>JAQNCA010000004.1:22143192-22155537 GCA_029783725.1 Acanthurus tractus | reverse complement strand
GATAAAGTTGTCTCACTGTCCTTCAGTAACTCGGCCCATCAGGCTTGAACTGGCTCTTCTAAGCTGCACACACACACAAACCTGGTTGATGGTCATTGAAATGCTTTTACTTTGATACTGCTTCTACTGTTTCCTGTTCGAAGTTTAATCAACTAATCAACCTGCTTGATCCACACAAGATCTAATTAAGATTTGTGAGCTGAGCGCTTCAGCTCTCCTGTGCTCCTCCTGCAACGTTTTTCTGCAAAAAAAAAACACACACACTTCTTTTTTTGCACAGACATTCATGTGTCATGTGTATCCTCACTGACACAAAACACAAAACTTTCAATCAACAGTTAAAGTTGTTCAGGCCACCTTTTTTTGGTCTGTAAAAAAAGAGACGAGTCGTTACAAACGCGACACAGTCTGCGGCGAACCTGCACACACACACACACACTTCCAGCTTCAGCAGGGAGCAAAAAAAAAAAAAAAAAAAGAGAAAGTGAAGCAGTTTAATGCTCATCATGTCCTTCTGAAACTCTCTGTGCCCTGTAATATACCAGCGCCTCTGGACATGCGGCGCTGCCAGCTGTCAGGCGGCCAAGCCATTGAATTAAACAAAGAATTACATCTGTAAAAAAAAAAAATAATAATAATTCAAAATCACAAAGGACGAGATGCTCGGACGAACGAAAAGCTGAAGGGGGGGGCAGAGGTCTGCAGATGACTCATCGGGTTTTTAAAGTGCGCTTTATGTTCTCGACATCCACCGTCTTGTACCTGCAGGCTCAAGTGGGTGGCAATTTTCTCCGAGGGCGAGCATCACATACTGAGAGTCTGTACGTGGAAAAGCGTTGGCTTCCTCCGCTCGTAACCCCCCCCCAGCACGTCAGATCAGAGAGGGCAAACCAGTGGGATCAAAACACAGAGAGATTTTCCCGGTGGCACAAGGCGATAAAATCAGAAGTGGGAGAGAAAAAAAAAGTGGGAATCGGTGCCCCGACGGAGCGGAGATTCAAGGACGTCGCCTGATTTTCATTCTGACAACATTTTTCGCTGCTCTGGGGGGAAAAAAAAAAAAAAAATCAACGAGAGCCGCTCGTCCGCATTATTGACATGTTGGAGTCGAGCCGCTGCTAACTGCCATCATTTATTAATGAGGCTGAACTCTGCCTGAACCCTCTCGCTCTCTCTCTCTCTCTTTTCTGTGTCTTTCTCTGTCTCTCATTCGTTTTCTGTCATTATCTCTCTCTCTCTCTCTCTCTCTCTATCTCCATTACTCTGTTTCTTCTTGTGTCCATGTTGCTTCTCTCTGTTGGTTTCCATCTGTTTCTCTCCTCTCTCTCTATCTTTTGTCTGTAACTTTGAACTTCTCTCTCTCTCTCTCTGTCTTTTTCTTCCTCTCTGTTTTTTAGAGTGGTTGCTATATTTTGCCCCACAGGTGACTTTGCTGCAGGTTGTGAACATTTTTTAGTGCGTCGAGCTGCAACAGCGAAACAAGAGTTACTGCAGAGGTTTGCTGTTGTAACCGACTGCCGGGATTACAGACAGTATTTCCTGTATTGTTTGTGCACATAAAAGAGTGTGTGCATGTGTGTGTGTGTGTGTGTGTAGGTGTGTGTTTCTGAACAGGCATCAAATGGTCGCAGTTAAAAAGTTTTATGCAGCAAAGGACAGAACTTATTTCTTGCAAACGTGCAGATAAAACTTACAAGACGATAAAGTTGTACTTGATACTTTCAGCTCTTCAGGTCTTTGAAATGATTTAAATTAAACAAGCTGAGGTTGAAAAAACAGTGTCAGAGTTTTACGACGTGTCACACAGTAAGTAGACTACAGTGAGGTCGTGTCTTTACTTCGGAAACCATTTGAAACAGTCTGAGATTCACTGTTTCTGCATAGAATCATTTTTCATTTAGTTTACTTTCAAACCTCAAGTGCTCAGTTTGGGCCACAATGCAAAACTCAACAGATCAACTGCAAAAAGCACAACTTTGTTTAAATGTGACATGAATGTGACTTCGGTCTTGTATCATGCGCGATCTGTTTGCGTGAAAATTAAAATCATCACATTATTTAATTTTGCAAAGCGACAAACGGTTAGCGGCGCAGCGCATGCCCTGCTCTGTGATTTTCAGACAATTATGAAATTGTGATTACTATGATGTGTGCAGATCATTTTGAATTACTGCTGTTATCTTGTTAGAGCAGAATATTTTATTGTATTATCAAGTACAGATTTTTGCGGCGACGGTCTCTCGGTGTTGATTAGATAACACGTTCGTCCTCTGAGAGGTGACGGGGCTGTGCAGCGGCTGGCTGCAACTTTTTACATCGTTAAACTGATAAAAAACACTGTGCGACGGGGCGATTCTATACGTGAACACTAATGTTGTCAGAGTGTGTGTGTGTGTGTGTGTTTTTAATGCTGCACATTCACTCTGCAGTGTCGATAAAGCCGCCTGCAGATTGAATTGAACTTGAGTTGAATTGAAGTAACAGAGAGAAGGAAGAATTCATGTGTACATTCATGTGTGTGTGTGTGAGTGTGTGTGGACAGGTGGGGATTGGGCAGCTTGGGGTCTTGCAGTTCACACACACACACACACACACACACATACACATGCATACCTTCACACACACTGTCTCTGCCCCCCCCACCACCCGGCCCTGTTGTTTGGCGGCACCTCGCCGTGCTGCTCGGCTGCTGTATTGAGTCCCTGGGTGGCCCGGACTGTTCTCCTGTTCAAATGCACCTTTTGTCTTTGTTCTTCTATTCTTGGAATGAAAGGAGGGAGCTATACACTGGGGAGAGTGATGGATTGGAGGTAGAGAAAGCGAGAGAGCGACACAGAAAGAGAGATATACATACAGAGAGAGAGGTAGAAAGCCGGGGGTCTCTTTTGTTGCGAGCACAGTAAAAGCCCAGCAGGGGGAGCCGCCTTGACAATTTGTCAGAGGCGCCACGCTTATTTTCCAGGGCCGCCCGGCTCCTCACCGCTGTGACAACGGCGATCACCGCCATCCGAATCGTTGAGCCCAGAGACAAAGGCTTTACACCGACACTGAGCCCGCTGACACCGGTGATTTACCCAGCCTGCCTCTGGCTTTTACCGCCCTGCTCCCCAGCACCAACAACTGGTTTCCAGAGCTCCCTCCTCCCTGTTAACCACTTAAACACCAGTTTGCCCATTATAGTAGTATATTATTGATTTAAGTGGAGGAAAAGGGATTTTATCCGTATTCTGCATCAGTTATCAGCTTTTGAAAGCTCCTCACTGAATCTGCATGATGTTTAGAATTCAAACTCCTTCAAAGTCTTTTTTAAAAACCGCATCCGTCAAATGAAACTATTGCAAACATCTTCTTCTTCTCTGCTGAGGCTCCACACACGTTGCTGCACAAACTGCAGCAGTCTGAGGAGCTTTGAAAGCATTCGATCATAAAGATGGACGATTCCTGAAATGTTTCTAAGAAAAGTTTTGTTCATAAAAAGCACAAATACCAAAGTGGTTCCTCTCTAATTGGACGAAATGGATTTCGGCTTGCAAGAAATCTGACTGAATCCAAAGTTTTTTTAATAAAGAAAAAAGCAAAGTGAATCCTGACTCTTAAAATACTTGTCAGCTTTTGAAACTTGGCGTCTAGAAATGAAAATATGTTTTTTTCTTCAGTTCAGAAGTTGAATCTGTGAACTTCAGTGTAAAAACTGATGAATATGCAGTTTGACTGAAGAAAGATTGAAGATTTTTAAATAAGAGAAACAGAAGTGATGCAGTTTTAAGTATTTTAACAAGATAAAAATCATTTTTTGATGATAAACCCCATCAGAAACACATTATTAGTTAAAATACAGGATTTTTAATAGATCTTAGAAATGTGTCTGAAACAGCATTTCACATTTTTTCAAATAACAAAGTTACTTTTTTAAAAGCTTTTATTTTTATCTGTGCAGATTAAACAGTGAGCCGATGATTTGGTAGTTAAATAGCTTCCACATCATCAGAGGAGCATAATTCAGTTTATTTGTGGCAGTTTTCTTTACCATAAAGAACATCGTGCCACTTTATTAAACACTGAAAGATTTATTTTAGTCTGGACACAGAACTGCATCTCCCATGATGCTCTGCATGTTGTTTCAGAGCCCTTATGAGGGTGAAGCAGCAGTGACAGTCAACACAGTGATGCATTTTGCTTTAACACGGAAATAAATGTGATAAATATGTGTAAGACTTAAAGTTCAGAGACGGCAGAGGTGAGTTATGAATTATCAGGAAGTGTTTTATGTTTGCTAACCGGCAAAAAGGCTTCATCTAACTGAAATTACTGAAATATTTTCAAACACTGAGCTTGAAGAGCTGCATTTCTTTCACATCAGTTGACAAGAAAAATGATCAGCTCGCAGGTAATGAAATCAACTCTGGCATGAGCAGAATTCCTCAGCACTTATTTACTACGCTGTTATGAAGAGAATGTAGAGAATGTACTTTATTATTACCTCCATTGATTAGCTGCTATGCTTTTATCAGTGTAAAGGACAGACGGAGGCTCTGTGGTTCTTCACATCACCGCCAGGAGACTTTTATTAGCGGCTGCAGGGACGAATGACAAGTCAGTCACATAACAGAGCTCATCAGCATCCAGCATTGAGAACAAGCAAGAGCATTTAAAACCTCAGAGTAAGAAGTAAAATATATAAATGTAGATGTTCTGTGATTTTTATACATCTGATACAAATTAATCCTTGATGTTTCATTTCACCCAAAAACTTGAAAGGTTCGATTAAATGTCCCAAATTAAAGTGAAGCTTGAAAAAACAAAACTTGAAAAGGAACGGTTCAGTAGAAATTTTCATGAGGAATTCTTCAAATTATCTGCAAATTATTTCACAAATTGTAAAGGAATCACGATGGTGATGTCCAAAGATGTTCTTTTCTTAAAAAACGGCACAAATGAAACCAAATGTTTATTACCAGGATGCACAACTTGACTTGTTTTAACCGTGTGATCTGGTTTTGATGTTGCATTGACAGTAACTGAAGGGACTGTATGAAGTCATGGCAGTATATTTGTCCCTCTCAGACACTTTTCCCATCATCCTTTTGCCGGGCAGCAACACCGCGGGCACCTCAACCTCCCACCTCACACAACAGCATCAGATTAGCATTTTACAACAACAGAAGTGTCTCTGAACAAAGTAGTTAGCGACCTGTGTAACCTCCGCCACTGAAAAAAGACAACAAAACTTCCTTTTTCTGACAGTTTCCTCTCGGGGGCCGAAGCCACGGAGCAGCAGCAGTTCAGCCAGCCTGCAGCAAAAATATAAAAAAAAATAAAAAAAAAAAAAAAAAAAAACACTTCCACACCAGCAACACATGAATCATAAAAGTGAGCCTACACACTGTGTCAGGACACAAAACAAACCTGGAGGGTGACTCACACCCTTACATTTCATTTTGAACAATTCGATACTGATTAGATAATACTGACGGTGAGCGCTTTCAGCAAAATGGCCTTGGAAATGTTTTTAGCAGCCGCGGTGGCCTCATAGTGGTCGAGGGCGAAGAAGAGGGCGGGAGGGAAGTGTTGATGTGGGTGGCATCGCCGAGCCTTTGACTGCAGCCGGCCGCCAAATAATGATGACTGTTGCGTAACTCTCTTCCTGAGTGTAGACTGGATGATTTTTGTCTCTTTTTAAAAAAAAAAAAAAAAAACATTGAAAAAAAAAAACCAGGAGGATCAAGGTGATGTAATGTCTGTGTCTGAGTAGAAAAAGGTCATTTCAAAGAGCCGCCACTAGGAGGAGAGAGTGGGCCTGCGCTGACTGGATGTGAGGATGATGAGGATGAGAAATCACGAGGCCCGAGGTGTGAACAGGAAATTCAGAGAGGCCTTCGGTCTCAGTCATGAGTTTGAAATATTTAACTTAAATCAAAAAAGATCGAAAAATCTGCCATGACCACTTTTTTTTTTAAAAGGTTTTCATAATCAGCTGATGTCGGATTAAAGCTTCTTTTATCCCCAATTTTGTCTCAAAAACTATTAAATAAAAACATCAAAGCTTCAAGAGATTATTCTACTTCATTTTCAGTGCAATGCAACTGTTTTTTTTAACAGATTTGATCAATTTAAATAAAAATTACTGTTGAAAATACATGAAAAATGTAGATTTATGGTAGAAACAAATTATATTTTCCAATGAAATTAAAAAAAGACTTTCTAGGTCTCACTTACAATCAAACATGCTACATAATCAAAACATGAAAAGTTAATTTTTGCAGCAAATAAATGAGCTAACTGTCTCAAATTCGACTTACTGTAGTTTTGAGGTCCTGTTTACTTAACATGGAGGTTTGAGCCTTCTTCTTTTTATTGCTTTCTTCCCCCCATTAAAACGTATTTCAGTTCCACTTCCCTCAGACTCTTATGACTTGAAGTTTCTGGCTTCTTTCTTCACTCAGTCTCTATGACAAACCTGCAGCCTGAGGTTCAGCCTCGTTTCAGATGAAGGACGAGATGACTCAAGACTTCCTCCAAGGTTCCTCTTAGTTTGTAAAACGTCATCCTTTAACTCTCAACTACTACTCAAAACTTTTATTTTCATAAATTGCTTTGTGATCTCAAATCTAGCAGATTGTCATTTCTGCTGACTTTTTTGTGTCCCATATCGATGGAAGTTAACAATCAGTGCTCTTTTTGGAGTTTTAATGGAAAGATCCTCTTTTCCAAAGAAAATGGTTTTATTTCTTTTGTCCAAAGCTGGAAAATGTGTAAATAATAATGATTAATGCTGTTTGGGAGTATTCTGTCAGTTTGTTTTGAAGATTTGTCTCCCAAAACACTTAATTTACAAAGTAAAAAATATCATATTTTTAGATTTTTCCTTCAATTGTGTAAATCTGTAAACCAAAGACTGACGTCGTGTTTTATGTCTTTAAACACGACAGGATTTGTTTTAGCTGTCAGTCAAACAGTCGGAGCTGCCTCCTCTGGCGTCAGATGGTGAGATGTTTCGTTTCACTTATCCTCTTCATCAACATCTTGATTTTTTTTCAACCACAACAAACGCTTCTGATGCAGTTTTATCAGCCAGCGATGTTTTTGACTACAGCTGTGTTTCTGTTAAGAAGTCCCATGTGTAACATTTTATCATAATTTACTGTATAAATCCCTATAGAGGTCAAATTAGTCCCGTGTGCTGTATGTGCAGGGTTGATGTCTGGCTCAGATGTACTTTTGAGGTAATGGAGTATTCGACAAAACGAATACTGTTGACTGAATGACATTAAACTGCTTCCAAACCCGGAGCTGAGAACCTTAAACCTTCTTGGTGAAAAGCAGGAATGCTGACGTCTGGTTCACATGAAGCCTCTTTCAAAGAAACCAGACTATGAGCAATGATCGAATTTAACGCACTTAACGCTATTTAACGCACCTCGAACTGTCAGGCTGATCAACAGTCATATTATGAAATGTCACCAAAAAGCAAATTAGTTTCTCTTTCTTAACTGTTTTGGTGTGAATAAACTTGGCTACACAAAGCTTTGTTTCGTCAGAAGGTGGCAGTGTAGAGCATTTACGAACAGAGTCGAAGAACCACAGATGAGAAAAAGTTATTTACCAACCTAAAAGAGCGAAAATGGACTGAAGCGACTGCAAACATGTTGCGAAATTGACATTTTTTTTCCAGATTTTGCCATCAGCCTTTTCTAACACAGTGCTTAAAAATTACATTCAAACATCATGAAAACTGATGCAGTTATCACTTTCTGATGCACACAAAGGATGTAAAATTAATTTTTTAGATGTAGTTTTGGAGGCTCAGGCTTTCAGGCCTGTACATTTTCCTACGTCAGCTCCAACTCTGCCATGTCTGTCGTGGCTGCTGTAGATATTTTCGGCTAACATGTTCCCAGAAGACAAGTGAGAGCAGGAGAATCTGTGGAGATCACCTGGTGTGAGCTTCTGTGAGCGACGAGGTTATTTCCACCGTTCAAAGTCAATGTGGTGTCTTTGTGTGGGAGCTCTCCTGCCCCCCCCCCGGCGGCAGAGCCCAACAGATGAACATGTGATCAACTCGACATGACTGATTTTTTTCCCCCTCTTCATCACGCCGGGGACTTCGCCTGCACCGGCTGATGAATCACTTCACAGAGGTGACGAATTTATCGGCCTCACTCCTCGCAGGAGAAAATAATGGTCGAAAAAATGAGCCGGAGCGACGTGTGTGTGTGTGTGTGTGTGTGTGTGTGTGTGTGTGTGGACTTCCTGTAATGTTTGTCTCTTTTGGCTCCTCGGTTCATGTTTGAACTTTGCTCTGAAACACCATATTATGTGCAACATGGCAGGTGTAGAACAGAAGCAGGACAGAATATTGTGGTTTTCATAACAAAAAAAAAAAAGGACGTGAAGGAAAGTTGTTTCTCCTTCCTTTTTTTTTTTCAATTCACGCTCTCAGCTCCACCAAGTCTAATTAGTTTGTTATTGCAGCACAAATGTTAGAAGAGAGTAGCGTTGCTGCTGTGTGTGTTGGTTGTGTGTGTGTTTTTTTTCTTTGATACTCTGACCTCAGGGCCCAAGAAACCCAATTAAAAAGCCACAATAATGGCTGTATGGCTGAGAATGTCAAACGAAGGCTGCTAATCCAAAGGTCTGAAAAAAGGACACCTTGGATTTTTTTCACCTGACATTTGGTGAAACAGGATAAAAAAGTGTGATGCAAAAACCACGTCCGCTGCCTCCGCAGAAACCCGGATGCATGGACCAATGGTCGGAGGAAACACTCAAGGACGACAAAAACGAAACACGTTGGAGGAAACATACCTTTTAAAAGGTTTGATTTCGTAAATGTATCGTACCTTTGATCAAATTTGACTGTGCGTGTTGGACATTTTCCTGCAAAAAAAGGCAAAGTTCTGAGAAAACGTGTTTCCAACAAAAGGTAGAATCTTTCATTCTCGTCCCGCTGGTTTCACTTTATTTATACTTTTCAAAAAAATCGAGCAGCTTTTCCTGTTTTCGCTGAAACTAAAGAGGCTTCAGAAACACACTCCAAGCCCACAGCGAAAGTGCAACCATTTAAATCCATCAGCCCGAAACGAAAACCACTTCTCTGAATCCCTGAAAACATCATGAATGTTTTTTTTTCCCTCTCTCTCTCTCTGAGCAGCTTTAGCATAAGACCTGCTTCCATTAATGATGTCACCATATTTTAGAATAGTTTTACAGTAGCAGTCACTTCCTGTAGCCCTGCACAATACTTCCTGGAGGGGAACCTGGTAATATATCTTCCTGCTGCGGATTTAGTCTGAATTACGGCAGGAAAAACAAAAGGTTAATCACATCGGGAGACTCTGCTCTGCCTCCGACCACCCAGCTCCTCTCCGTCGCTCCCTCACTCTTTCAATTCAAGCTGCTTTATTGCTTTGAATGTTGGATGAACAAGAAGATGAAGAAAAAAAAAAAAGCTCCTTCCAAAGCATCTAGACAGTCAATACAGATGTCTCTCCGTCCCCCCTTTTTTTCTGTCCATGTCGTCTCTCTTCATGCCCCGCTTTGCATCCATCACGACGATGCGCGTTCGCAATCACCATACGTCGGATCAAAATGTAAATGCAACATAAGCAAGGCTGCTGGAAACGCACGCGCTCGTCTTAGACTCACGTATCAGAGCGTCCTCTCGTTGATGACCAGAATCCTCTCATCCCCGACCTCCTCCTCTTCATTTCCCAGCGTGCTTAAATGCCGCCGGGCGCATTACATTGAGATTCAAGAGGTTATCTCACCGTGGTGATGGGGATTGCAGCAGCCTAAAGGATCGCCACAGGTTAAAGCATTTTTTTTTTTTTTTTTTCCCCCAAGCGCCACGTATGGCCGAGCTTTAATGAGCACGACTCCTTTCCTCCCCTCCATCTGAACAACAACACCATGGAAAATGTATTCTGAGGATGTCCTTTGTTGCCTCTCACTCTAAGTATGTGTGTGTGTGTTTTTTACAGGGTGGTGGGCCCTGCAGTGACCTTCAAAGTGAAACCGAACACCCCGAACGTCAGCACCGCAGATGTGGCCGACGTGGCTGGTAGGTGTCTCACCCTCTGAGTAACATTGTCTCCAAACAGACGCAGATGGGCCGTTATCATTGGCCCGCCGCTGCACCTGACGCCCCACATGAACATTTCTCAAAACTTATGACTCCACTGTGAAATATGTGTGTGTGTGTGTGTGTTTTTGTCTTCTGTCATACCCACACTGGCGCTTCATGGCGAGTTTTTCTATCCCTTTGTGTTCTGTTCGGTTCGGGTTTGGCTAAGTGTTTGGGTATTGGCTCATTTTGAAAGGAAGCCAGCAGGATTTTTTTTTTTTTTTTCCTGTTGTGTCACAAATCTCCGAGCAGCCATGGTGGAAATCCATCGGAGAGTTGGACGTGAGCCTGAAAAAACATGCAAGAACAAAAGAGACACCAGGAAATTTGTTGTGTTTGGGAAATGAGTCAGTCCATTAATGCCTTCCGCAAATATGAGAAGTGTGATAAGGTTGAGTTTTTTCTCAGAAAGACACATGAGGTGGCCTTCAGTCGTGACGCCAAATCAGTCTGAGTTTTTACCCAAAAGAGACAAGACAAGGAACAAACAGCTCAACCAGGCAGAATATTAATTTAACAAGAGCTTAAGAGCACATGGACTTTTTTCAGAAAACTTTTAAACTCAAGAAAAACAAAGTATTTTTTAAAAAAAACAGCGCTAAACAAGGACGTTGGGCCAAAAAGAAACAAAAGAAGCTGCTTCAAATTTTACAAAAGCCCAAAAATCACACAGACTTTCCTTTAGTTTAGACGAATTACTTAGTTACCGAATGTTCTGCCTGAACATCTTCCAGCCCGACACATTACGTAACACTGAAGGAGTGTAAAAACAATAGGACCTTTCATTATAACGTGGCATTTTTTGCCTCTGCTTATAAAACTCACTGTTAAATATTTGAGATAAAGCCCCGCGTGGTCACCATGGCCGAGCCCAACGGTGGTCCAACAACTGCGGCCATTTTTTATTTAATGAACGCTGCTTTAAAAAGTCCAGCTTCCTGTGTTTTCTGTTCAGATTGATCTAAAACAAGGCACTTTTTTTTTTTCTTCCAAAGGCCACAGCTGAGTGTGTTCATGCATATCTCAGATTGATCGTAAGTAAGTCGGAGTTATTATAAATAAATCACTGCCGCTGAATTTTTAAAGCTTCTCTGATTGAGGAATGTTGATCTCAGAATTTTGTAGCTGTGCAGTCAAACAGCACAGACCAGAATGGGGAAGGAAGGATCTCCTCTCAAGGAAACACATCCATACCAAAATAAAAAAAAGAAAGATCTGCAATCATAAAAACATGAAGCTGAACTTCAGGATCGAACCTGACGGATGAGCAACAAGAGAACATCTCAGACAGAAACATCCCACAATAACATTTAGCCCAGTCGCAACAAACATCACACCTTCGTGAGGCTGTTTAATACGTGATGATCGATGAGACGCTGCCGGTGTTTTTCATGAGTCTGTGTTGCATCATAATGAGCGTTCGCATGCACCGACGCCTGGAAGTTACATCAGCAAACTGCACCAATCCAAGACTGCTGGTGTTTTCCTGCAGCGCGTGCAGGTGCATTCATTGCTACAAATACAACAAATGACCAGCAGTGTGAATGACACGCAGCTCCTTCGCTCATGTGGGAAACTGAAGCCAGCAGAGAAGTAAATTCATCCTCAGACATCATGTTGGGACTCTGATCAAAAGCGCGGCCTTGCTCCTGCTCCTTGTCAGGTGTTATGTGATTTTGTGCATCACATTTTTTCTTTTTTTTTTTTGGTCTAAAGACAGTGAAGACGGTTCGTCAGTGATTCTGTTTTAAGATCGTTCGAATGAAAATGACTCAGTTCTGTCACATGGAGAGGGTCCCTGTACCCAAACCTCAGAGTGCAATCCAGCAGTGAAGACATGTGAAGGTGTGTGGGAGTGTGTGCGCGCGTGTGTGTGTGTGTGTGTGTGTGTCCGCTGGGCTACAGTGTGACTCACAGTAATGAGGCGAGGGTGTTGATGAAGTGGAGAATAAAGAGAGGAGGAATGTTTGCCATTAGCCGAGCTGTCAGTCCGGAGAGAGAGAGAGAGAGAGAGAGAGAGAGAGAGAGACAAGTTTCCTGATATTCCCCGGGCCCGAGTCCAGATCCTCACACACACACACACGAACACACACACACCTTCAGAACATCTCATCCCTGCTTGATAATTGCAAACCCCTTCCAACCCACACACACACACACTTTGTGCTGATTTAGCAGCGGCGTCTCTCCTGTTTTTAAGTGCTGTTGTTGCCGTTCTCATT
>JAQNCA010000004.1:22078134-22097374 GCA_029783725.1 Acanthurus tractus | reverse complement strand
GGATATGTTCCAGGTGTCAGTCATGGTGTGTGGTCTACCTGTTTGCAGATGACGGTTTGCTCACTAACAGATAACAGGTTTTCTTTCCTCTGTAGAGATCAATGTATCATGAGGTTCTGTTTCTGTGTTATTCTGCGTAACGTCGTTCTCATTAAATCTAGTTGAAATAGGATCATAGACAGAGAAAAGGTGATTTGAATTCATGTAGACTGAGAGAAAAAAATCACAAGTTTTCTGAACAGTTTCCTCAGTTTTCCTCAGTTTTTTAAAAATATTTTCTAATTTCAGTCGTTGAAGTAGCCATAGTGGTGATACGAGCTCCTCAGCCGGAGTACGACAGTTTGCAGAGTCAGTATTGACCTTTCATCAGAAAATATTGAACAGTGACTGACCGCAGCTGCAGAAAAATCCTGCAGTAACATCTTGTCTCTACAGACTTAATTCACACGTATATTTAGTTAGTAAATTAAGCCTAATTGAACTTGGTTTTTCATTTAAATGGAGCACTTTGTCGCTGCAGTACAACAACATCTCTCCCTGTCATTAGTTTAATTTAGTTGAATGCACAGAATGTCATTTTTCACAACCAAAAGCTTGTCAGTCGAACTGTGAAGAGTTTGTCTCCATTTGTAAAAGGAGATGTCGTGTTGCTTTTGTATACTTTTGTAAAATCTCGTAGAAATGTTGTGTTAAATGTTTTTCATGTAAAACATGATCGTTTTAGTTTCATTAAACCATAAAATCACTCTTTTTCCATAACCAGAACACATAGTTTCTGCTGCCTAAACTTAACCAAGACACTTGTGTTGTTTGTTTATTTGAACAAGCCTTTTGAAAGGAAATGACAAACAAATTTTCATGGTTGAAGCATCAACACTTGTTGCTTCAGCAGGAAATTTAGACAATCTATCTGGTTAGTTAAGGCTTTTAGCTGCAGACAGGAGGCTGTTGGAGGCTGACAGCCTGCTAAACAACATCCCTGTTGAGTTTTTAGAGATCAATATTAAAAACTTTGTTGATATGACTTATTTAAAATGCTGCACACACTCTCTGTGTTTTCCTTGTTATACAAGTTTGTCTCTGCATCTGAGCATCTCTGTGTTCAGCCCAGTCTGCTCATACCTGGTCCGGATTCTTCTCCCCGCTGTACTTACAGCACACATTGTTCTCCGAGCCACACTTCAGCAGGCCGGCAGGCTGCTCGCAGGGGGCTCTGGACACCTGCTGGGCTTTCTGGCAAACAGCATGGCACTACAGACAGCTGGCATACAAGGCTCACACCCTCTCTCCTGCTTTCCCCAGGCGCTAAATGGGCTCCTCGGTACAGTTGAGGTCATCCATAAAGAAAAAAAAGAAAAAAGAAAAGAAAAGCTAGGAAAATGAAAAGCCTGGGATTTCAATACACCTCGACAGTCTGGATCCTTTTTCTCTCAGACAAAATGTGCTCCCAAGAGGCTCTGCTGTGGCAAACAAGGTGCTGCGGTGCGTAATGACAACAGCATCAAGCCTGATATTATGCACCTGTATTCAGTCTGATGGCCTAAATGCTGAGCTGTAATTTAAAAACTGGACGACACACTGCAACACTGTTGTCTGCACACATCATTGAGCAAACGGCCTGATAGTCCGAAACGCTCCGTCCCGTTAACCACGTCCCACGCCTGATTAGCCAGTGGCATCTTGGTATGATAGCAGGTGGCTGTGTTGTCCAATCACTGGTCAACACAAGCAATACTGGCAAATGAAGAGAAATCAGGGTGTGTGTGTGTGTGTGTGTTAGTGTGTGTTCAGAGTCAAAACACAACCAAACAATTATACAAAAAAAAACAGTTAACAATCCCAAGTCAAAACAATTTGCATTTGTTACCTCTTTTAAATGAGTCATTTCACGACTGGAACAAAAGTCTCCTCAAAAAAACAGGGTTGACTGTGTAGAAAAAAGACAAGAATATTTTTTTAAATTGGTTCTGCATGACCAAAGAAAACGGAGAGAAAAGGCTGTGACATTATTTTTTTCTCCCAACAAAGCAAAATAGAACACAAACAGAACACACACACACATGCAGGATGCAGTGTGTGTGTGTTCTGTTTTCCAGTGGACTTTTGCTGGCGAATGAGCAGCCGGCTTTGAGTGCAGTTAACCATTGTTCAAGTGCACTTTCTGCCTACACTGCAATAATATATAGCTCATTGAAAACATGCAAAGCATCCCTTTTTATAGATGTTGTCCACCAACCCTAAAACCTACACATCCACATGGTGCACATCTGCATTTAACACATGCAGATGCAGAGATGTAAAATGATACGTTATGATTTACCAGGCAGCTTCTAAACTCACTCTTTGTAGGTTTTTGCTGACCATCAAATGCTTTTTTTAGCTGTTGTGACTTACTGCAGTAAACCAGTACTGTGAACACAACCAACTGTAGACTTTACCAGAAGCTAATGTTAGCAAGTCAAAAGCAGACGCAGCATGCAAACAACAATAGAAGCATAAAAACAGATTCTTGGTTGTTTCGACTTGGAAACAGTATTTTGACAAAAGAAAATTCTCAGCTCAGACTTGTTTTCGAGCCCTGTGGCTATAAGAAGAAAAAAATCATAGCTACTTAAGGAAAAATGAAAAAAAAATTATTATTTTTTTAAACAAAATGTTTGCTTGATACATAAAGAACCAGAGAGAGACAATTAATAAGAAACTTTTTTTTTTTTTTACAAATCAGTTTGTTGTTATTTGTGTCTTGTTGCTATGTTCTTCCTCCTCTTCACATCTGCCTTCCCAAAATCCCTTTCCCCTCGCGGTGATAAGCACAGCAGCTCCACACACTGCGTGGCATCTGCAGCTAAAGGTTTTTGGTAGCTGGGAGGCTGGATGCTCGTCTGTGGAGTCTTACCAGACACTGACAGGCAGGCTCGGAGACACCATTACCCAGGCACAGCACTCCCCAGGTGGGCACAGAGAGGACTGTCATGGTCCGGAGGCTCTGCCGTAATTACCACCTCCCACCACAGCAACCATTACGAGCTACCCAGAATGTCTCCCAGCCCTCCATGGGGTTAGCAGAATGCATTAGGGGCCTGGCTGACGCTCGCTGCAGTCCTGCAGCTGATGGAGCTCATGTGTGATGGTGGACTGATCTGTTTATACAGCTGTGGCGTGTGTGTGTGTGTGTGTGCAGGCAGCGTGCCTATGAGAATGCAGAGTGCATGCATGCACACCTTAAACACACAGCTGTCATGACCCTTTTGCAGAAATACACACAAATCTGAGGAGAAACATGCACACTTCATAAAGGAAAAGTCTTTGTGAAGTCGATAGATTGATTTTTCAGTTGACATTTTGATGATTGATTAACTAAGTCATTTATCGAGCAAAGCTGCCAATCATTGGTTTCAGCCTCCTAATGTGAAGACTTGCTGCCTTTTTGTATTTCACATTAAATATCTTTTATTATTGGACTGTAGAAACCTATAGCTGACACAGAGACAACATCCATGTTTTTATACCATCTGTAGTAGCTCTCATCTTAGAGCGTGACACGTCTCAGTGAATCATAGACAAAGACAGGTATTCTCAGTGAGAGTTGCTGCCTTTGTTCCATGATAACAGGTAAAGGTGAATGTCTTGCAGTGTGAGTGCTCCTCCTCCTCGTCGCTGATGGCCTTGAGTTTCATTGCACCTGCTGCACTCTGCCAACAAACACCGCAGCTCACACACAGCGGCTCGGATGCAAACCGAACTGGCAGCTGAATTGAAATTGGCTTCTCTGTGGAAAATAACACAGCGCTGACATTACACTCGACCTGCTCATGTTGTGTGTTGGGCTTCACAAAAGCGCCAATACCGTAGCTTATCAGTTTGCTAGCATGTATCGATCAAATTACAGTAGCAGACTTCAGTAAAGCTTAGAAAGAACAAGATATCTTTCACTTTTTTTTGAAAAACAACCATTCTTTTACCAAAAAGGAAAAGCAAACAGAGCAAACACATCAAAACAGTCCTTTGTCAATGGATCGCTACACTACCGAATGAATTTTCTGCATTTCAGGGGTAGTGAAACTGAATCTTCTTTGTCCAGAGTGGTTATTTTTTTACAAATGTGATTTGTCCACACACTCTCTGATGTTTCACAGCTGTAAACCAACATGATTTTTGTTGCCTTTGCGCAGACAGCAGGTGTAGACAGCAGGCAGAGTGATTTCAAATATTTAAATGTATTTTTTTTAGGCATTTAACAGATGCTGTTTATCGAGAGAGACGACGGGTGACCACAACAGCAAAATAAAGCATCAAATCTGATGATGAGGGTAATAAAATACCAGCACTGCTAGAATGATGTATGACAGGTAAAGCCTGCAGACAGAAATGAGTAAAAAAAAAAACAGACAAAAAGATTTATTTCCCCAAACAAAAAGCAGAACTTCTTGTGCAGAGGAGGAGGTGGATACATGATTCATTACAACATTCTGATCATTTAGCTGCTGCTTCAGTCCAAACTGAAAGCAGTCAGCTCCCATATGGTCTGCCGTACACGCCTGCAGTAGTTGAAGCGATTTAAACATCAGCAACACTTTGGAAAATCCTGCTGGGATGGAGCTGGACTCAAAGGTCACGACGATATCACACTGTTTGGCTTGTTTTGGGGTTTTTTTCATGCGTCACTGTTTGTGAGCTGGGGCTTTTGTTTTCTGCAACAGGTAAACAGGCACTTGTTCAAATCTTGTGCCATTGGCAACCACACTGCATTTCAATCAGGAGACACTGTAAGATTAATGGAAGAGAAAGAGAGAATTTGAGTTGAGGTGAAATTTACCGTTTACAGAAAGAATGGACTTTGGATGCAGATCACCATGGGATGCTTTTCTGTGCATTAGGGCGATTCCAACATGAAGGAAACTTGCCGAGGAGCTCAGATACTGGTGTTGTTGATGAGGAAAGAAGCTTGAGGTCAGGATGGCTTCATGATTGTGGGGGTTTGATTGGAGATAGCCAGGCATCCACAGCTGAGGTGATGAAGGGTTGTGGAGATGTAGGTGGACAACAACATCTCCACAGTGCTGAAATAACAGAAGAGACAGAGGAAACAGTTTAAAGTTTTAAAAAACTGACAAGTGATTAGCTGAAGGCAAATGTGACAGACTTTGATTTGATGTTGACAAGAATGAACTTGTTGAGCTCAGAGATCGCAGAACAACCCAGTCACCAGAAACAAATGGCACTCTGTGTTTGTGTGTAACAAACATGTTAAAACTTTACATTTTCTTGTGTTTTTTTTGCAGTTAAACTTTTTGTATTAAATGTCTGTTCAGGTTTAATCACGAAAACACCTTGTTTGGGTCAGAAAGGGAAATTTTTAGCTTCACATATCTGGTTTTGTAGCCAGAGAGAGTCAGAAATTCTTTGATGCTTTGGTAAAAAAAACATAAAAAACAGCTGTAAAATGTCCAGATGTGTTACTATAATTACACGGCGGAAACCTCATGTGGTTTTGAACTCTGGTCTCTGGCTTGGATTCGTTCAGCTTCTCTATGTTTGTACTGTTGCTGCTCATCATTTGCAAGTTTCATATGCATATATTGGACTAATTTATTCATATTAATGTTGTTTGTCCTCTTTCTGTTGGGTAATATAGTTGTTCTCAATCACAGCATGAGCTACATGGTGAACAATTAGCAGAAATTAATTCCCTCTTTAAATCCCTGTTAGCTCCTGTGTTTCTGCGCTGATCACAAACAGTGGGGAATGCGTTTCTATGCTGATGATGACAGAGTTACTCGCCATGGTGGGTCTAATTTAATCTACTGTCAGAAGTGTTATAAAGTCGGCCAGGTTGAACAAGAGGGGAGAGGGGAAGGCAACACGACCCTCAACAAAAGTCTAAGTCTAGAATAGCATTGATCATATTACAATTATAACTTTGTGGTACAACTCCACAATGACTGTTTTGTTAGAATTTATACGTCTATGGAACTCTGATGGGTTTTAGATATAAGTTTGAAATTTGGTTCAGGCTGCATGAAAAGCAGATTTCTGAGGCACAAATACTTACAAATGAATGGAAAAATTTAAGTTCACAGAGACAGACAGGACTTTGCTGTGAAAAGCGAGGCCATAATGTTTCTCTGCAAGTTGAAAATGTTTCATGAAAACTTTGCACTTAAGCCAAGGCTTCATGGCTCCACGTCGCAAACCTACAAACATACTGACACAAGAGGGTTAACAGGGTTCTGAGATCGGTCTGAGATGTCACACGAACACACTCTACACACACACACATTTACACTCTGTGTGTCCATTAACTACAGCTGACACCTGCACAGCCAGCACCTTGACTGATTGTGGCGACCGACACAGACTGTACAAACATTGCACGAATAAATCAGTGCAAGAAAAGCGAGGCAAAACTTTTTCTGCACTTTATCCAAACACAACTTTAATCTTCACTCTACTCTGTAATGTAAATTAGGCTTTGCTTTTACTTTTTGATAAAGATTAATTGACAATGTGGTTGCCACATATGTGTTATGATGCACAGAAGTTTTCATGCTACAGCTCTAAGACATAATTGAGCAAAGGCCTTCAGTGGGTGCATCTATTTACTGTAATCCTATTAAGTTTCTTGTGAAAAACACATGCATTATGTGTGGTCTAGCAGCTTTTTTGCAGCTATTAGAGCTATCGAAGGGAGACTAAAAAGACCATGAACAAGCAAGCATCTTCTGAATTCTGTTTTATGTATTTTTCCCCACAACTCCATCATAACATCCCAAAGTGGTGCTAATTTTAAAGAACATTTAATGAACGAGACATTATTGCACTTCAACCACCAATACTGCTGTTCCCAAGCAGTTTTGCTCCTTTAAATGTGCTCTCCAGGCAAACAACCAGGTGCACAAATAATGTTTTCGATCGAGCAATCTCCCATAGGTCTGACCTTGGCAGCTTTTATCAGGTGATGAATACTTTGAAAAGATTGCATTGTTTTCCAGAGCAATATCACTGCTTTTTAGCTGAGGCCTGAAACACTGCAATCCTCTCTACCTTAAAGCGAAAAAACAAAAAAAAAAGATAATGCCTGATTGTAGATTTCAGCAAATTCACCATTCCATCGTGGTTTGGAAAAAAAAAAAAGATATGAATTTTATCTGTTATCTCTGAAAGGACATCAGAGACGCCCCCCCCCTCTTGAAATGGCGGCTCTGACCGAGCTCGCCTTCACTTTGAGACATTCTGGGTGGGAGACTAATTAAAATATATGTGTTTTGATAATATTTATAAAAAGTTAGCGTCTTAAATGAACCGACAATGAAATAAGAGATGTTGAATGCAATGGATGGACACCTGTCTTTTGGGTTTCTGTCACAAGTGGCTAATTGCCAAAAATTTGAAAATGCCACAAAACAGTCAAAAACTCGTATGTGATTTACGTGAACAGGATTTATGGTGAAGCAGAAATAGGACAGAAATGCATTGTGAACATTTATGAAGTGTTAATGCAGATTGTAGAGTGCAGATCAGCACAGGTTATAATATTTAAAATCTTTTTTTAAAATGGAGGATGAATGACAAACACAAAAGCGTTTGTCACAGAAAGACAAAAAGCTGAAAGACAGAAGAAGCTGTTCGCTGGATGAAATAGCACTTATTTATTCTTACATAGGTTCTCTTTAAATAGTCACAGCAAGTTGCATCAAAATGAGAGGTAACCCCACTTTCACAGAGAAGGGGCAGATGAGGACCAGCGTTTGCCCCATCAGACCTTGGTGTTGGCACCAGGCTAAAATATGGGTTCATCAGCATTAACAGCTTGGCAGTAAACGTCTCTGATCATTAATTGTTGAAAGTTCACAACAAATTTGCAGCTCCTCTCTCTCCGTCCTCCCCGCCGTCTCAGCTGGGATCACACATCATACGCAGGTTGTAAATCCTCAGCACCTTGTCCAGACACTTTTCCTCCCAGAGAGCGCCGGCCGCCAGCACGTGCCATCTCATTAGCATTGGCTCGGTTTCCTCAGATTAGCCATAATTAAACTGTGAAATTGGAGCCGTTACCTTAAGTCAGGACACGGCGAGGACACCATGAGTCTGGTGACAGCGCCGGGCGGGATGCTGGTGTGGGGCGGCGGGGGGGGGGCATCCTGGCTCACTGCCACCGGTCCTTCCCCTCTGCTTTCAGAGAAACAGAAGGCCAGTTCATGAAACAGGGATTCCCAGGAAGCGGCCTTTTCCAAGAGCAGTGCCCCCGTTGGCGTACCTGTTTTCAACCCTTTAGCTGCAGCCAGGTGAAGTGACATCATCTTGCTTTTCATGCAGCTTAAACACACATTCACACTCACCACTTCAACTACTTTCTGTTGTTGTTGTTGTTGCTCATCGATTTAAAGAAGGTCACAGAGGAGACGAATCTATACACGTTATTTTAAAATCACCTGAAAACGCTGTTGTGTTCTTTAGCGGTTTTGATGTTATGTAATCTGTAAGCTTCCTCTCTTTTCTCTTCAAGGCACTTGTAGCTATTCCTTTTAAAAGTGAAATAAAAGAGTTCACTTCCTCTCTGACCGACGTGTGAAGGCCTCGCTCACAAGCTTCTCATTGCCAGTTGAAGTGTTGCAGCCTGTTTAAGACCTGTGAAGCACGAACAGATTTCACATTTGTTTGTGACCTCAACTGGCTGACAGCACCGGTTCAAAGTCTGTGTTTATATTTTGCGATCTTCTGCCATGCTTTTTTTATCCTGTGAAATGACAATATGTACGTAGGTTTGAAAGTCTTTTCTTATTGCGGTGAGGTCTAGCCAGTAATTCTGTGTAATGAACAAAGTTGTGTGTCTCAAAACATCACCTTGTGAGAGAAATTTGTTTTTTTATGATTATATTTCAGTTCTTCAGAGATTTAGTATTGCACTTCTCTAAAGTTGGTGGACAAAATGATCCAAATAATTGCAGCACAGATGAAGCTTTTATGGGTCAGGGTTTAAGAAAAAAACACTTGACCCTGCTCTGCACTACCCATAATGCAGCTCGGTAGCATCTTTCATTAAACCCTCCAGTGTGTAATACTGTTTTTTTTTTTTGTTAAAGGCTCCCAAGGCCAACCTGAGACGGTGCCGTGTGGTTCTTCTCAAAAGGAAAAGAATGATCTTTGTGTGTTAAACGAGTGGGATGTCAGTGTCATTTCAGCTAAAACAAAGTTTGGTTTCCTTTTACACTTGGAGAAACAAACTGGGGAATTTGGATTTCTTAAAATTCGTCTTTAAAATTTATAAACCAAATCACCTGAAAACATCCCAAACAAGTCACGGTTTCTGGCATCATGTGATGCTGGTAAAGTGCGGCTGATTTTCTCTCGCTTCTTCTTCTACTCAGAGGCGTTTTCTTATTAGTGGCATCGGTGCTGCATTAAATCAATTGATCGGTTGTTGTTTTTTTGAAAATCCTGTTTCATTGTGATGCTCGTCACTCATCCAGCACATGCTGACTTACAAGTCTCATCCCTGCTTCATGATGCAACTCCTGTGTAAACACAGTGCAACATCCAGCACCGTTACAGAAAACACGTTTTCTCCAGTGTGAACTTGTTCATGGTCCTGCCGGTGCAAGCAAACATGCTTCTGAGTTCATATCAACGTTTACAGTTTATTATCCTCCTCTCTTGAGTTTTATTTGTGAATTTCATGTTTGAGTAAGATTGTCTTTCAATAAAACTTACGTAAAGGACATTTAACCAGACAAACTGCGACTGTAGATAGATGAACTGTTCAAATAGAAGTGTTAGAAGTTCACTTGACAAAAGTTCGAGGGTTGAGTAAAGGCAGACATATTTAAGAATTTAAGAGCAATAGTCAAGGAGAAGAAGCTGTTTTTATCATCTTTGAACCTTCGCAGGAATTATTAAGCAAATATCAATGAAAGAGAAAAAAACAGGTTAGATCGTTTTTTCAAAAAAACTTGTACAGACTTTATTGTTGTCAGTTAAGATGGCTGCCAGCGGTGCAGCTTGAATACTGTTTTATGCGTCTTTCAGTGAAAGTTTTTGTTAATAACTTTTTAAATAATGGACCCAAACGATGGGAGATTATTAGTCTGGATCAGTCTCAGTTCTTGTTGGGTCCTGGGTGAGAGTGTAAGGAACATGGCCGACAGCTCAAGGCCAGATCTTTGAGTGTGTGTGTGTGTGTGTGTGCGTGCCAGGCGAGGAGGACAAATGAGTTTCAAGCAGTCTTTGCCAGAGAAATGCCTGGCAGCCATGTTTAGCGAGGAGGTCGTCCCGCCGGAGTTGTGCATGAGCGAGGGGCGGGTGGGATGCTGTGGGAGGTGAGGGGGTGGTATAGGGGGATTCGGGCCCAGGAGGTCGTTGTCATGACGATGACATGGGTCTGGACCGATGGGGTGCAGCTAATGATGAATAATTATGCACGTTTTTTTTTTTTCCCTTCTAAATATTGTTGTTCCTTTTTCGCTCCTCCTGTTGTGAAAATTGTGACCTCGCCCCTGATTTCCTGGTGTTTGGAAAAACAAGAAATGACTTTGATGAATGGAGACTAAATGGCGTCGCAGAGAATCCCGTTCGCTGCAGAAACAGCACCCCTCAGGCGGGGTCGCTGCCATTTTGTAATACGTGCTCTCCGGGTCACATGTATTTAATATTCCGCTGCTCGCTGCTTGCAGCCTTGCCAAGCGCAGCTAATGGCACCGTGCTACCTTGTGTTTAGTGCATTAATTTTAGTGCCAAGATCCACTGATGCTTTTAAACACATGTTATGGGAGGGAGGAGGCGGTTAACAAATATTAAGCAACACAGGAAGTCCACAGTTCCTTTAAAAAAAAGCTCAGAAGCACAAATTATAATTGCTAAAAAGGCTCTGGGGGACTAATTTCAGTGGCGGATTAATCTACATTTGGTACTCTAGTAAGTATTTGGGGCAACAGGATGATGTATGTGGACTGAGTGAACAAGCACTACAGTGTGTGTGTTTGTGTGTGTGTGTGTGTGTGTGTGTGTGTGTGTGTGTGTGTGTGTGTGTGTGTGTGTGTGTGTGTGTGTGTGTTTTCACGGTAATAAACATGTCACCCATTGTTGCACAAGTGTGGCTCATTGATGTGTTTAATAGTTTTCGCGATGAGGCTCTGTGACACAGAGGAGGATTAATCAGGCTTTGCACGATGCCTCTCAGAAGGATCAGTTGTTGGATTCTGGATTTTCTTGGGGATTTTTGGAGAATTAAAAAAATGCGAATGTTTTACCAGCTTTGCGGGAACTTTTTTCTGTCCTAATTGTTGCACAGGATGCAACATAAAGACCACAGTCTCTCATTTTTAGCTACACTCATCTGTTCAAAGTGTTATTTCTCTCTGACCGACATTCTGAAATGTGAAATTTCCCATGAAATTTTGTTAAAAATAGTTCATCCTTCAACAGATTTCAGTTCAGTTCAATAAATATCCGTGTGGGTTTCTTTCAAAAATGCAAAACAGAAATAATGAGACCTAGTTTCATGTGACAGCAGTCTTGCAAAGCTTCCAGCTTTTCTTCCTTTTATTACTTTTGTTTTTTTTTCAGCAGCTCCATCTCTCTAACCTAACGCTGGTGTGAAGCCGTGAACAGCCGTCCCGTTTGGTTGCTGTTCATTTAACCTCGAGGTTTTGCTTCCTTTCAGTTCTCATGCTCGTGAATCCCTCAAACGTTCCCTGAAAGAACTTCCGAGCCGCTCCCCTTTGACTATCAGCCTCGCAGTTTTTTGAGAACATTTCACTGCCGCTGAGCTGAGAATGTTGAAAAGAAAAGAAAAAAAAAATGTGTGCAGGAAAAACATGCACTGCCTGGATACACACACATAAACACACACACACAAGGTACAAACATAGAAAACACACACTCGAACACGCAGCCATGCACACTCATAACACACACACACACACACTACCTAATCAACTCCTAACCCTTGCACATATGAACACACAAAGTAGCACTTGTTCAAGACACACTGCCTCATGCATGTCGTTGAACCTCAAACACACACACACACACACACACACACAAAAACACGCGCACACACACACACAGTAGCAGCCAGCAGGCGGACGTGTGGGTGATTGAATGTGAGGGAGAGGCGAGATGACAAGCGTAGCATTCACCTTGATCAACAGCCTTTTCTCGGCTTTGAAGCGCGGTGCACGCTAAGGCTGCTGCTCTATTTTAACAAGCTAATCTGGGCAGAGAGTCACAGCAACACACTGTAACTACACACACACACACACACACACACACACACGCGTTGCCATGTTTGGAGGCTCTCTGCATGTGGGTATGTGCATTTATGTGACGGTTTTATCTGGTCTGTGTGGGGGAGGGTCACGCTGACACTTTGGGTTTGTGGCTCGAGTGTTTGAGGGAGCTAATTAGATCAAAATCGGATTTTTAATTTGAATTTTACAACTGACTCTGATTTTGTGTTTGTTTGAGAATCATTATAACCAAAGCAACCGATGCCTCACTAACACATGACCTTCATGTCTTTCATGTGAGCCTGAACTATCTGATACCAAAATAGAGCCAACACACCTAAAAGATGGATTAAATCAGACTATTTACTCTAATTTGTTCTAGGGAAAAGTTAAAAATGTGTAAAAGGCAGCTTTTACTCAAAATCACTTATTATCTGTTATTATTATTATCTCAGTGATTGTAACCAAGTGAAATAGAAATCTGCTGTTGATGAAAACTGATAAAGTTTTGCATCTGTGATGATGGCAGCTGACCTGATGCTTGAGTTTCAGAAAAAACTGAAAAAGCAACAGGTAGAAGAAAACTCCAGTGATTTCAGAACATACATGCGTGAGCTGTGCTGAGCTCTTCAGCTTCTTTCTGATCCGTGTTGTAAATAAATCACTCCATCAGTCATGTTATTTTCTTTAGGTCATGATTTGCTGTTAAGCTAGCTGACTAAACATATGAGCACAAGTTTTTCTTTTGCAGGCGTTTGTAGCTTTTAGCAAACAGCTTCAGGTGATCTGAGCAGGCTAATAAAGACACATGCTACTTGGTCAAGGTTGGGAAAAGATCAGAGTCAAACGCCAACTTTGACTGTTTTCACGGAAAAGATACTAAAAAAACAGGAACAGGAAATAAATGAAGATGAGCCGGGAAAGTGCAGATAAGAACCCTGTGAAGAACATCCTCAATGTTCTTTTATGAAAACTCATTTTTTTTAATGAAAACTGTGACAATAACCCTCCACGTTGGCTGCAGGCCTGCTGCTGCACAGCGCCACTCATCTATTAGATATTTATTTGTGGGGAGGGGGGAGGAAAACAATCCGCCGGGACCCACAAGCAGATGTAAAAACTGCTTTAACGACGTGAGAAAAAGTCATCATGTTATCACCTTCCCCCTCAGTCTGCGTCTCATAAGAAAATAACCCTCAATTTATTTTGCACAGCTCTGAGGCATCACTGCTCACAGCGGAGAAGATGGCTGATAAAGGTGATGGTTAAGAGGGAACCATCCATCCTCCCCTCCTCTCCCCTCCCTCCGCCGCTGCAACCTGCCTCTCTGCTACAGAAAGACTCCATTTGATGTGTGAGGAGGCAGGGAGACAGAAAACGTTCCTCTGTGCTTCCAGACAAAAGCCGGCTCTTTTCAAAATGTCATTGCTTTCTCAGCCAGGTGGCGGACACACACCGCCTGGAACTGGTCGGATCGAGTTGTTGAAATAAGTGTGGAGCCTCCGACGCTTTGATGCCCGGCGACTGAAAACACATCATGTTAGAGACAGAAGGCTGAAGCGGTGACATCATTTGTGATTTGTGCGGATTTCCGGAAAAAAAATGCGTTAACGCTGTGTAATATAATATGCAGATAATAACGAGTGAAATAGAATTAAAACTGTTTTCTTTTTACAGAATTTGAAATGAACATGTTCGCATGTTGGACTGGAACGTGGAGGTCGGACTCATCACTCCCTCCAGTTCTGCCTCCAGCTGATCTGATGAGACAGTTTATGTTTGAACACTAAAGCAAACAAACAGTTTAAAATGCATTTATCAAAGTGCTGCTGCGTCATATATGAAGACACGTTTGTAGCTTCTCCTGCTGCTTTATTACAATCCTTTATACCAAAATAGCAAAACAAAATTGCCTCTGTTTTCCAACACATTTATGACTATTCCTAAAAAGTTTCATATTTTCTGATCAGTCGCCTTTATAATTATAATCTGGTTCGGTTCAGGAAAGTAAAAACTGAGGTTTAAAGTTCGGTAAAAACTGTGTTTGTGGTTCAAGTTAATTTCAAGAAACAGTTGATAGAAAATGGAAAACAAATCGTTTTCTCTGGAGAAAAAGTCACAAGCTTTTTCATGCAGAACAGCCCTCATTCAGTCTTTAAATGATTATTTCTTGGAAACCGTGGCCCTTTTGCTGTGTTTCCTGTCATCTGTGTGGAGACTGGGGGATTATTTTATGACACAAAGCGGCACATTTACAGCTGTAGTTTGGCTGCTGGTACACCAAAATGGGTACAAACTGACTGCCCCATGTCGTTCAGGCACGGTCTCTTCTTCTCCGTACACATCTGGCAGACGATCATGGTCATCTAAGTTCAACGATGACAGAGGAGAAGTCAAGCTAAAGAGAACAGTTTATTTTCTGCTTACGTATGTCAGGTACAGTTCATGGCTGCTACCTGAGCAAAACTCAGATTTCATGTAAGTTATGTTGTCGTTTTTAGAAGTGAAACAGTCTGTGATGCATCTTTGAGGAGGATTTGACTCCAGATGCAGGTACGTTACTCAGGAGGAGGTCGACCTTTCAGAGCAGAGTAACATCAGGTTCTGCCAGATGTGTTTTCTGACTAACTGATTTAACTTAAATCAGCCAGATGTGTGAATGACTTCTTCAGACTGCTGTATATGTAGCAGAATAACAGTGTCGCCAAAACATCCAGCTTTACTCTTAAATATTGATAACTGCTGTTTTAATAAATGACCAGTGGTGACGTTTTCTGGAGAAGTCGATCGTCATCTACACAAACTGCCGGCTGCGTCCCGTTATTTAATACCAGGTGACAGCAGGTCTGTGGAGTGACGGTCGAGGACGTCAGGAGAAAACATTTCATGCTTTTCTCTCCGACTGCAGAGGCGAGACAGTCGCTTCGGCCTCCAGCAGAAAGACTCTCTCCAGTTACTGAAGTGAACTCAGCATTGAGTGCAAGACAACGTGTGTATGTGTGTGTATTTGTGTTTTTGTAGGGCAGAGGGTGTTTTTTTAAAAAAGCAAAACAGTTGGAAAATATATAGCAGTATGTGTATATAGTGTGAATACTCTCAAAGAAATATAGTGGTTCATAAATATATTAGATGATATACAAAGAGCAGCAGAGACTGAGAGAGTCTGTGTGTCAGCAGTGTGTTTGTTCAGCCTCGGTGTGCACGAGTGTGTATCCTGTGTGTATCCTCGTACATGTGAGTGAGAGTGTGTGAGGTGCTCAGCCTCCACAGTGGAAGTGTGTCTGTAGATGGTGACGAAACCTGGACTGTAGTGATTCTACAAGTAATATTCCTGCGTTCAGATTCCTGCATGTCTTAGAGTTTTTAGCAGTAAAATCTGTACGTAGTTAGTTTTGAAAGTTTCAGGGTCAATAAAGCAAATCAAACCATAAAAAAAAGGGGAGAAACAATAAAAGAAACAAAAAAGAGAGAATGAAGACAGAAAAGGACAGAAACTTAAAATAAAGTGAAAAATAGTGATAATATAAAACGATTTAGATGTTAAAATGTGTGAAAACAACTCAAATGTTCATTACTGAGACGGAAATGAACCACAGGGTTTGTGTTGTCAGAAAATCATGTGATCAACTCTGACTTAAACAATACCAACATCAGTTTCCACCTATTAAAGACGCTTATTTTTGTTCATCCTGCAGTTGCCGATGAAACAGAACTTTTCTTGTGTGCTGGAGGAAAAGTGGAAGTAATAAACCTCATTGTGTTTAGTTTTCTCTCACTTTTGTCCGGATTTCTCGTCCAGTCCGGTTATCTCCGCGGACTTTCCGTTGCAAACTGCGCGGAGTGCGTCGTCACGGTCAGTCTGCCGCTCAGCCCAGATGTTACGCTTGCTTACTGTATGTCGAAGATTTATGTCCCAGGGGGCGACGGGGCCGAGGGGCTACCGCATCATGTGGATGATGGCTCTTTTGTCTCGGGTGCCATCCCAGAAGACGAGGCGAGCGGGGGCAGGACGGAGGGTCACAGGAATCCAAAATATGCCGCACGGCACAAAAGGACATCAGATCGGAGGTCCCGAGCTGAATGAGCTGTCGTTTTTCTGGTGAAGCACAAGAGAGAGAGAGAGAGAGAGAGCCTTTCATTTCGTATCCATCGGTGACCGTTTGAATATCACGCCAGCCGTTTGCGGGTTTCCAGGCGATGGCCAATGACGGCCTCTGATGTCGCTTCCATCTGACAGAGCTGACAGGGAAGTTGATGTCCCTGTCAGCTCTGAAGCCGTCAGACAAAGAGGCGGCCATAACTGTTTTTAAGGCCGTGAGTTGAGTGATGTTCGGCGAGCTCATTATGGGAAGACTGTTGGTGTAAAAATCCTCTGTTGGTCCCGTGGCTAATGGCAGCAGAGACTCTGTCACTCTGGGTGTTCTGTGAGCTTTTACATGACGGCAGGGAATAAAAATCAAGTCACGCAGTGATGAGAACTTTATGCTCGTTGTCATTTGAACTCATTACACATCCAAACTGATCATCAGATGGATCATTAGTAGTTTCTGAAAACTCCCGGGGAAATTAGAAAAGACTTTTTTTTTTTTCTCTCTGGATGTTTCTTATGACCAACTTAAAGACGTAAAACTTATCCTTCCAACAAAACTATCGGAGAATGAAAAATTAAAACTGCAAGCAAAAAACTGAGCATCGGCGAGAAGATTGCAGCCTCGCTCGACACTCCCACGTCGGCTTTTGAAAGAGAGTCTGCAGGATAATGGCTCTGTAACAGTGGCAGTGGAAATTTGGTTCTTGAAAATAAAACTTGGACTGAAGAAGGAAACCTTGGCATTGAAAACATTTGTAATGAAAAAGTTGTATTGGCACTGAAAAAATGTTTCACCGAAAAAAAAAAAAAACCCAGACAAAAAAAAAAATCATTTTATTCTGTGTTTTGATGTTTTCAATCAGGATCTTGTGTTTTTTGTGTTTTTTCTGTCTTTTTTGCTCAGTTTTTTTCAGTAAAACTTTTTCGCTGTCGATATTCAGACGTGAGGAGGAGCTCGAGGAAAGACATGAGAGTGAACGAACGCTAATCTCAGCTAACGTCAGCTCTCATAGCTAATGTTAGCTTCCTACAAATGTTTAAACAAACTCGTCACATCGCAGAGTTTTTATTCCTCACACGCCTGCCATGTTTGCGCTGAGCGACAGGATGAAAAGCTACAAACGGTGTGTTTGCAGCTACTGAACAGGAAACAGCTGTTCCAGAGGTTTAGAGAATAAAGCAGCACAAACCGACATGAGAGACTCTGCTCACGGGAAAGAAACGGCATGAAGGACGACACTTCACCATGAACACGACGCTCCATTCAGACAAATCTATGGCTTTCGCACAAATGTGCCACAGGACATCTGCTCCTCCTCTGACCTCGTCTCCACTGAACAAGAACCTGGTTCACTGGATCCTCAAATCAGTTTTCATTCTCTTAAATAGAAACTACACAGCAAATAGGATTAAAAAACTCTCAGAATCAGCTTTATTGGCAAAGTATGTTCACAACATACAAGGAATTTGGTTTCGGCAGGTGGTGTCAACTCACAGCATGGAGAGAAGCAATACGCAAAACAGAAACTAAACATAAATAATTAAATATGTACACCTATACAGAAGAAATAAAAATATAGAAAAGTAAATATATACACAATCAGTGCAAGTACACAATGTAGTGCTCTCCTCAACTCCTCAAGACTTAATTTTCTAAGAGTGATTACCGCAGTAACTTAAACAGCTCTAATGGAATAAAAATAAGAAAACAACCTCATGAACTCACATGAATGTAAGAAGTTTGAGTTGTGCAAACGAGCCAAACAAAGACGCAGGATGCAGCTGAGCCACGGCCGCCGAGCATCCTCCAAACAGTGAGAGTTAATTAACCTGTCGGAATAATTAATTGATTAATTAGTGTTTTTGGCAGCAAGCAGCAGATGAATAAGATTTAAAAAACAACATGTGACATAGTTTGACCGAATTAATTAAGGCTGATATTCAAACAAACAGATATCTGTTGATGCGGCTGACACAGAAAAATGTCAGCAATCAGTTGCAGTTGTGTTTGCTGAGTTTATGTCTTTTAGCTCTGTTTTGGTCTCCACCTACCCTTAGGGTTAAAATATATATTTTTTTGACTAATTATTGTTCTGTTTGCCAACTTCTTCATGGGCAGGTGGCTTAAAGTGGGTTCATGAGAGCTGCCTGTTGCATTTCACATCACACAGAGTTACTTTATCAACTGTCAATAAAAGAACTGTTGATAAATGCAGTTTTAAGTGAAACACCTTGTTGCACTGATGCAGTTTTGTGACCTTAAACAGTTCAACAGATCTGTCAGATATTCTGAAGAAACCTCAAACAGAAGTACATGTATATTTTTTATACACAGTTAAAATGTACATGTAAAAAAAAAAAAAAAATCATTCTAAAAAGTTACTCCCGGTTCAGCGTGCGGACATTAATGGATTTGGCGGTGCAGCAGCGGGGACGAGAGGCGTTTCCACTGTGACACAAACGAGTGAATGAGGTGGTGAAACCTCCTGCTTGTAAGCTGTTGTTGCAACTGTGATGCAGACAGAGACACAAAGACAGAGAGCAGGTAGAGGTGGCAGCCGTTTGTGTGCGCGTGCGTGTGTGTGTATGTGTGTGTGTTTGGGGGGGGAAGGGGGTGGGGGGACGTAGCTGTGGAGGATAAAAGCCTAACGGGAAGCGATTTTCCTGCTGCCTAAAGGGAAAGGAAATGAAATATTGGCGCCCAAAGCTCCCTTAACTCTCTGTCTTCCAGCTCGGTTAGTTTGTGTTCACAGCATTCAGAGCTGTGGGGAGGAGGAGGAGGGGCTCCAGTGAGAGGTATTAAGTGTGTGTGTTGCGGGGGTGGGGGGGGGGGGTCTGCATACTGAAAAGCACTGGTGGCGGGGCGGGGGGGGGGGGGGGCCGGGGGGCGGGGGGGGGGGGGGGGGGGGGGGGGGGGGGGGGG
>JAQNCA010000004.1:22046291-22060963 GCA_029783725.1 Acanthurus tractus | reverse complement strand
CTCTCATTAAGAGACACAGATACCCGCAGAGATTCAGCCCGGGTTGTCCGGTGCAGTCAGTGCAGTGGTTGTAGTTGGTGCAGTCAGTGCAGTCTGTGTAGTCTGTGCAGTCAGTGCAGTCAGTGCAGTCAGTGCAGTCAGTGCAGTTGTTGCAGTTGGTGCAGTTGGTGCAGTCGGTTCAATCGGTGCAGTTGGTGTAGTCTGTGTAGTCTGTGTAGTCTGTGCAGTCGGTGCAGTTGTTGCAGTTGGTGCAGTCGGTGCCCCTGTTGGCTGATAGATGTGATGTTTTACACATTGAGCATGTAACAGGTGACTTTTTGTGTGTGTTCTTCAAGCTGCACGGTTTCATCGCATGCAGTGATGTGAGGTGTTTGTGTTTCAGGTTTATTTATGATAAACTGTGCCGTTTAAGTTTGTTGTCTGACTGGAGGGCAGGTTAATATGACATAATGATTAGGGAACTTTAAGACCAAGTAGGAGCTGCACATACTGTTTTATTTACAGCGTCTTGTTTTTATTTGAGCTTGTGATGGACAGCAGTGAGCAGGAAGTGGTCATGTCAAACACCAACAAGCATTCTTTTTATCATTGTATATTCAATTTTCTCAATGTACTTTCCCATTACTTTGCACTTGGTCCTTTATTTTGAGATTTTTGGATGAGATGCTGTTGGTTGGTCATTGAAGCGTCTTGATTGGACAGATGGATCGCCTTAATTTTTTCTACACAGACTTATTCCCACTTCATGATTAATTGTAATCATTCTGGTGATCTGATTATCAAATAAAACCAATGAAAAATGGCACCTCTATTTCTCACTGGCCCCTGCAATCTTTTCCTAACATGCAGAATGAATAAAATCACGGTTCCACTTTTAGAGTGGCTTTGTCTTTGCATTTGTCGTCTGCATAAAGTGCTCCAGTCGTTCACTTGCGGCTCATTGAGGCTCCTGTGCAGAGGAGGCGTGGAGGAAAGCTTCAGCATGGTGTCAGAATTTCATTGTGGTCATGAATCCAGACAGACAGCGACGGTTGGCTCAGATGTTTCAATGAAGACGTCGTGTTTTTCTGCTGAGACACTGACTGACACACTTTGCCAGGAAACTTTCTCTATTTTTTTTTTTTTTATGTATCCAGGGAAGTCTTGTTGAACATGCATGATGTTTTTTACTTAACATCCTGGAAACTGGCCACTTTCACAGCAGCTGGTTGTAAACTGACGTGTGATTACTTACTCAGGTGTTTGCAACCAGCCTGCAGGATTTTAAGACGCTACTTTTTGCTCAAAACCCCACTTTTCCTACTTTTACTGTCGTTGTGCTTTAAGATAACAAAGCAAGTCTTTATTAAATTAATTTACCCATTAAGTTTAATCGCATTCATCTCTTTTCTGTTGCCTGGATCCATCACTCATGCTCATATAAGCTCATCAAGCACATTTTTGGGCCTTATTTTAGCAGGAGAGTAAACGAATGAGAATAATCACAAATAAGCATTAAGAGGAGGAAAAAATCTTGGTAAGATTTGATTCTGCAGCCTCTGATGACATGTGATTATTATGGTTTTGTTTTGAATCGAAAAACAAGAAAACTTTTCTGCAGTTTGAGAAATTTCTAAACTTCAACTGATGAGCAAAGAAGCTTCATCAGTTCTTTGATGAGCGGTGGCTTCATATTGTCCCATTACAGGTGGATTTCGGCTAATTACACTTATTATAACGACAATGATGATGATAAGTATAAGAATAAAGAAAATTATTCTCCTTCTTCCTATTATTATTGTAAGCTTGTAATTTATCACTATTATTCTTATTTATTCCCATTCGTCCTGTCTTGCTCTGTCCTTTTGCAGTGTGTTTTACATTTTATAAAATTGTGAAATCTCTCCGTGGCCTTTTTCCAAAGCTGAAGTCTTGTAAAATCCTCCTTTGGAATATGCATTATAGTAACAAACAGAGAGTCACAGAGTCACATTCACCAGCAGCACTGACTGTTTTGTCCCCTCCCCCCTCCTGTAGGAGCTCTGTCGGCAGCGTATGGCGGTCAAACCTCCGACTGAGCGTCCCGAGCCGATGTCCTCCAGGATCAACAGCGTGTCGTCTCAGTTCAGCGACGGCGGCCCGGCCATCAGCCCGTCAGCACGCAGCAGCCTCTCCTCCTGGAGCGAAGAGCCCGCCCACTCCAACATGGACATCTCCACTGGTCACATGATACTGGTGAGTTTCCTGTCGAGTCACTTTGTTGTCACATCAGTGAGAGTCCACATCCTGCCGCCTGATTTCAGACAGAAACGTCCACTCGTTTCTCTCTGTAGTCTGAGTGGTTTCTGTGGAAGAGGAGGGATTTAACTTTCCCAAACCAATCACGAGAGACCAACATGTTTGAATGGACCAATGAAAGCTGCGGCTGGTTCATGATGTTATTGCTACTTTCAAGATCACAAAGCTCCTCCTTAAAGCTAAATATTCCCAAAAATACATCTCTATAAACATTAAAAGCAAGAAATCAGCGACGAAGTTGGGCAGTTTCCTCCAGTCTGCTGTTTTATGTCACGATCCCAGAATCTAAAGAATCGATAATGTAATCACACTTTATAATCACCAAGGACATCAGTCTAAATGCGCGAGATGTTCTGTTTGTGGCATCAGAAAACTTGTATCTGCTGGTTTTTGAGGACACGTTCGAGGACACTGAGGAGGATCGAGCTCCGTCTTCCAATTCTGCACAAAATCTCTGGATGTCCAATGATTTTTACGTATTTTCTCCTTCGACTGAATCAGTTGGACCGACGTTAATGTGTAAATCCAATCCGCCCACCTCCCATATTGAACATTCAGAGCTGTTGAGAAGGCATGACTGAAACTCAGACCCTCATTCTGTTAGATACCAGAGGAGGAGAGTGCATTTTCAAAAAAAGGGTTCCACTAATGAGTGACCTGTTCGACTCAGTTCATCGACTCTGACTGATATTTCTGCCGGGTGGAAAACAACGGAGTCAATCAGAGCCCCAAGAGGCTGAAAAAAAAAGCCACATCCATGAAAAATTGTAGATTGAAAAACGTTTAAGATGCACATTGATGGATGCAGCCACTGTTCTATCGACGTGTCTTTAAATATCATAAAAAACAAAAAAATAGCTGCTTCCTTGACTCTTAAGCTGTGAAGTTACAGTTACTGTTACTTACTATATTACTAAAGACCAACATTTCAAAGCGAGCTTTGTTGCAGCCCCCATATTATTTTTCTAAAGAAGTTATATCTGTTTTTAATGGTTGATTTGCTCCGTGAAAGGAAAAATTACAGAGGAACTTTATCGATATTCCTATAATATTTTCCACCTTTGTGGTCCTTCGTCTGTCGTTCCGAACAGCTACCAGAGATTCTCTGCGCTTCCCTCATTTTCCCTTTTATCCAAAACATCCCATCACCGACTTCTCGTTCCCCTTAAAACCATTTATCTCTTTCAAAACCAGTGGAACCGCCGTGTTTTTCCTCCGCGTCTCTGTCTCATCTGCATCTCTGCATATATCAGTTGTTTCTCTCTCACACTCACATGCGGGCGTTTTTTTTTTCTCTTTTTTTCCTCTCATCTCTCCGTCTGTCTCATCTTTTCCTTGTGTCTCCTTTTTTTTTTTTTTTTTTTGTTTCTGTACATCTCATTACACCCACAGTTTCCATAAGCAGGCTTCTTACCCTCTTCTATCCCGCAGATGAAAAATCTCTATTGAACCTCGGTCGCTTTCTGTCGAGCGCCGTCGTAATTGCGATATGTAGCTATTCACTTCAACCACCCACCTCCTCCACCACCACCACCGGCCCCACCTCCTCCTCCCAGCCTCCTCCAACACTGCCTCAGCCTCTCTCTACCCCCCCCCTCCTCCTCTCTCTCCATGCATTATGAAGCTGCCGGCGAGATGTGACAGAGCGGGCTTTTTGATGTGTTCAATAGGCACAAAGATACTAATTACCCCTGAGATTTGCACCAGAGTCGTGTTCAGGAGAAAACGGCTCCCTTTGCAGCCCCTGCATAGCTGCAGAGGTGGAGGGGGTGGGGGGATTGAGGGTTGGGGAGGAGGGCTCTGTTGTTTTACACGAACGCACAATCCTGCTAAAGTGCTTCTTTGGCAAATGCACCCACAACAACAACAACATGCGATGCGTTGCGTGCCTTTGATGCAACGCCGTCACATGCGGATGGAAATAGATTTGAGACGACGAGGTCTGAACTTCTTCAGGTACATCTGCTTTGTCTTTGCCAGACAAACGCTCCTCAGCAGAGGTGACGGCGTCACTTCAGCGATAAGAGGAGCGAGATGAAGTGTTTTTCATGATTTGTTATGCATTTATTTGGTGTGTGGGCCATGTTGTGGTCAGGACACGACTGGATTTGTCAGAATATAGACGCTAATATGTAAATGCTGTCAGGAAAGAAGAGAGACTAAGTGCATCTGATGTGGCCAAGATGACTAATAACATTTTGTGTAGGTGATGGAGATGAATATCCTCTTGAATGCTGATATTCCACTTAAATCCTCTACAAAGTAAGTTCAAAGTTCTCGGAGATGTTTCCCACTTTATGCAACAGAAACTTTTCTTTAAGTGTTTCAAGTCAGATCCAGCAAACTCTCTTAACTTAAATAAACTAATAAATTAGTTGTTCCACATGTTTCTAAGGAAGTGTGTGTTTAATTCCCAGCATAATTAGTTGTCTCTGAATGTGACATAAAAAGTGATGTATTGAATAGTTGTGTTGATTATGTGGAATAAATGGGAGTTGTTAATATGGTGATGAGCAGCTTAGTTGGCATTTCCTGCTTTTATGTGGTCACTTGCTAAAAAAAAACAACAGAAGTGTGAGTTTTTCTTCTTAAGAAGACCTGTTCGATGAATCTAAGTCTTGATCTGATGTGCAGCGTTGTGTTGGGTAGCTGCATGTTTGTGAATGACGGAGAGAGAGAAGAACAGTAGGGTCTGGAATAATGTTTTTATTAGCTACAGGAGTGATTCTAATCAATATGCATATGACTGAATCGCTTTAAATGGACATTTAATTACAGAAAAATGTGAAAAACTTCCGCATCACTCCTCTTCTTGTGACTCAGCAGTGTTTCCAGTCTCCGTTCGGTCCATCACATATGGATTATAAACATCCCCCAAACACAAATTGACTCCTTTTTAATTACAAGGCTGTTTAATACCCATGAAACTGGTCCAAATGCTCCCGTTTTTATTAGAGGCCTGCAGAGCTGATGAGAAGCTGATGGTTCACTCAGCTCCATGTTTTTACTCCACCCTGAAAATAAAGAGGGATGAGCAGGGCAGGATGTGGAGCAGTTTGTGGGTCACATGACGCTCGTCACCACAGGAAGTGATAATGTGTGATTCTTTGTTAAAGGGAGGAAGCCGTGAACCTTTGGCTGCCATTTTGTCTTTTTCACCGTCAGCCGTCACTGCAGTTTTGTTGAGGAGGAGGAGAAACACACACACACACACACACACACAACAGGAGCTGTGAGTGTGTTTCAGCACACTGGACAGCTCCACACACACACTCACACACTCACACACACACACAGAGTGAAGCAGACAGCTCTGATTGGTCCACACCGTCTCCGTCCTCCTACAACACAAACGTTCGACAGCAGAGGGGAAGTTACATAATCCCACCGTCATCTTCAAACCATGTATCTCCAGTTGTTTTAAGTGGACCTCAGTGTGTGTGTGTGTGTGTGTGTGTCCTCTCCAGAAGCCCAAAGGTGTTTTCTGCACGAAAACTCTCTGCTAGAGTTCAAAAATGAAAAGAGGAATAAAAGTGAAATAGTTGGAGTTTCACATAACAGTGAAAATCTTTGAAATGGTTATTTAATGTACTTTCCCGCCCACCAACCATCGTCTTTACTGAGGTTTTTATGGATCTGCAGCCACTATTCTCGTTTTATCTCCCCTCCATCTCATTCATTAGTTTTGCTGCATCTTATTGCTAAATTTGTTTTCTTTCAGTCCTTTTTTGCACTTTTTCTGTTTACTCATCCTCCTTTTTGCTGCTTCATTTCATGGTTTCTGTTGCATCATCCCCCCTTTTCATTGCTCTTTGCATTATCCATATTTTTGTTTTTCCATCCTTTTAATTTTCCTTTTAACATGTTTTTTTTTAAAGCTTCTTCCCTCTTTTCCTTCCTGCCTGTCATTCCTCTTTCCTTCATTTGGAACAATGCCTCTTTGTCACTGCTCAGATTTTTGCTTTGCACTTCCAGCTGTCACTTTTATGAAAATATTCACACTTACAAGAGAGCTCATTTCAGATTCACATCATGATGTCACAACTGGAGAGTTTCATCCCAACAAAACCGGGACCCTGTCGACACGTTCGGGGGGGGAAACTCACGAGCTGAGGGGTTTTTTTTGTGTGTGTGTGTGTGTGTGTGTGTTTTTTTTTATAAGCGCAGCATCACAGCGAGAGACCACATCCATCACAGAGCGAGACGAGCGCAGTCACGGAAAAGCAAATATCTCATCTGACACCCCGTCAGCCGCTCGAGTGAGGCGACTGTTAAACGATTAATAAAAATCACGCCCGTCAAAAAGGGAAAGGAAGAACCTGATAGCTGATGAGCCGCGGCGCCCCACCTCTCCCACCAAACACCACCCACCCCACCCCACTCCCCCAAAAAAATTAATTGCCTCTCATAAAAAAAAAAAACAAAAAAACCCAAGCAGATTCTGTGCCATCGCCCGCCTCATCCACCCACCCGTTTTAATTTGAGGAGAAACAGCTTTCACCATCTTATCTAAGTTAATGTATTACTTGGTCCCATGTGACCAGAAACCCCCCCCCCCATCACCACCACCACCACCTCCTCCCCCCCTTACATCCTCTTTGCTTGTGTCTTAAGAGGATTAGTCGACTCTATATATAAAGCACATTATCTTGTCTTTTGTTTCTGGCCGAGTAAGTGTTATAGATAATGCTGCGGCGAAGAGCCTCCATCCAGATTAGCCGTGCTGGGAATTCAATGTGGTTGTGGGTTTTTGTTTTTTTTGTTGTTTTTTTTTCTCGTGGCCAGCTGGGATGTGATCTGTGCAGTTCGTAGGTCGCGGGGCGATCGGACCACAGGAAATGGATGTTAAATCACTCTAATGTGGTCGGTTAAGTAGGAGGAAGCGGAGAAGTTAGAGTCATGTGTCGGGATGATGTCAGCTTCTCGCTAAAAATAAGACAGCAGCCTCCGACGTGATGGATGGACGGCGATTGATTGATGATTACTGATCACATGTTTGCTGTAGATGTCAGCCCCAATTGATTCATACAAGTGATGCTGATGGAGCAATTTGATCAAACAATGAAAACACACATATGTTCTTGCAAAGATAAAACTCTTCATACTTTTTGAGAAGTTTAGCTTAAAACATTTTAATAGACTTGTCTCCAATCTTTTACAAAATGTAGAGAAGCATTTAAAAAAACAGCTAAAAACTTAATGGCAGTTGATATTTAAGTGCAAAAAAATATATTTTTAAGCTCACAGGAGCAGTCAGGAGCTCTTTAAAGTCCACAAATGGGTTTTTTTGGACGTATTTTAATCTTCAGATCATATTCATTAGAATTCAGATAAATCTTATTCTTAATCTGTTGCTGCTTCACAAATAGAAGTGATTGATAAGTTCCTGGTAGAAGAGATGAGTTATTCAGCTCTCATTCGTCCAGACAGGCTGTTTAACTCTGTGAGTGATGATGCAGAAAGGTTTGAGGTTGAAAACTTTGGTGTTTTTTCTGATTTGGCTAATTTCTTTCCTGCACATCCAGGTGCTAAGTTTTGTAGATGACATTCCTTCTTCTGTAGGCCATGAACTCATCGGTCACCCCTCGTGTAGCTGTAATAATAAAATGTAGTGGAGTAAGAATGAGAGTATTTCCCTCTGACACTTTGATGAAGAGATAAAGTAATGATTCACTTAAACAACACATATTTAGAGTGATGTACTCAGTTACTTTCCATGTGAGACACCTCCCTGGTGAACGATGAGTAATGTAGATCCAAAATGGCCGCTGCATTACATCACCTCCCATGTGGCCGGCTTTAGTGCTGCTGCTTCCTACAGGTGCTCGGATGGTGCGTCAGAGCCACAATGGCGGCTCGGGCAGAGTCGTACTGCGTAGAGGTTTTTTATTGAGCACCTTTGGCAGCTGGAAGCCCCCACCCCCCACCCCCCCGGTAAGGGGATTATTCAGTGTTTGGCCGACACATGGTGATCTCAGCACCTCCTGATTGGATTGCAGTAATCCCTTTACACAGCCACAAAACCCTATTACTCCAGCATTAGAGAGGCAGAGGGGGGGTGGGGGGTAGAGGGTGGTTTTGGGGGGTTGGGGGGCATCAGATGTGAGACAGTGTGTGTGCGTGTGTGTGTGTGTTTTCTTTAGGCATGTGAATTTCAATATGCATTTTTTAATCCATGCAGAATATTTGCAGGTCATTTGTTTGGTGTGAGTGTGTGTTTGTAAGTGTGTGTGTGTGTGTGTGTGTGTGTCAGTAGGTGTTTGTTCTTTAAATGTATGGGGATTTTGTGTGTGTGTGTGTGTGTGTGTGTGTGTGTGTGTGTGTATCTTGTCCATCGCTTTATGTGCGTACTTGAGTGTGTGGTCGTTGTGTTTCTGGATGTGTATTTTGTAGGACCTGTTCTGAACTGTGTGAGCGGGTGTATACGTTTGCATTTGTGCTTTTGGTGTGTGTCTTTGCAGTTTGTGTGTGTGTGTGTGGGTGGACTGTGTTTTTGTGATCTTATGAAAACCTTTATGTGTGGATTGAGCTTTAGATGTGTGTATGTGCATTTCCTTTATGTTTGCTTCCTATGTGTGTGTGCGTGTGTGTGTGTGTGTGTGTGTGTGTGTGTGTGTGTGTGTGTGTGTTTTGTTAAGGACTGAACCCCCTGCTGTTGATAAGGGGCATTGTGCAAGTGGAAGGTCTCAGCTCGCAGCTTCCTGTTACATCATTATATAATAATATAATAGAGAGCTGATGCAACAACAACAAAAAGTGCAGTGTTACTCTGTGTGTTTGTTTGTGTGCGTGCATGGGTGTGTGTATGGGTGTGTGCATGCTTGTGTGTGTGTGTTGTGTATGCCTATAGGTTGTTTTCAGCCTTGCAGAAGAGAAAAGGTGAGGCCTGCTGTTCAGTGCTGAGCCTGTAAAGTTTCTCTGATGGACCAACAGTAACAAACCTGATTGGCTGCACGTTTGCAGAGCTTGTTGAGTGAAAACACACACACACACACACACACACACACACGCACACACACACGTAGAAAAACAACACACAACTGCGTTTGATCAGGACCCATCTTCCATTATCTCCCAGCAGCTGGACGTGCGGCCACGCTGCCTTCCATTTTTAACAAAACTCCTCTCATTTTAGCAGAAAGCCATTAGGCCTTTTTTGGAAGCTAATTCTGATTGCGATCGGTCCCATTTGTAACTGCCACCATAAATCACCGCCGGAGCCATTTAAAGAACCACACCAGCTCATTTCGTTCCCTCATCCATTAAAAAGATCGTGCCATCCATATTTTGTGCGCGTGGGCCGCTGATCTTTCCAGCCCGTTGAAAAACAAAGGCACACGGGCCGCCATCGGATGATGCTAACTCCAGTGAGGGAAACACACATACGGTGCTTTCTGTCCCCTTTCTGCCCCTTCTGATGACTGTTGATTAAAGTCTCAGTATCTTTCTCAGTCATAAATATTGTACGGTAGGTGTCGGCCAGGCTGATGCTGGTCATCTTTTGAGCAAAACTAGAGTCTATCAGACTGATACACACTCCGATAGCTGTGGTGCGAATGCTCAAACGGGAACATGTGCAGAGTTTGACAGCATCTCTAAGCAATTCCTCACGGAGGAGAGTCGCCCCGAGGGATGATTTGACGACTGTGATAAAGTTAAGAAAGACGTAGACTCTGAACTCCGCCCATCTGATGTTTTAATACAAGTTGGAAGAGTTTACCGTCCTCGTTCTCTCGCTCACACCGGCGTAGGAGCAGATGGATGGGATTTGCCGCACAGGACAACATCATCGACTTTTCTGTGATTAACTGTTACCTGTTGTTCGATCTGGTGCGGCTCTAAGGTTCAAACAAACATCCTTGCCAGCCAGTTTGGGAAAGTGTGTTATGTTTGTGTTAAAAAAAAAAAAAAAAAATCACAAGCTGTGTGACATTTTTGTGATTGACAAACCAATTAAACGGTCTTCTATACAGGAGTAAAGCCTGCGTATGTGGTGCTTAAGGCAGATAAAGACAGGCTTAACCAAACACAAACACAAACACAAGGAGCTCCAGAACTGAACATGAACCAGCAGATGTTGGTGATGATGAAAAAGAGAAGAGATCCAACGATAACAATAAAAAATGCACAACCTCTTTGCTGCAGCTCTGTAATCTCACCTCCCTTTCTTTCTTTCTCTCTCTCTCTTCTCTTTCTCCTCCTTCAGTCCTACATGGAGGATCACCTGAAGAACAAGGACCGGCTGGAGAAGGAGTGGGAGGCTCTGTGTGCCTACCAGGCAGAACCCAACGCCTGCACCGTCGGCATGAAGGACGGCAACGCCAAGAAGAACCGCTCCACTGCTGTGGTGGCATGTAAGCGATAAACTCTGTCGATGCAGTGACCAAAAAGTGATCAGCCAGGTGGATCAATATGTACTGCTGCTCTGTCTGGCTTTGATTCCAGGGGAGACTGTCATTGTCACGTCCTCTGACTTCTGCTTTTCACCCAAAATCCTCTAATTGTGGGACATTTTTCTCTAAGAAAACAGCCACAGAAGCTGGAAATCTGTAGAAGACATTAACATCTGCAGCTCATGATAAAAATATCATTCAAGTTTCCAGATTTTTGTCACTATAATCAGCACTGTGGTGTCTTTATATTCAAAGATAGATAACTGAATGATCTGCTTTCATGCTGCTGCATGCAAGTATTTAGAGTTTCATATCTATCAAATCTGCATGGGAAATCCAAAAGTTGAGCATGCAATCTGTATAAATAACATTGTTGCATTCTAAAATGTCTTAATTTTTAACAACTGTCAAAGTATTTGCATGTTCCAAAAACTAAAGAGCACCACAGCGTAGCAGGAAAACATCCTCCAAACGTTCGGGCATTTGCTCTCAGCGCCTCTCAACATCACTCCCTGTATATTCTGAGCGTGGCCTCTCCCATCAGAAACCAGAAGCAGATGCAGCGAGCAGAAGGGTTGTAAATTAGTTTTCTATTAAAGCTCTCCTGCACCGGCCTCATCAATGATTAAAATTTCTAAGCTTCGGTGGAAATAGCCCATCTTAAAAAAGTGCTTGTCCCATTCTCTCCACCGGGCCCGGGCTTAATGAAATCCAGGTTGTCAGCAGGGAAAGCAGTTTGTCAGGAATAAATTGCGCTTCCTGTTTGAAGCACCGCTGGCCTCTCTGAAAAAAAAAAAAGAAAAAAATAAGGAATGGTTTGCCAGTTTCATTCCAGTATTGAGAATTCTGCTCGAGAGAGTAAAACGTATAAATTAGCAAAATGTGTTTCAGAGAGCCAGAGAAGCTAGAGGACAAAAAAAATTTCTCAAAAATGAACAAAATTTGTTTTTCCTCAGAGTTCAATGTTTTAATCCAGTTCCAAAATACAGTGGATTCACACTGCAGCCACCAGCAACAGTGAACACAACAAGTTGCACATGCAGTGAAACATCTAAACTCTTGAATTTTTCCTTAAATTGACAACCTACACCTGCACACATCTGCACACATACATTATCTGCAGAGTATTTTGCATCACCTCGTCTCAACTCTTCTATCACTCTTATTGATTTTGGCATAAGATGGATTTTTTGCATCATTTTATACACAAAGAATGCATCAAAATTCAGCTGTACAGAATTTGAAATTCTAAAATAAGACTCCAGTTGCAGAATTGAACCCTTTGGCTGTTTAAATCATTCGGTTTCCTCCTTTGCAGAACTGCTAACTCTTGGCTTGCTGCCTGAATCAGAGACTTTCTAGTGAATGTCTTTAATGGTCTGAAACTGTTGGAGGTGCCTTCTGGACAGAGAAAGTCAGGGATCACTTCATAAACCCTCTGAGGAGAAACTCCAGAAAACATCAGGGAATTTGTCAAACAAGCTGCTGGGTGTTTTTTTTTTTATCCCTGGGATGAATTTAAATCTGTCCTGAGGTGGAACAAACTGAACGTACCAGAGGCTGATAGACTCATGTGCTTGTGTAAACTCAACTTGCTTGGTTGCATGTGCACAGTTTCACCGAGGCCGCGGCGAGAATGCCTGATCACAATTCATGTAATATAGCCACTGAGCACTTTGCATTTCTGAGGCAGGAAAAAAAAAAGTGCTGAATTTCCTCCATTTGTGTTCCAGATGATCACTCCCGAATCACCTTGAAGGTGGAGAACAGCCAAGGCAACTCTGATTACATCAACGCCAGCCCCATCGTGAGTACCTCCTCTGCATTCTAACCGTGTGCTTCACACCGCCGCCATGCCAGGCTCCCACAGTCCCCGCGGGGCGTCGCACCAACAAAGGCAGCCTACCGTACTACAATATAAATTTCGATGCAACGCTTGCTTAGCTTCAGCGGCAGCCCCTTGTTACTGTGTGTGTGTGTGTGTCTGTGTGCATGTTCTGCACCATGAATATTAATGATTGTTTTACAGCAAAAACACCCCGTGCTAGCATGCACTCGGGGCGGGCGTGGGAAAGGACATGCGCGTGGCCCGAGGACTCGCTTCCCGTTTGTGAAAACAGAATTGATCTGTGGGGTCTTGGGAAATGATTGTTTTCGACCTTGGCTTATGCTAATTTGACACTAGTTTGTGTTTACTGTTAGGGTGCTCTCCAGCGGCTGGGGCCTTTTTCTTGTCGCTGTACGGATTTAAGTAGCAAAACATCCTGCAGGAAGAAGAAGAAGAAGAGGGGAACAAAGAGCCATGTGCATGAGTGTATCAATTTGGAAACCAGTGTTGGAATAGTAGGTTTATGTTTCCCCCGAGGCAGATACGGTGATATGCCATTAAAAGCAACAGAAACGCTATGCATTTCAAATCCGGGCGTCACACCAAGAAGTGGCTGAGTGAGTGCGTTTGTGGCTTTGTGCGTGTGTGTGTGTGTGTGTGTGAGAGAGAGAGAGAGAGAGAGAGAGCGAGAGACAGAGGGAGAGAGAGAGAGTGTGTGAGAAGGAATCAAGACTATACAAGAACAAAGGAGTAACCAATGTCACATTCACAAACACACACATGCAACAACAGCTGCAACACATGTACCCACGCACACACACACACACACACGCTGGAATACACTTTAATGTGAACGTGCACACACTCGCTAACAAACACACACAAGCAAGCATGCCCCTCCCCACTCATAACATACACACACACACACACACACACACTGATGAAACAGAACATACAGTGCAGTCGCCCACGCAGACACACAAAAAGCACACACTCATACACACATGTCATGGAGCTTGGCATGAATTCATCACACCCTCCCCTCCCACACACACACATATTAAAGAATGAATGTATACAAATTTGCGGTACATACGGAGGTTATTTAAGGAACGTCGCCCACACTTCAGAGGAGAGGAGACGAGGTGCTCGGGAACTTTTCCAGCCGTCGATTAATTAAAAGGAAAACTTGTTAATAAAAGGTTTGGTTCCCTGTTCTCTCGGGTAGATGATCTGATGTTATACAATATGTAGACAAGAATTTCTTTGTTGTCTTTGTGGATGAACTTCTAGTTCACAGACTTAACAACTCAAATGCCACTTAAGTCTCTTTTGATTTTAAAACATCACAAAAAAAGAAACTGTCATGTTTTACTGACTTCAGACTTTGTCCGGAATAAAAGAGAAGCCCTTCATTTGTGTCGCAAGTCTTTAGTCACCTCATGATCCAAATCTAATTCAGACGGCTGCTGTTCATTAAAACATTTAGTGATGCATTATGATGCATCTTGACTCACCGTAATCTTTAATTTCTGCACATTATTTCCAGTCGTTGGCTGCGCTGTGTTGTTGATGTTGCATCCTCTGCTGCGCTGTTAGCTCCAGGAAAAGCCATGGCTGTAGATGAAGACACTGAGCAAGTGCAGGACCTATGAGACCAAACAGACTGAACAGACACATTTTAGTCAGTTGAAGATGTTTAAGTGTTGGTCAGTTGTTACAGCTGATCACATCTTTGCTCTGTTAACATTAGTCTGGAAGTGATGATGAAAAAAAAGGTCATTTTTTTAACAAGACACATGTTACTTTAGATCTCTGCTGCTGATAATCCTGCCTGTTACACAAGTGTCCCATCTTTTGGTTGGTTTCATTGGGTTTCCACTGTGACCATGTTTGACCTCTTCTGCTAAAATCACAGCTGATGTGATGAGATCCTAACAATGATGCACTTCTACTGAACCTACCTCAGCATCTCACGTCCACACACAACCAGGCAGGCTAATCTCCACAAACTCAGCTTAGGTAGTCCAACCAGTTTCATTCAATGTTTTGAAAAACGTCCGTTCTCTTGAGCGAACCAGGTTGTAACTCCTCCAATCTTCAGCAGAAGCACTGAGGTCAGGATGCATCACCGACCGAAGGCGAAGGACAAACTGTAGAACATGACACAGCCA
>JAQNCA010000004.1:21987881-22005800 GCA_029783725.1 Acanthurus tractus | reverse complement strand
CCCCCCCCCCCCCCCCCCCCCCCCCCCCCCCCCCCCCCCCCCCCCCCCCCCCCCCCCCCCCCCCCCCCCCCCGTCGCCTGAAGAACATGTTCCAGTCTGTTTTTTCTTCTCCTGTCATTCACAGTGACGCTCACTTGTTGGTCCTCCATGCAAAATGACCAAAATGCAAAGTCTGAGTTGGTGTTTTATCGTGCAACAGGTTGCAGGTATGAGGCTTCCTGTAAGGCCGGCAACACAGCCATGAACTGGATGTGAACTTGCAGGAAAACGGGGGGGTGGGGGGTTGCGGGGTGAGGAGATGGGGGGGGGTTGAGCAGCAAACAGGCATCTGGATCCGTTATGGAGGTCAGGTGGCAGACACAGGTGCAGCAGAAAGAAAAAAAAGTTGCTGCCCAGGTGGGAGATGACAAGCAACTGGATGAGCAGCTGAACCATCTGGGCCGGGAGGGTCTTTACAGTAAACTGCTGCTTCAAGGTTCAACGCAGAGGAGGAGCGTCTTCGCATCCGCAACCAGCTCCTTTTAATTGACCAGCGGTTCAAATGCTGTTCAGAATGAGGAGTCTAATCACAGAGAACGGGGGAAATCAATTTCAAATTCAAGCCCACCACTCCCCCTTACAATATTTATCCCCCCTCGAACGGGGCTTAACACTGTAAACTGTGTCCGATCTGCTCAGGCAACACTGTACTTCATAATGTACTTAATGGCGGTCGGGCCATCAGAGTGGATTTTAATTAGTGATAAAGAGAAAGAGCGACTGAGCGATGGAGAGGATGATGAGAGGGAGGAAGAGTGATAGACAACAACAGAGAGTCCAGACAGCATTTCACATTCGCTCCTCCACCAGAAATCCAACCATCCATAATGCATCACATGTCTCCTAGCAACAGCCGGGAACCTAGCAACAGGATCTTAGCAACAGCAACAAACTGCCGCCAATGGAGGGGCAGCGTGTCCGATGCACAGCAGCCAATCAGGAGGAGCGAGGGAGGTGAGGGAGTGAGGTGGGTGTGTTTCCTCGCACAGCTGATTGGGCACACACACACACACACACACAGGACACATGCATGTACAAACAGGACACACACATTGTCAAAAACACACACTCATCAGCAGATGCAGGACACACATTTAAAATCCTGGATCTTCTGCTGACATGTTTTTTTTCAAAATTTGGTCACAAAAGTCTCATGTGTCGTTCGAACACACGAACATCCACAGTTCATAAAGTGTTGGTGTGTGTTTTTAAAGGGTCAGTTCACCAAACTCACAAAAGACAAGTGTGTACACACTTTGCTCTCTTATTATCTAAAATCTATATAATTCTATACACTCCTCTTCAGGAATTTAAAACATAAAACATATGTAGAGAAAACATTCTAATAACATCCCTCAGTTTTTTTATTCTTTATTTTTTTCAAAGTTCAAAATCATTTCAATCACGTCCACCTTAGAGTGAGATGAAGGCGGAAATCTCACAGACACCTTCAGGCCAAAAGTCTCTGTTTGTCAGCTTATTTCAGAGAAAAATGAAAAGTTTTGAGTAATCTGAGAGAGCAAACAGCAGATATCTGTGGCACAAACTATATCAGAGTGTAACATAACGACACATTATCAAGAAATTTTGTTGTTGCTTTTGCTTTTTAATGGCGAGGTTTAAAAATTCTTTTAACGAGAAGGATTCAAGAGCTTCCTCTTTATTATATGAAAAATTTAAATGGATGCACTTAAAGGAAGATCGGACAGATAACGTAACGTAACGCTTTGAAAGTAAAAAGTAAAAAATGACTCAAAGACATGAATCTGTTCTCATACGTGGAGTTAAATCAGCTGAAGGAAATGTGATCTGTACAGTGTAAACACTCCACTTTAAACTGTTGCTCACTGATTAAGAAAAGGTTCAATGATTTAAAGCCAATGTTTCCACATTTTAAAACTCCACTCAAACAAAGCCATGAGAGTTAAAGAGTGGAAATGTTGTGTAATTGCTGCTGAAACGTTACGTGTGGCACCTCTTAAAAAAGTCGAGAGTCGGCCTCTCAAAGAATCACCGCGTTGTTTGAAAAGGTTTCCCTCCTATCTGTCCTCTCTCTGTTCACCTGGCAGCTAAAGCTAATATCAGCCCTTCACTCTGAGGAGACTCTACACAGCCCGAGGCAAGAAAAAAGGGGGGGGAAAAAAAGAAAAGAAAAAGCTCCATCTTTAACTTTAAATGAGCTGTAATGGCGTCTGGGGCCCTTTTCCCAGATCCAATATGGCCTCGCCTCATGCAGCCACACAGGGGCTTTTCAATTCCCGGGGCCAAAGGTGTGAGTTTTATCTGGAGATTCATTCTCTGGGCTTAAATGGAAGAATGAAAAGTGAGGCTTAACTCACCTGCCTTTTTTTTTGTGAGCTTGACGCAGCTCATTCTTCATTCGGCGCCAGGCAATCTTCAAACCAGGAGAGGAGGAGGAGGAGGAGGAGGTGGAGGAGGAAGAGGGAAGGTGGAGGAGGGAAGGTGCTGTTCAGTCAAAACAGCCTCCATGGTTTTGGGATGAGCTCAAGTTGTTTGTGATGTGATTTATTTGCAAGAATTCTTTATTCATTAATTCACTAAAATCGAGGAAATCAATTCCTTTGTGTAGAATCGCTGAAATCTTTTACGGTAAATCATTTCTCAAAAGATTCACATTTTTTTAAAATGCTTTTTTTTCAGTTAAACTTCCAACACCGCTTATTTGTTTTATTATTAATTTTAGTTTTATCGTATTATCTTTGAGTTGTTTTTTTAATTACTGTTTAAATACCTTAATGCATAAGGGATCAGGGCCATGAGAAGCAACATTCCAGCCTTTCATGGAGAATTTAAATGTTTCATAACAGTTAAACAAAGTAGTCATAATCAAAAAGTAATCAACAGTAGTTATAATCCCATGTTACAGTCTTGTGTACTGCAAGTGTATAAAATTTGTTCTTTCTTATGTAACATTACAGTGTTTTCAACAGTTCAGTTCAACAGTTCATATGTGCGGCTTTCAAGCAAAGGACCAGCGTTTGAGACGACATCCAGTTCAACAGTTTTAACCAGGTAATTTTACTTCATGTGAGGATATTTTACAGCATTTTACAGCATTTTACAGCATTTTACAGCGGACTCAAAGCCACAAAAACTGGATGATTTTCACAAACCAAAAGGAGAATTTCTGACCATGTTTCTGATGACCAAACCAGGCGTTTTTAAGGAGACAGTTCGAGAGTTTCTGACTGTGCTTCCGGCAAGGAAACCATGTATGTGGGCAAAACAAGTTTATTTCCAACAAGTGTTTTTTTTATGCCTGTACTTTACCAGACTTTAACCTCAGAAACATAAAGGTCGAACATATCTGTGGTTTGTGGAAATGTACACAATGGCAACATTAAAACCTGGCAGTTTGTTTGCGTTTGCACATATTGAGACTCTGTGCTGGTGGAAACCTTCAAAACGAGTGAATGTCTGTAAAACACAGATCTGAAAGCAGCGAGTCCCTCAGCAGGTGACGTCCTGCAGTGCAGCTGTGAAAGAAGACAAACTGATTCTGCATCAGCAGGGGATAAACATGAACACACACACACACACACACACGCACGCACGCACGCACCGCACACACACACACACACACACACACACACACACACACACACACACACACACACACACTTTAAATATGTAGTTAAAGTGAACTCGCTGTTGACACGCAATCATCCAGGATCACGATTTGGATATTTGATATTTAAACCTTTTCTCCCAACAAGGCGGCTTGAATCTGACTTGCAGATCTCCTCAGGTGGCTCACGGCTGCTGTGCCATTTGAAAAGGAGTGTGTGTGTGTGTGTGTGTGTATGTGTGTGTGTGTGCGTGTGTGTGTGTGTGTGGAAAGGGGTGAAACAGATGACGGTGTAATGAAAGCCTGTCGGGGTCAGAGGATGACCGCTGAAGGAAGAAAAGGTTTATTTGTTTCTGTTTCTAAGCAAATCAAATAGCAGACTGTCGAAAAATATGTTTGACAAGATGCAGTATTAAAAAAAAAGGCCCAAAAAAAGGAAAAAGCACATTTTTATTTTGTTTTCAAACTTAAATATTAAAGAATCAGAGAAGTTAAAGGCCACAGACTTGTTTTATACTGAACGACCAAGCAGCTGCATTAAAGAAGATCCTGTAAAAAATACATTTAAAATGGAAAAGTTTTTCCTTTTTTTCGGGGGTTTAGGTCGGCTGAGGTCGAAAGTACCGACAAACGCAGACAAAACATTTTTTAAGCGCAGTTTTTTTTGGGGGGTTTTCTTGAGCTTCCAGAGTTCATTGAAACTTCAAACCAGCCTGTTCCTCTGACCTTTGACCTCCCTGTGGCTTCAGACTCTACAGGGAACCATAAAGTACATTATTATTGTTATTATTTCACAGCATGTAAAAGTTTCTGCATGTAAATGATGGCTATAGGGCAAGGATGCTGATTTACAGTTTTCTGTTGCACTTTCATCAGCCTGAAGTCTGTGAAGGAATTTACTCAGATTTCTTTCTTTCTGTTTTTGGACCCATTTTGGACAAATGTTGATACTGAAACAGTCGACTTCACCCTGCAAAGAGAAAGCAGGACTCTTAATGTTATAAATGAATATGGTTCATCATCAGCAGTGTTTAGCTAAAACAGCAAATCCTTTGATTCATCACATACTTTATTAAAAACTTCCCTTGAAGATGTTCATGTTCTCACTGAAGGTAAGAATTTTAAACGTCCAGAACTTCCACTCCTCAAAAAGCAGACAGTCTGCCAGGAATCCGTTCATGACTGAAAATCCACCTGAATCAGTGCAGTTTTGTCATTATTCAGCTGTGAAAGAGAGCTGATTATGTTCAACCACCATCAGCTCTGTTCAGCCAGCGGCACCGTGTGAGCCGTCAGGTATAAACTGGGAACGATGGGAACGGAGGCGGAGATAAGCTGAAGGGTTTGGACATCAGGAAGGAGCTCAGAGGAGGAGCTCAGCTGCACCTTCATGTCTAAAGAAACCAAGTCACTGAGCTGTTGAGAGGATTCAAACATCTGATCAGGATGGTCTGCAGACACGTCCAGCCGACACTGAACACATGGGACGGTCGGTGTCCGTCTGGCCTGAGGAGGGGCTGCAAAATCACCCGGACTTGGACCTGATGATCTGTGAAAACTGGACGACCAGAAAAAAAACCACCAAAAAAATGTTACAGCTGCTGTTTTTTTGCAATCAGCCTCTCAGTCTGCATAATTTCAGCGTTTGCAGGTAGTTTGTCTGTCACTCTTCTTGCTTTTCCACCCAAATCCAGCGTGGGCAGCAGGGGAGACGAGTGCAAATCCCTCTTTATTTATTTCATTTTAATTTTTTTTTTTTTTGTTGTTGTTGTTGACGTGTTGTCAAAATAAGTGTTGCTTGGTGGCTGGATGTGTGCCGAAAGAAAAAGAAGACTCGTTACTGAACAAACACCAAACCTCTTTCTTTCCTCTCCCGCTTCTTCTTCTTCTTCCTCTCATTTTCATGCACCGTTATCATTTTCTCCTTTAATTATCTCCATCTCTTTACTGATGACTCCCTTCTTTTCCTTCACTGTCTCTCTCTGTCTTTCTCTCCCATCTGCTCTGTCCTATACTTCCCCCTTTCACTCCTGTTTATCTGGTTCAGTTGTCACTCAGTTTGCTGTGTTGGTGTGAATGTTGCCAAATCAGTTGAATAAAAAAAAATTACAAAATATTGTCAACGTAACAATAAATTTGTTCTCCCTCTTTCTGCCTTTTGTCACACCTTGTCATATCTTGCTGCCTTCCTGTCTCGCTCTCTTGTCCTCCCTCTCTCTCACACACACACACACACACACACACACACACACACACACACACACACACACACACACACGCTGCCTCACAGCTCTCACAGGATTTTTTTCTCCATCACTGCTCAGATTAATCAGCAGCTTCCTGCCAGGGTCTGACAGTTTTCCCCTAGTTGGCCGGCCTCCAAATCAGACAGTGTTAGACACCAGCTCACTACCCCGTCTGCCTGTCTGTCCATCCCACTCCCTCCCTGTCTGTCTGTGTATCTGCCTGCCTGTCTCATTCCCTCTGTCTGTCTATCTGCTTGTCTGTCCGTCTCACTCCCTCTCTGTCTGTCTGTCTGTCTGTCTGCCTGTGTCTGTCTGTCTGTCTCACTCCCTTCATGTCTGTCTGTCTGTTGTTGGCCGTAAGTTGAGCTGTAATTCTTTTGTATTCACTTGTATTGCAGATCTCAGTGGTTCTGGATGGAGACAAACAAACAAACAAACACCGGAGGCGTTCAAGAACATTTTTTAAAGAAACGTTACATGAATTTGTTTACTTCCTGTTATTTAGATGAGAAAATAAATGCATGACACGTGTTTTTGCACAGTTTTTCTTTTAGAGCATCAAATACTTTCTGGCCTTGAACAGAATCAACAACGACAAAAACTATAATGTTCACTTCCTGTCTTTTATTTTCATTCTGTGAGTCCACAAGAGAAACTTTGCAGGATTCACAGTTAAAAAGATGTCTTATGTATTTTAAACTGGCTCATATGTACACAATCTGTGTGAAACAAGCTGTTGTAGCTCCTACATCAAAACTTCATGACTGCACAAAAAACAACAGTCAGAGATGTTGCCTTCAGGGCAGTCTGAAACCAGAGCTTTTCCTCACAGATGTTACTTTTACTCACATTTATCTCATTATTTGACACTTTGGCCAAGTTTAATATCACCAACCCACATTGTCACATTACATATCTGACAGATAATAAGTTAAAGCATAATAGGTCCCCTTTAAAATCATAGCTCCTGCTCACACACTCTCTTACTTTCTGCTCTGACTCTCTCATTTTAAAATTAATATTTTCCTGTTTCTCTCTCTCTCTCTCTCTCTCTCTCCACTTATTTAATTTGGTATCACATTAAGGCTCCGGAGAAGAAAGTTAATTACACAGGATTTTGAATTATGAGTTGCTTTTTTTTCCTTTTTTTTTTTTTTACAGTTTAGTAACATATTGCCTCATTTCTCACCACAGACTGAAGCTGCGATGAGAATTTTCACAGTTACTTTGCAGGTATCACAGATGCCATGTTCAGTGGGATCTTTAATATGAGTTCAATTTTATATTAACTTGATATCATCTTTTGTGGAGGCCCACATCACAGATAAAAGGCTTCATCCCAAAATGCAATATTATATGAAATAATTATGGGGGAAAAAATTGCTGTCTGAAATTTCCTTAATATTTCTCACTTAGGAGTAAGTCATAATATGGCTGTGTTCGATAGTAGTTATGAGAGTGGAGTTTGTTTTATAATATTGCAGTTTATCAAGGACAAGATGCTAAACAAACAGAATTTTTATGTTATAAGGTGTTTACCTGTGATGATGAAAAATAAATAGGAAGAATTTAACTCATGTTTTTCCATCATTTCTGTCTGTTCAAGTTCAATTCAAATCCAAATTTAAGTCAAATGATCATGATAATGAAGCAAAGCTGTGGAACGACCCAAACAAAAACCTCTAAACTCAGTTCGCACCTCTAGTCTGCACAGTTCGCACCATAAGAGGCAACATGAGAGGTGACCATCATTTCTTATTTTATTTCTACTATTTTATTCTTAGCAACCACTTTATTCCATTAAAATACACATAAATACTACATTTGTTTGTTTCGTTATACTTTGCTTGCAGAAATGTAACACTTGCACTTTGCTTGCACTTCCTTGTTTCACTGTTTTATAAAACTACAGTTTCTGCTCTGAACGCAAAGTCAGCAGCTCTGTGGAGTTTCCTCAGCTGCGTGTAGTTTCCAAACTGACAAGATTATCTAGTTTTGTTGAGAAACTGTTTCTACTGTTTCACCACTTTTTAAATTTTCAAACGTTCATCTCCATGTACCGTCACATTCAGGCAAAGGTGGGAATTTTACAAATGTCTCAACACCGTCAAGTTCATCCGGACTGACAGAAACCACCACACTAAGTAAACAGAAGGAGAGAAAATGACTTTTCAGCATCGAGATGATCCGATCCAACTGAGTTTTTTTTTTTTGCTCATCATGCTTAGATGTTTAATGTTTAATGACACGACACTCCGCCCGGCTCGGCTCACGACAGACAGTCTGCGAGTCCTCACGGTCCACATTCAATTTGTACACATTATTATAAAGACGTGCGCGACTTCGAGCAAATATAAGTGTGGTAAATGTGGAGATCAGACTCCACATTTACACACCATACTGTCCCTGACCTCCCACTCCTCCCCCAACTCTCTCCCCCCCCACCACCCCCCCAGTCATTTACATTTATATTGAATTAGAAGCCGTGGTGGAGAGCGAGTGGAGGCAGCCGAGACTGATTATAATGGGAGATTACGGGCCGACTGCACCACCATTATGTCGTGTAATTACAAAGAGAGAGAGAGAGAGAACAAGTGAGAGAGGAGGAGGATGGGGCCCTCGGATGCCCAGATGTCAGGATCTATTTCATTTAGGGGAGTAATGTCTCTCTGCTTTCCTCTCCATCTACTCTACCTGAGAGCAGAGCCCCCCCCCCCCCAATCCCCCCACCCCCTACTTTCACACTCTTTTTTTTTTTATGGGTCACATTTTATTGGAGACAAATATCATACTTGGCGTTAAGGCGTTTTGTGTGGGTTCCTGTCAGGTGATTCACAGCCAACGCGTCGATCCACTTCATGGCTTTATTTGACTGAATCGATCTGATGTTGTAACCATGTGGGATCACTGGCCCTGCACCCGGGAGAAGAACTAATGGGTTCAACATGATGTAAAACCTGTTAAAAAAAGATCAACAGCTCCCTTTTTACTCAATAAGTACTGTATGTGATGGACTTTAGGTGAAGTGACTTGGATTTCCGAGCCTGAGATGTGTGTAAATCAAAGGATTACGGACGATGCAAATAAAGATGTATCTATAAAAGCAGTTAGGCTACAAAGAAATAAAAAAAAAAACACATTTTATCATGTAAACTAATTTTAATGGCGCCCATAAAGACCCATAAAACAAATTCATTAGCAAATCCCCATCGAAGTGAAATAAACTCTTCTTTCTTTATGGACCTGCAGCGTCTTGAGCGCAGCACAGTTCATCCAGAGCACTTTGAAAGAGAGAGGAAAAAAAAAAAGCATTTTCAGTGGAACATTCAGTCTCGGATCGGTACAAGCAACAGGCTTTGATGAGAGGATTTCAGGTCGATGACGTGTGATGTAAGGACAAGAGCTGAAACCTGCAGGAGCAGGTGAGACCGTTCAGTGCTTTATGTAGACAAACAGCAGGATTTTTAAACATGATTTTTTTTTAAGTTGGTGGAGCTGGTGGAGGGGGGTGAGGGGGGTGGGGGATGGGGGGGAGTAAAGTGTTTCATCTTTTCTGACCTTGTTAAAAGCCTTGCTTCAGCATTTCTAGTCAGAGATTGGATAGAGAAAATCTGAGTGGTGCTGAAACACAAAGAGCTGCTGTAATCAAGGCTGATATGAAGGCACGCATGACTTTGTCCAGGTCAGACACACACACACACACACTCTCACACACACACACACACACACACACACACACACACACACACACACACACACAAACACACACATGATTGTTGTGTTATTACGCACAATGTGGAGTGGATCAAAATTCGTTTTTTACCATTTGGTTTTCTTTTACAATTCAACACTGACTCAAATATGGCATAAAGGATTTTTTATATTATTGCGTGTGAATTTACAGAAAAGAGAGGAGATTAAAAACCAGCTGCCCTTTGCTCCCCTTCTGACGTCTGAATGCATTCAGTTTTTGAATGATCAGCCGTTGCATTATGCTCTGTGTCAACAGGAATGACTTCAAATTAAAGAAACATCTGTTTGAATGGGGCCAAATGCACCAGTGATTTTTTTGTTCTTGTTTGGTTCAGTTCATGGTCAGAAGTGAAGGAGATCAGCGCAGAAACTGTGTCTGTGAGGGAATGTATTCGATCAGGCTGCAGTTCGCACTCATTTACCTCAAAAACAAAACAAGTCTCAGGTGTAATTGGTTTCTGTGATGTGTTTTATACCTTACAGGTTGGAGCTCTGTGATGTCTTCATGCTCTGTGTAAAAGATTCACTTCTCATCAGAGAAAATGATGGGGAGGCCGTCAGCACCGAGGATGGAAAGCTCTTAAAATGTTTAATTGATATTTTAAAGGTGTGTCTGCAGATTTTGGCGCTACGCTTAAGAATATGCATTTATAGGTTTAATGTTACGATCTCACAGTCCAAACAGAATTTAGACTCATGAATTACAGATCATAATGTAATCAGTCCAGTTGTAAAAGAGACTGGAGTTTCTTTTTTCAACAGGAGATGATGTGAGTGAACATTATGGACCACAATCAAACCACTTACATTGCATTAAGGCTTATACTGTGAGTAATGCGCTAAATGAATAATTTACATTTTTTGAAATGTTTTTACTTAGACTCATAAATGTTTGCGAGTATTTATTTTATAAGAAATGCTTTTACTCCTTCTTTCCTTCAAACAAAACTTAGATTTTTAGGCACAGTGGATTCACACATGTCTGTCCACAGGATGGCAGCACTGACCGTGGAGAGACCTCCAGATATTTGAGATGAACAGGTGGGGAGTTTTCTACACATCTACCATGACTGATCTAGTATATGTATATGTATATGTATGTAATACACTTTATGATCTCTCACAGTTTGATGCTTGAATAGATTGCTGCTAAGGTTTACGTGATTTTTAATATTCACAATTACATTAAACAACAACATTTTGTTCCCAAACATGTTGATCAAACACTTAAAAGCTAAAAGAAAGTGTAAATAAACTAATATGCCAACAAACCAGACGGAAGAGCTGATTGGCTCCTGATAAACTCCAATAAACTTTGGGTCAGGAATGTGGCAGCATTACTTTTAAATAAGAGTTACAGAAATAGTGTTGTTACTCCAGTGTTATATCATTCTCATTGGGTTTTTAGTTCTGAAAATCTCTCTGAAGTCTGTCTATAACCATGAAATATTTTATTGGCCTCTGTTTTGGGAAGCCAGAGGTCAAAGGGTCAGATAAAGAGTGTCAGTAATTCAGTTGGTGGGTTTATGCTGTTACACAGTTTTTAATGATTTTGATTTCCTCTGTTTGAGCTGTGGCCTAATAAAACACCCATTTTAACAGTCAGGATTAATGAGCACAATAGTGACAACCATTAAGACAGATGGCTTTGATATTTGGAGATGTACTGTGAGGAGCTGAAAAGCATCATTATCATTACCAAGTCATAAAGCGCTCAATCTGGGAAATGCTGATAATCCAGGGCCTCCAATTCAGTATTTTGAAAGTGCCACAGTGAGAAGTGACTCAATGGCCCCACCTAGTGTTCAATTTTCACTACTGACATCTGTGACATGTTCAGAAATATCAAGAAATGAGTAAAAAAAACAGCCTGGCTGGAGCTGCGTTTTGGTTGTGTAGGAGCACTAACTATGTATTTAATCGCAAGAAAACATTTACATGCAGAATATATTCTGCACTGATATGAAAGTTATCTTGCAAGGATGTGTGTGAAATGTGAGAGTGGGAGTAAATGTAGTGAGCTTGGCCAATGCAAACAGTTACTATGTACAAATGGACAGACCCATTTATAATTCATACAATGTTTTGTTTTGGTGTAATAGAAGTTACAATGCAACGGGAAATATAAAGTAATCAGAGAAATCCACCACAGATCAGCTGAAAATAATTGTGATAAAAACATGAAGTCCAGAAAAATGGAGGCATGAGGGCAAAACATTTTAGTAACTGTATCAGTGAAAGCAAAATAACTAGGCACGGAGAAAACACAGCAATAATAATACATATTTAATATAAGAAGCAACGTAAAAAGCCGGTGTAAGTCTTTATGTTGTGTTTTTCTTTTAAATATATATTAATGTGTCACCATAGTTTTTAACAATGCAAGACAGAGGAATGTATCTAGTATCAAAAAGAGGCATAAATATGCAAACACCGTTTATTGAAACGAAATATAACCATGGCGACTATGTAGCGATGCTTTTGTTTTGAAAGCCGCCTCGTCACACCGGAAGTAAACAAGGTTCACATGTAAATTCCTTCAGTACTCCTGTTTGAAGAGGCACAGTTGGACTTTTACCTCCGAATGTGAGGTTGTTGTGTTTTGTAGCCAACATCAAATCGGCTCCAGCTATGAGTGCCATTATTCCTCGGATAGAGCAGCTGTCTGCCAGAGTTGTTCGGGTTCTTGGCTGCAACCCGGGACCGATGACACTGCAGGGAACCAACACTTACCTGGTCGGAACTGGGGAAAGGTGACACTTGTCAACTAACGTCGGCTTTTGCTACTATTGTAAATGAGGCCTACTGACGTTTTGTGATCCACTTATTTGTAGTTGGACACTACCATTTTGTCAAAAACGTGACCGTTAGTCAGGAGAGACCTGAGTATAACCCCTTTTAGTCCGTGGAAGATAACGTCGCACCAGTGTTCATTTAAATTTTTCAAAATTTAATGTTTCTTCACTTTTAGGCTAACGTACACATCTTACAGACAGAAACTAAAAAAGTTTGCTGATTTACCAGGATCCACTAGTTTTTTCGGCGTATACTCAATTCAAGAACTAATTTTAATTTGGTGTGGATTTTAAAATCATCTGACTAAGTGTAGAAAACATGATTGTAGTCTAACCTGCAAAATCATACCCATTAAATAGTTGAAAGGTATTGAACTCAAAACAGAAAAACGCCCAATTTAATGGAGCATAGCTGCTGTGTATGCAAACTGAAATTAATGTGAACAGTAAATGATACAAAAACATAAAAGTAATGAATACATTACCAGAGATTGGATGTATTATAAAAGATGGCAATGTATACAAACGAATGTGTGACTATCTTCCAGGCGGGTGCTAATAGACACTGGAGAAGCTGCTGTGCCTGAATACATCAGCACTCTGAAACAGGCACTGAAGAACTTCAACACCAGCATCCAGGAGATCATCGTCACACACTGGCACCATGACCACACGGGCGGAGTGGAGGACATCTGCAGGGACATCACAGGTGAGGACAGCATGATGGAACAGGATCAATGACCCGGCAGTATGTTTTTTAAAAATTACAAATCAGTTCACATGGAAACTTTGTATAATCTACATTTCTTTCGTTTAAGATGTATGATGTCACTGTAGTGCCTGTGTGGTTGCAAAAACCACACAGGTTATAGAAAAACATATCTTCATCACAGTTCAAGATTTCTCAGTTTTTTTTTACCCTGCAGGTTCTGAGGTTCGAGTCAGCAAACTGCCTCGCTCCAGCCAGTTCAGTGAGAAAGCTGGAAACAAAAGCTTCACTTACCTAAAAGATGGAGATGTCGTCCAGACGGAGGGGGCCACACTCAAGTCAGTCCTGCTTGTATGCAAGTTAAATATTTGTCGAAAGTCCTTAAACCGGATTTCATTAGCTTTAAGTGAAAGTAACTTCACACTCTGCATAGTGTAAATAATGTGCACGAGAGCAACATACACAGCCTTCAAAATGAAAATGTACAGTCAGTAGTAACAGCAAAAATGGTTATGCTTCACACTGTCATGGCCAACATTTTTACCTCGTTATAATCCTGTTATTCCTTTTTTCCAGAGTGCTGTTCACTCCAGGCCACACTGACGACCACATGGCCTTGCTGCTGGAAGAGGAGCGTGCGATCTTCTCCGGAGACTGCATCCTGGGCGAAGGCACAGCTGTGTTTGAGGATCTTTATGACTACATGAAGTCTCTGAACATCCTGCTGGACTCTCAGGCTGACCTTATCTACCCTGGTGAGTGAGCAAACACTGGTATGTTTAGTGTGTTGTTTTATGTCTTAAAAACTTTCTGGATATGGTTTCTTTTTTTTCAGCCTTCATTTATTCATAGAAACTCAGTTACACACATTTGCATCCGGGAGTTGAGCCGTACAAATACAGTTTGGTAAGCTAGGCGTTAAGGGGGTCAAGGGCCAGAAGCACCTCAGTTCATTGCTTTTTTTTTGTCTGGTCAGCAGCTTAAAAACCCCAAAGAATCATTCAGATGTTTGGACAGAAACTCTGTGGCTGTTCTCTGTGCAGGTCACGGGCCTGTGGTTCAGGATGCTGGCACCAAGATCAGATACTACATCAGCCACAGGGACCAAAGAGAGCAGCAGATCCTGGAAGCCATTGGTGGGGGAGCAGGAAAGCCTTTCTCCTCAATGGAGCTCGTCAAGATCGTCTACAAGGTAAGGACAAACCTGTCCGCTACTTTGATGCTTCGTCCCGCCTGTGGTCAAGACATGACTGCTATGAGAAGTTAAGCTAAGACCAGCTGTGTGGTACATCTGAAGCTAATTTGGACCTTTGGAAAATACAGCCTCTGCAGCCTCAGATGAGCTTGTTCAATTGAATCTGCATCAACAATTAGTAATTAGCATGTTCCCCAAAAAAACATACAAAGTAAACATTCTAAATTATGATGCTAAAACTATTAAAAGTCGATGAAAGTGATGGAAAATATGCAGCCTGTGAGAAATCAAACAACCTGTCTGCACATCAGCGTCAGATGCTGTTTGTTTTTGTCCTGACCAAAAAATGACAGATTCTTCTCACTGCTTCTCTTCAAGGACACTCCTGAATACCTGCATCAGGCTGCGAATGTGAACCTGGTTCATCACCTAAAGAAACTGGAGAAAGAAAGGAAGATCATCCTGGGTATGTCATCACTTACTGCCATATTAAATTTACAGAGCATCCGTCACAATTAAAATCTGTCAAAGGCTCAATTCAGCTGAAGCAGACAGTTTGGATGATGTGGATAGTTTAGTTTTCATGGATTATGATTAGAGGTCTATGAAAATTGATTTCATGTGCTTTTGGTAATTTAGAAAATTACTGACTGACTGTACAAATGTTTTTTTTTTCTTTAGTGAATGACTCTTCACAGATCATCAAATGGAAGAGTAACCTGTGAAGTCCTTAAGGACAGAGAGGAAATGTGCTCTAACAGACCATGTGGACGTCACGATGAAAATTTATGTGGTCGACGGTCGATAAGTTTTCAATCAAATGTGATCACCCTTCTGCACTGCGTTGTCAAAGCCTTGGACATGCCGATGGGCGGATATGTTAAATGGTGAATCAGGGTAAACAAAGTGGGTCCAGCAGTCACACTGAGCAGGACTGAGTCTGTGGAAAAGTTTAACAAAGCCAGAATTTTCAGCTGGATTTTGCCTGTGGCAGAATGTAAGATCAGCCCCCGCTCTGCATTGTGACCAGCGTGCCATAGCGCCCCCATCTGTTACATCGCTTGTCTTCTTTTGTCTCTGAATGCTAAAAACTATTTGATTCTTGAAATAGACATTTAATTTAGAGAGTTTACTACACAGTCCTGCCTTCTTCCTTATCCTCCTTTTTACTTTTGCTTTTCTCCTTACTCTTCTTCTGAATCAATGTGACGTCTTTAGCCATAACAGAACTCTGTTGTCTGATGTAAAAAAGCTGTCAAACTCTGGAAAAACAGTTCAGCTTGGTTCAGAAGCTGGTAGCTGCTTACATGTAACCTGCCAAACTCAATTAAAAGACTTAATATTTTGTCTATCTAAAGACTTTGCATATGCGTTCTATTTAAAAGGGTTACGCATTGATGCACATTAATATAAGTATGTGCAGCACACAGTTTTAGCGCGTGTCATCGAATCTGCTTATGTATGAAGCCCTGAGGGTCTCTAAACATTTGTTCTGTCTGTGAATTATTGCTGCCACCTTCTCATTCCTGGTGTGTTTTCACTTTATCTAAAGACAGGTTTAACATGCACACCGGACACAGTCTCCCCGGGTGTTTATGGGGGGGTAAAATGGGGGTTTGTTTGAGTCAAGAGAGAGATTTATTTTTCTTAATGGTTGAAAGCACACCTGTACTGAGGCACTAGTTTAAGTCAGCAGAGTAAAGAAAAAAAGAGAGTAAAGTCAAAGGTAAAATCTAGTTTGATGTTTTTACGGAGACAGTTGACTGTGATGGATGACAGATGATTTGATTTGATGTGATAAACGTTTCCATACGGACCGACTCAAAGAGTTTTTCTCTTATCTGCTATCACATTATTAGTTTTGTTTAATCTGATCTTTTTGTCCGTTCAGTTTTGATAAAGAATCACTTGTTTCAAATATACTGCACATCTTTTTCAGTCAGTCGGTCACTAGGTGGCAGTATCTGCCAATTAATCTTTATAGGAAGGTGCACAGTGAAGTTTGATTTACACTTTCAATTTGGAAACTTGTGCAAACTTTCTGAAAAAATTCATCATCTCACAAAACAATGAATGTTAACAATGTGGATGTGTGTTGGAAACTATTAAACAATACTGACTGATCGATTCATCTAATGAGGTGCTGTTGTTTTTCTTGTAATGAATGAGAATCATTGTGCATTTGTCACAATTATGAAACCATATTCAGGAACAGCTCATGGTATATGTTATAAGGATGATCCAATTTTCCAGTGACTAATAATGAGATCTTTTGCATTTACCTTTGACCTGTGGTCGACCTTCAGTGAGTCTCATCTGTTTTCATACTGACTAACCTCTCTGAGGCTATTTGACTGTTTGGGGACTTTTTTTTTTCATAGATACAGGAAGAGTTTTTTTCTGAGGTCTCGAGGACTTTTCCTACATAATCTGCTCATCCCAGAGCTGTTTTGAGTTTACCGAAAGCAGCTTATAATGAGGAACTAAAGTGAAAGAAACCATGCAGCACTTTTAAAGGATGTTATGTTTATCACAGAGCACACTTTATACACACAAACTAATATTAGGTTACTGAAATCTGAATCATCATCAAAATGATGATGAGAGAATATGAAATTGACACACTTTCTAAATCATTCTGTTTAAATTCCAAGGTACATTTAAGCATGTGGCCAGGAACTGCAGATAAAGATCAGCCTTATGAGCAAACAAATGTGGTAATTACAGGTGTTTTTTTTGGTTTACCAGCAGCAGTAAACTACACAAACAAAAGGGATTCCATCTTAAAAAAAGGGTAAGTATTTAAACAAAAACAGAGCATTACTCATGCACAATTGAAACTTTTGGAGCATATTGCAATGTAAAACTGTAAAGATCTCAGTAAAATTCCATGAATATATTAAGAGAATAAGCACTGAAATAACACTAAAAAGTAGGATATGGTCACTTTTAATCCAAAAGAACAACTTGAATTCTATTTAATCATAGAAATATATTGTTATTGCTGTTTTATGTTTTTTGAAAGGCTAACAGACTGAAGTAGGTCGATTTCAAAGTAGTTTTTGACTGATTTCAGCCTGTCGCAGAGCAAACAAACATGGTCTCAGGTTTCTGTTCTGCTTGTTTTAGTTAAAGAGCTGTTGGAGTGTGTAAGTGTGTGTGAGAGTGTGTGTGTGTGCGTGTGTGAGTTGGAGAGAAAGAATGATAGAGAGACTCCCAGCTCCGCAGTGTGGTAATGAGATGAGTGTTGGAGGTGGAGGTGGAGGTGGGGAGGGAGGGAGGGAGGAGAAGGAGGAGGGGGGGGGGTCTACTGGTAAAGATAAACAGCCGAGGAGCCTCTGAGCCACAGGAACATGGCGGCCCCGCTCCTGGACGCCGCTGCCGCTGCCGCCGCCTCCGCCACCGCCACCGCCGCCGCTCCGTCCCGCTGACCGTCACCTCACCGACGACACCGCGAGACGCATCCCGCACGGCACGCACCCGCGGCTCCTCAACTCTCAGGTAAGTTTCCTGTCATTCTCTCGGGGGGGGGGGGGGGGGGGGGGGGGGGGGGGGGGGGGGGGGGGGGGGGGGGGGGGGGGGGGGGGGGGGGG
>JAQNCA010000004.1:21953448-21967679 GCA_029783725.1 Acanthurus tractus | reverse complement strand
CCAAAGGCAGAAGCTCCTGTGATATTCTTCTGGCAGCTTGGATGACGTCTTCAATGTTGACTTTATCTCCAAATTCTAATAATTAACACTGGGTTTCCAAGACCATCTATTTCCACTCCTCAAAATTAAATGTGTCAAAAAAAGCAGCTTTTTATGTGAGAGTGCAACATGTTGCACCTCCAGCAAGTAAACAGAATAAAAAACACATGTGTGAAAGCCTCACAGTGTTTTTTCAGAAACTCAAAACAAAGAAACGGAGGAGCGATGGTTTCTGTTGGAGACCGAGTCCCCCTTAAGCAGACATGATTGATCCTCAGCTTTAATTCCTTAATGGCTGGTTTGACCCTCTGGCCTCGTCTTCTCTAAGGCTCAAATTGTTTTTAAATGGCTTCACTTTGTGAAGCTCTCGGCTCCTCTGATTGCATTAGTATTGGGCTGAACGGGGCAAAGGCTTTTGTCGCAGGCGACATTAGTGTTAATTCACAGTATCTTTGTGTTTGTGTACGTTTGTGTGTCTGTCCTTGTGTTTGTGAGTGAGTGCACAAAGCCATCTGCATCTCTTCATATGTATTTGTTTGTGAAAGTGGGCACATGTGCATCTTCGAAGATTGATTGAAATGTTTAACTGATCCATGTTGTGAGTTCTGTGGCTTTGTGTGTGTGTGTGTGTACTTTTCCTAAGACTGATTCAAACATTCAGCAAGGCTTTCATCAACTCCTGAGGTCACACAGCCAGATTCAGGATGATGATGATGATGATGATGTTTTTTCCTCAAGTCACCATGGTGTCAACATCACCTGCCTCACATGACCAGTTTAAACCTGCAGTCAGTCATGACAACACTTTGAGTTTTTAATGTCCAACTCTGTGCTCAGTGTTGTTGCAGATTAGTCTAGTTTTTGTCTTTAACTATTAAAATGGGAATAATAGCTAATCAACTTAAGGGTAAAACTATCTGTTCTAAATTCAGTCATGTGTAGTAGGTTTAATTTATTAACACAAGTGCTGTGCCTTTGTTTTTGACGCTAATTTCAGTGTTAGTAAAGAAGTCACAACATTAAAAACCATCGAATCTGCTTTCTTTTGTAGTTTACATAGTGTGGCAGAAACAGCAAATATACAGCAACTGAACTTAGCTTAACTCTCAACACAAAATGCTCGAAAACATTTCAAGAAAATAAAGCATCTTTGAATATGTCTTACTCGGTAGGAAAAAGAAAATAAAAAAACAATCTCTGAAAATACATTTTTGGAATGTAGTAACATGGAGAGATTTAAAAAAAACTGGGAAACTTGAGGGGTAAAAGTTCACAAGTGCCAAGAAATAAGACGACTGACCTATAGATACACTAAGACTCTTTTTAAAATAATAACATGTTAATATTTCACTAAAAAGATCTTAACTTCTTTACTGTCACATCTGTCTTCAGATTCTAGTTCCCTGTAAATCAGCTTGAATTAATGTGGGTCTTCAATAACAACAGATTCCTGTAAGGATCAGTGCAGCCGTCTTTTCCTTTCCTTTCCTCTCTCCTGATTTGAGTTTTTTTTATCACATTTGTCAATTATTTCTCTTATTCATCCATCCATCCATCTCTCCTACACTCCCGTCTCCTCTCCTCTCATCTCCTCTCTTCACACACTTATGGTCTAATTAGGCCATATTCTCCTCCCTCCTAAGGCCTCATTATTCAGAGCAACAGATGCCCCTCTTCTCATTTTCTTCTGTTGTGTCTCCTCCATCCACACCAATTTTTTTTTATTTACAACATTTGCACTTGATGTACTGATTTGATGTCTGTACAAACACACTTTTAAATATTCTTTATTCATTTGATCCTCCTCCTGCCCTCCATCCTGCTGCGCTTACTCTTCCACTTCTTTTACATTTCACTTCCACTTCCCCGTCTTCTATCAATTATTTTTCTCTTTCTCACAGTTTCTCTCTCTCTCTTCTCCTTTCTGTTCACCCTTCCTCTCCCTCCCTCATGTTGTCTCTCTCTCTCCCTCTCTTATCCCTCTTTCCTGCCTTCATCTGCTCGGTATCAGCCCCACAGACCGGCTGTTATGTAACAGTCAGGTGATGTATTGGCCCGTTAAAGGACCTTAAAGGCCTACCGTCCTGTCAAAAACTGCATCTCCCTGCTCGTGTTTCTGCCGTATCAGTCTGTAATTGTGTACATAAGTATTGATATTTCAGATTGAAAATCACTGCTTTTTGTTTGAAATCTTGTTATAAATAATCTTTTAGTTTGCCTCTTTATTTCATAAATCTCTATTAGATAACCAGTTTAGTTGTGAAAATGATTATATGCATTATATAAACAGGACAAGATAATGCACAGAAATGTATTTGTTTAAAAATCAGCCACAACTGACTGACACATGTATTGATCTGAACAACATCGGCACTGTTGACCTACTTAGAGTGCAAATAACTGCAAGTGTTGATTTCAATCTCGTTGGACCACACTGACACTGGATCTGCAGCAGATTTTAGCCGAAGCTCTTAATGCACTTTGTATTTTTTTTTCCAATCTGAGACAAGAAATAACAACTGTACAACTGTAACTTCCTGTTTAAGATTGAGAAAGGTAAATCACAGTCAAAAATGAACAAAAAAAAACAAGTTTTAATATGCAATTTGGCAGCCATCAGAAATGATGACACCAGAGAAGAGCTTTGTAAATAAGCACATCAAAAAGTCATTTGTTGTACCTGTAAATTTGCAGCTACAATCGAAAAACCCAGTCTTTCAGATGATGTTCAGTACTTTACATTTTTTCTGTCTGTAATAACAGCTAGAGATAAGACATGTAGACATGCTGGAAGTGGGTGGTTAAAACAGTTTTGGGCAAACAAGATGAGTTTTGTCATCAGTGTCGCGCTAGAAGGTTTAGCAGCATGAGGTGACCATATGGTGTAACTTTCCCTGCCAACAGTTGTTTCAGTTTCTTTTCTCCTACCTTTATGTTCCTTTTTTTATCCTTCCGCAACATTTTCTAGATAATAAAAAGATGCTCAAAACGATGACTTCTATTAAAGGCCGTCAACTTATTTGCCAGATATGTTTATGTAAGAACAGTGTGAATGCCTACATGAATTAGCCATTTCTAACTGAAGTAATTATTGACAGCCACTGTATTCCCACTGGGCCTCCCACATATTGCCTGCAGGCACATTACAATGATGCATTGTTTTCATGAGTCATGAGCACACTCCCTGTTTGATTATGCACCATTTAAACCGGTTGTATACATCTTTAGCACATTAACTCTTGTCTGTTCGAAATACTGTGGTTAATAACGCGGTCGAGCTCAGGGAGCAGAGACAAGGGCACTTTTCAGCGTCAGCCATCAGGCCTTTAATTTCCACGACGCTCAGCTGCACATGTGCTGCGTGGAACCAGCGTATCTAGATTAAAAGCATCCTAATGCGCTTTATGCACACATTAATGACAGACAACAAAAAAACAAACAATTAGGATATTTTCAAAATGATGAACATAAAATGTAAAGTGTCATAAGAAGACCAGCTTTGGAAATGAAGCAGCTTGGCCTCTCACATTAATAGTGACTAGTGAATACCATGGCAGACACCTCTGTTAACTGATCTGCACTAACACAGTTCAAACATGTCTGAAACATAAATGTTGCTTTTACAATGACTTTAAAGTTAGTTTTTTCACTTGGTAATGTAGGTAATGTTTCTTTCATTCTCTCCTCTCTTCTGTCTCCAGGTGCTGATACTTACTGAAGATGAGTAGTGGGGGGGGAAACACCCCAGAGCCCCCCAGAGGGGGGGACTCTCTGAAGAGGAAGGACTGTCAGTCAGACCTCCTGGGCCCCAGGTGAGGACCTTCATCTTCAGTCCACAGTCTCAGGACATGTTTGCTTTAACAATAATAACAACGATCCTCCTGTAACACAACCACACGCCTCCCTGCAGTAACCACATGTACTTCTACACGGTACTAATACCAAATACTTTAATAAACTTCAAGATGTATGTCACCAGAAGCCTCAGTACAGTTTTCAATCAATTATTAATTATCTACAACCTCATTTTAGTTCTACAGGGTTGGGAGTCCCGTATTGATCCCAGTTGTTATTGATTCCAGTTCTTTTTGATTCCTAATTAGGATTTTTGTCTCAGCAGGTATAAAATAGAAACACAAATATGTCTAAAGTGAAATATGTCTTTATTTTTATCAGATGATCTGTAATTTGTTGTAGATGATTCCTAAGGCTCTTCTTTGCGATCAGGTCAGATACGTATAAACATCTCCTTTTATTCAGGGAGTGAGATACGAGGGGGCGAGCTGAGCCGAGGCCCTCGCAGGTCGATGGAGAAAAATGCTGCTGCAGCATTTTTACAGATGACACTTTATATAAAGGCTAACGAGTCATTGTGCTTTCGGTGTCCGAGAGGATGTATGAGGGTTGTAGCGTCAGTGTACTGAGTCGCTCTGCACTGAGGTTATAATGAGGACACATGGGTGTTCTTGCTCAGGTTGTAGTGAGGTTGTTGGAAAGTTGACTGGCTGTAAAAGTGAGTGTGTCTGTGTTTCGCAAAAGACAAAATAATTACTGTATAAAATTATGCAAAGTGGAAAATTTAGGACTGATGGGGTGAGGATATCCCCAGTTCTTTTTATAATACCGTACAGTAAGCTAATGCTAACACATCCAACTCAATAGAAAACAGCAAATATTAAACTTTTACTCGCGCTTCTATTCGCCATAAAATTTGAAATTGCAAATACTCTTCCTCCTTTTCATTTTGTGCACATTTTGATTCATTTGTGGTGTCCTGCAGCCCAAAGAGGAATACTGAGAGGAGGAACCGGGAGCAGGAGAACAAGTACATCGAGGAGCTGGCCGAGCTGATTTTCGCCAACATCAACGACATGGACGACCTCAACGTCAAGCCGGACAAATGTGCCATCCTCAAAGAGACGGTGAAGCAGATCAGGCAGATCAAGGAGCAGGGTGAGCAGCCACTCTGATTCACACTGTGTCCTCCTTCCTGCCAATGAGATGTTTTTTTTCCTACTCCTAATCTATTTGAGCGCCTTAAACTTTATGTAGGTACAGTACAAATAAAAACATGTGTGTCAACACGGCCTAATTTTACTCTGTGAACCAAAACAAATCAAAATTAGCATCCAAACTTGCAGAGAGCCTTTATCTTTCAACATGCATCAAACACATTTAAACTGCTGTTTCCAGAAAACTGTGCACGTTTACATCCTTTCCAGTGATTGGTCTAAACTCTGATTCTGTCCTGTCTGTCGGTTTCCTCTCATCTGGCAGCTAAAGAGGATGTCGATCAACTGAGCTGTAAACACGGAAATACGTATGAGTGTTAACATGGACTGTGTGATAATAATGTGTGTGATGGTGAGACGGACTGAGGCAGAGCTGTTATGTAACACTGACCATCATGATGTAAGTCTGTGGAGGAAAGCAGGCAGCTCTGCCCTCAGCTCAGCCTGTCAACATCTCTATTTACCACTCGTTCTCTCTATTATTTCCTTTCTTTCACCTTCACACCCGCCCTCCTCTTTGTCTGCTGTCCATGTTTCCCTTTACTTTTCTCATACTTCCTTTCATTTCTTCCTTCCTTTTCTTTCCTCTCCACCTCTTTCATTCTTCCACATCTCTGTCTTTTGCTTTCCTGTCCTTGTTATCCCGTGTTATCTATCCTCCATTCTTCCTCTACCACCTTTGTCCTATCCACTGTCTTCTCTTTACCTATCGTTTCCTCTTTTTTTCGTTTGGTTTTCCCCTCCTTCCTTTACTCTCACCACCTGTTTGTGTCCTTCCTCAACCATCGTAGTTTTCTCCTTTGTTGTTGTTTAGTGTTTTTTCTTTCATGTCCATATCATTTGTTCTCTTTTCCGTCCCTTATTTCCATCTTTATCCCTTTCCTTTCCTTTCCTTTCCTTTCCTTTCCTTTCCTTTCCTTTCCTTTCCCCTCTGTGTATTATTATTCTCTCATTCTTTTTTTGTTATCCTACACTCCCCTGTTAACAGTCTTCTCTCTCTTCCTTTCATCCCTTGTCAACAATCTCATTTCTTTCCTTCTTCTCTTTTCTCTTCTCCTTTGTCTCTCTTCTCTCTTTTCCCTCTCCTCTCTCTTTTCTCTCCTTTCTTCCCTCTGTCCATCATTCATTTTCTTATCATCCCTCTCCTCCTTTGTGGTTCCCGTGGTCAGCCAGTCGGTGTCCATGTGTTTTAGTTCTGTTTGTGTCTCAAAACAACAGCTGAATAAGCATTTGCACACACACATGCACACACACAGACAATACACAAGTCTCACAGCTGTCTGGTCGCCTTCAGAGACCCACTATTGTCCAGCAGCCCCAGTATTTAACCAATGAGGTGACACAGAACGTATTGACATTAATCGGAAGTTTTACAAAAGTCATTTAAGAAATGAACAGATCAGTAAAATCCAACCAGCAAAAACGTGCAAATCACTCCACTGGATTAAAAAGTAGGTGGAAGGAATCAGAAGCTTTGTTTAGTGCAGCAGAAAGGTCACCTTGTAGAAAGAGAGAACACACACACAGACAGGAGCAAATAGTATTGTTCCTGCTTGTCTGTCTGTGTGTGCGTGTCTGTGTGTGCGTGTCTGTGTGTGCGTGTCTGTGTGTGTGTGTGTGTGTGTGTGTGTGTGTTTGGGAGACGAACAACCTAAGAGGGTGTATGTTTGGCCCAGAAGTCTCATTTAATTGCAGGGTCATATTATAGGATGGAAGATGAGTGTTGTGTGTGTGTGTGTTTGCCTCCATTTCTGTCGACTCAGCAGTTGTTCCAATGCTCACACTGTTGAAAAAATTCTAATAAGCAGTTCTAATAATAAACAGCATGTATATACTGTGTGTGTGTGTGTGGACATAAAGTTACTTTAAAATGACTTCAAACTTTAGCTCTACAACATACATGAAAATTACAAAGTGTTACGGCGGAAAATTATATGAGAAAACAAACTCATGCAAGACATAATAAGGTAGGGTTTACAGCTGTAGCCGGAGGTTAATTAGAAACTTAACCATTTATTCGATTAGCTTTCTGGCAATCGACTTTTAGAAACAAATAACAAGGAGACACGTGACATAGCCTCTCTTCTTTCCGCCGAACTTGTTTGAAGTTGTTGCAGCTGTGAACATACAAAGGTTGCGAGCTGCCACATTGTGGAGGTTAGCGAGAGCTAATGAGCTGTGCATTTTTGTCGGCACTGCAGACAGAAAAATTAACTAAGCTGTTAACAAGCTGTTTGTTTGTAAGTTTGCGTGCTGACCGAGAGCACTTCATATCGCAGTGCAAACGCTGATCTGATTCATGCAGATCTACCTTTTCCGACATCATGTTTCTTCACAGTAACTCCACTTCTTTATTTGTCCTTTTGCTTTCCTCTGACGATGTTTTTGCTGTAATTTTCATCTTTATGTCAGCTCTTCTCAGCTTGACAGATAATGATTGTGAACTCTCAGCTGGTCTTGCCACCTGAGTCCATATAAACTGTTAAAATCAGTCAACTTGTTCGTTAAATTGTGTATTTTGGCTCTATGTATGAACAGTGTGTCAAATCTACTGATTTGAAAAATGTGCACTGCAACTTTAACACCCTCCAACCTCCATGTCTGGCTGTGCAGTGACAGGGTTTAAGGGCTGATGACTCTGTACAGCTCTGGTCCCAAACAGGAATGTCAGCTATGTGGCCTAATGGGGCCATGGGAGGCTTAACAGTACAGTGGTACAGCCAGGGAGGAGAGTGGAGACCGGCCTCTAATATGACTAAATGTGTTTAATGTACCGCACACGAGCGTAGTGATACCTGCTCTTCATCACATTCCAGGCTCTCAGACCTGCAGGCCCAACAGTGCAGCATCACGTTGAGCCTGCAGGTTTGAAGTTTGTGCAGAAGTTTAGTTATAATTTTAACTGAACCTTAGAACAAGGAAAGAACCAGCCAGTGAACTTAAGCAGTGTAAAGTCTGTGTGTAGTCTTACATACAGACACAGAGTGTGTAGGAGGGTGTGTGTTTGCCTGAGGGCAACATCATCACAAATAAAAATTCTAGAAAGATAAAATACCCACCATGAGGCCGAGCTGAAGAAGCTTCATTTTCACATTTTTTTTCCCAAGAAAACAAACAAACTGTACCAGTAACTTCGTTCTCATCCATTTGATGTCTGGCATTTACTCTTAACATGTGATTTCACATCATCAGTAAGTCATGCATTCACTCAATTCCTTGAAAATACATTGTAAAGGTTTTTTCTGTTCTCAGCAATGGAATAGAACGCTTTATTTACTTTTGAAATGGATTTTTTCCGTTATTTGTTGTCATTTTCCTCATACAAAGAAACTCATTTAAAAAAATGGGTAATAAAAGCATGCAAACTCTGAACTGGAACCAGAGTCATTTCAAGTGTTTAACCCCCTTGTTTTCCTGTTTCCTGATGTTGTTTACAGAAAAGGCTCCGGTGGCTGATGCTGAGGAGGTGCAGCAGGCCGACGTCTCCTCCACAGGACAGGGTGTCATTGATAAAGACGCCCTTGGACCCATGATGCTGGAGGTATGTTCACCAAACTGTGGTACGCCTCCGTTATCACGCTCTGGGGAAAAGAGTCTAAAGGTCAAACAGTAGTGACACAAAACAGAACATTAGCCTGAGGTGCAAAGAAGATATCAAGCATGATTATTCAGACTAGTATTTCTTTAGAAAACAGTGGCCTGTAATTAAAATATTGTGCAGTGGACACATTAAGCATGGAATAAAATAATCTACAAACTGGGATATTACCATAGTTTTACCGTAATGTGAGAATTCTCTTGGGAACTCCTGTTTTTTTCTGCAAATGTGGTCATTATAGCAGTTTATTTCTGTTGGAAGTGCAAAAATGGAGAAGAAAAATATCTCCAGTGAGGCTGCAGGTGTCTGGTGGAGCTTCTTTCTGACTTTAAATGGCGTTGCGCTGTATGGTGACGCAGAGAGATAAGAGTTCCTCTGGCTAGCAGCGATTCCGTCATCAAGCCTGCACTGGTCTGTGTGTTTGCAAGAGTGTGTGTGTGTGTGTGTGGTGACGTATAACATGGGACCCAATGAGGTATAAATACCTTTTCTGAAAAGCCAGATTAGAAAAGGAGGGGAGGAGCTTGACCACACACACACACAGTCATGCACACACATGCAGGCTATATATAGCTTTCACCAACCAAAACACTGGTCGAGTCGTCATTCTGGCCAAGACCCTTAGACTTGTGTTTCATTTCATTCATTTCTGTTCTACACAGGCGTTTGGATGATAAGCTGGCAGACGTGCAGTGGGAGGCTTGTTCAGACATATGGCAGGCTAAAGGACAAGTCACAGTCTGTACATATGTATGTGTAAAGTGCTGAGTTGACAGGAGTGGGAGAATACAAAAGTGCACACATGAAAACACATACACACACACATACAACAGTGTGTCCCAGAGGGTTTTGTAAGACTTGGTTTGTTGGACCTTTGACTCTTCAGGGGGTCCAGTAGATGCTCCCCCAGAAAAAAATGTGGGCAATATTAAAACGAATCTTGTACACTTTTGGACAAAATTAACAGACTAGATCTGGTCAATATTTTAATAATAAACACATGGGTTGTGCTTTAAATGCCTTAAATTATAACAGCACATTGAAAGTTTATGCTCGGTTCTTTTAGGCATAATTAAAGAGCTTTACCTTCATTTTCAAATTTTTTGTCTTAATTTTTTAACATTTTTATTAAAAATTCTTGGATGCATTTTAAAAATGAGAAGTTAAAAAGTCATATATGTCAGAATAAACTTTTGTAAAAAAAAAAAAAATACAATTAAAGATAACAATTAAATGATCAAGCTGCTCAGGGGCCAGATTTGCCCTTCAGAGAGACAATAAATTATGAAAATTAAACAGGTATTTTTAATGTATTTTTAGCAGGCAGGTGAAATCTTAAGTTTCACAGTCACTTGTGTTAATTTAGTCTTATCAGCTTTGTGTGGAGAGTTCAGATGAACTTTAATTAACATCCAGGCTCTGAATTTTGTTCCTCATTCCTTCCTCTGTCTTCTGTCCTTGTTTTTTACCTTCTTATATTTCCTTTTTCTTCTCTCTGTGCTTGTCTCTACTTTCCACCTCTTCTGTTTGTGTAACCATTTCGTCTTTCTCCTCTTCTCTCCTCCCTTTGTCTCCATTTCCCTGCCTCCTCTGCCGCTTGTTATTTTCCCCTCAGGCCCTGGACGGCTTCTTTTTTGTGGTTAACATGGAGGGAAACATAGTGTTTGTCTCGGAGAACGTCAGCCAATATTTGCGCTACCAGCAGGAAGAGCTGATGAACACCAGTGTCTATAGCGTGCTGCACGTTGGAGATCACGCTGAGTTTGTGAAGAACCTCCTGCCCAAGAGCCTCGGTAAGAACCTTCTTGAATTAAAGAGAGTTTTTGCTTTATTTCTGAACTTTAAAGTCTGCCCTTAATGACGAAACCTTTAGCTAGATGATGAAGCCCAGGGTTGACTATTACCTGTCTTTCTGTTAATGCATCTAATTGGCTCATGTTACATGCCCAGCAGGTTGTAGCTGGTACCTTTTTTTTGTCAACACCGCTAACTGCTTTGCTTAATTAACTGTTGTCTTGGTCAGGGAGCCACAGTGTAGTCAGGTTAACACTTGTCTCCTCAAGTATCTTGTCTTTAGTTGTTGTCTCTTCTCCAAACCACTCATTAAATTTTGGCTTGAGATGAATCACATCAAATAAATTAACCTGAATTAAGTGTTTGCTAGCTGTCAAACTGGTGAGTTTATTTAGTTTAATGTAAAGTCAATAGCATGTTAATATTGTTTTGACAGAAAACTGTCTTGAGCAAACCTGCAGAGATCTGTAGAACAGAGACTAAAATAAGGTACAGGTATAAGAATACAGTTTGTTGAAGGTATACTAAAATCCTATGGTATCATGCTACAGAGGATCCGTCCAGTATTGCTGTTACCAGAGCAGAACTCAACAAGAAAGGTAACTGAACAGCTGCAGAAGTATTTCCAATTTTCCACTTTTAATTAGCCCATTTTTTTGACAGATCTTGATGAAAAAAGTCAAGATAAGTGCTAAATCTTGCTAATAATGTGTGCATCTTCTGGGTTCAATCGGCTACTCGACAAAATTGCAATTATGGGTGAGATATCTTACCATGTGTTCTCAGTTTAAAGCAACACAACCACTTCTGTCTCACAGGGTGAAAACCCAGTCCACTTTAGGTTAATCTCCTGTCATTGGCCGACTTGTGGCTGATATGGCTGTTTGGTGTTACAGTGTTAAAGTTGCACACATTATTTCAAATATAGTCTCCAGCTTTTTGCTTTAACGTGCGACTGTTGACAGCTTCCTCTAATCTTGTCCTTTTGTTTTGTTGTCTCTCTCTCTCTTTCTGTGTCTCAGTCAACCATCGCAGCAGTGATCCATCCAGCAGGAACAGCCACACCTTTAACTGCCGTATGCTGGTCAACCCGTTCGCTGAAGGTGAAGTTCGGCCGGCGTCTGACCAGCAGGAAGTGTCGCAGCAGAAGTACGAGACCATGCAGTGCTTTGCTGTGTCTGAACCCAAGTCTATCAAGGAGGAGGGGGAAGGTAGTGTGTCAGACTTCACACCTCTGTGGGCATTTTTACTTTTGTGATTTGCTCTTTTACGCCATCTTATATTTTTTTTCTTTCTCACCATCCTTTTACGCTGCTCTTTTCCTCTTCCCATGCGTTTCTCTCTTGACCTTTCATTTGAATTTAAATGTTCGCTCTCCATCTGTCTCTTGTGTTGCTCCCCATATGCACTTAACATGTTCTTTCGGGTAGTTTTTTTTTATTTTTACATCTTTGTTTTGGCTTTCTGTCCTTTTCCCATCCCTTTTTCCATCCCCTTTTTTTTCCCCAGTCTCTTGTGTCCTGTCCTCCTTTATCACCACTCCTCTCCACTTGTCCTCCCATCCATCGGGAGAGACTAATTAGTGTGTGGCACTTTGTCATCTTCCCATCTTATCTTATCACACACATACACACTAGGGAAAACAATCTGTCTGGCACTCTAATTTTAGATGTCTGATAACCAGACATTGTGCCAATCTCTCCCCCGACAGGAGGAGGATGTCTGTTGGACAGACGGAGGACAGCAGGTTGAAATTGAGGTTCAGGTTGATATTAAAAGTCAGGCTTAGTCTCAAAGTGGGAGGTCTCGACATCGACGTTGAGGCTGGGGTTGGTGTTAATGCTAAGTTTGACTTTAATGATTATAAAGTCGTTGTCAAAGTTTGGGAGATGACTTTGATAGATGCGTCGCTAAAAATGAGGGGACAGCTTTTTATAACGTTTCGTTTAACTTTCCTAATCCCAACTTCAGTCTCAGCAAAAAGACCTTTAATGAGGCAACAGTGAACTGTCTGTGTCTCTACATGTTAAAGCCAAATCCAGTACTTTAACCTCAGACTTACTCCTTTTTTAACTAGTGAGTTTTTAGAAACGTTTTTTGAATATTTAAGACTGTCAGATGTGAAGGATACATTATCTCTATGAAGGTGAAGACAGAAGGAAAGACAATATGACTGATAAAGCAGACATTTTCCTTGTGTCTTTAATAAGGAAAACTGTGGAGCTAAAACAGGTGGGGAGCCAGAACGAGACCACCCAAGAGAGTTCACACTTACTACAAACACACACACACACTTACACACAAAGAGAGAGGCAGCCTTTTAGGTTTCAAACTCACACCAAAGACAAAAGGCACGTTTGTTCTAGCAGCCAGAGTCTCTCTCATTATTCTTATGTGCATGTTACATTCTGTTGCATTAGTTAGAGAAGGATCATATTAATCCATTCTTTTTTCCAAACATGCAGATTTCCAGTCGTGTCTCATCTGTGTGGCGAGAAGAGTTCCAGTTAAAGAGAGACCCGTGCTACCTGCATACGAGAGCTTCACCACTCGACAGGACCTTCAAGGTATATAGATATAGATCAATGAAGTGTCATTATATACTGATGTTGTCTTGTCAGTAAATATGTTGTAGATTGTGTGAAACAGTGTGCATGGAGCTGTTGTTGATCGTTGGTGCCTTCCTCTAAGATCCTTCATCAGATGGATCCTCGCTGATTGAGGAACTGAAACTCTAGTCAACTAGTTAAATGGCTGTTACACTTTTAAGTAATTACCCCACTGCACCACATTCAGGTGATCATCCACATGACAGCTGTTTGTAAACATGAGGTTTCGTGCTTGTAGGTAAGATCACGTCCCTGGACACCAGTCTGCTCCGTGCATCCATGAAACCGGGCTGGGAGGACCTGGTTCGACGGTGCATTCAGAGGTTCCACCTACAGAACGACGGAGAGATGTCCTTTGCCAAGAAACACCAGCAAGAAGGTGAGAAAGGCAGCTCACCTGTAACAGCCCGTAACGCCTTAACTAAACCTGACACTTTTCAGACTAAGCATTAACATTTAGAACTAAACTTGAATGAAAAGAATGAAATGAATTATTACACTTTTGTATCAATCTGCAGGAAGTGTTTCATCTGCTACTCTCACTTCCTGCATGTCACATGTTATGATGTTGATGGGGTTTTATTTTCTTTTTGTAATAAATGTAACTTTCTGTCCGTGTCTGTGTCCCTGTAGTGTTGAGGAACGGCCATGCGCTCAGCCCTCTTTACAGATTCTCCCTGGCAGACGGCACCATCGTCTCAGCTCACACCAAGAGCAAGCTGGTTCGATCTCCTGCCACCAATGAACCGCAGCTCTACATGTCCCTGCACATCCTGCAGAGGTACCACCTCACTCTCTGTACCTCTGTTTGTAGTCTCTAGGAGCTGGCATGCATCAGCACGAGTGTATTGTTTTCAGGTCAGAATAGAGGCAACTTTGAGTTACTGTTAATCGACCAATCTGGTAATATGACCCAGTGATTGTCTTTCGTCAGAGCTGCATTTTTCATGTTTTAAGGACTGACTCTAAACTTGCAGCAATTCAGTTCAGAAAGATCTTCATACCTGTCCATTAATCAGTAGATTCAGGGAAAATCTTAAGGTTTGGGAAGTGAAATTACATGATTCTCAATAAAAACTCAGTAGTTTGCGGTGCAGCATAAGGCTAGGGGGGGGGGGGGGGGGGGGGGGGGGGGGGGGGGGGGGGGGGGGGGGGGGGGGGGGGGGGGGGGGGGGGGGG
>JAQNCA010000004.1:21934733-21948270 GCA_029783725.1 Acanthurus tractus | reverse complement strand
TGTGTGTGTGTGTGTGTGTGTGTGCATGCATATACACTCCTGCATAACAGAGCTGTGACTGTGTGTCTTACTGTACATCACACATGACCTCATTAGTGCTGGCAGTTTATTTTTAGCTCCTCCTCTATTCATCAGCCAAACGGCCGGAGGAAACCATTCCTCTCAGTGCTCCGTGTTTGTGTGTGTGTGTGTGTGTGTGAGAGGGTGGGTTAAATTACTCTGTAACGTTGAGGAGGTTTTAAGCTTCCTTCAAATTTGTAAAAGTGAACGTCAGAGTTAAATGTTTCTTTTCACATTTTTGTGAAATCTTGAGGTATGTTTCCTGATCAGTGGTGCCATTTTTTTATCTAAATGCAATCTGGTTTCCGCTCATCAACAAGGTCAAACAACAAAACAGAAACAGAGGAAGCTTAATTCTGTGTGTGATACATTTACATATGACATTTACATTAGGCAGGATAAAAAAAAATTTCTCATTTGAAGTACCAAAACACTCAAAACGCACCTGAGTTGAAAGCCTCTCTGGTTCTTTGTTGACATAAACAGATTCATGACCTGCATGTTTTAGAGTCTCATTGTACTTCTTTTTACAGAAATGTCTTCAAAAGCAAATCCATGTTTTAGATATGAGGTCTTCCCTTGCAAGAAACAAGAAAGATTCTTAGTCTTTGAATTTCTGCAGAGAAGTCTTTCAATGTCATTGAGACTTCTTTAGAATTTAATCTCGGAGTAAATGTGGAAACCCAGAGGAAATGAAGTGCCATCTCAGAATGGTGTCTTTTCAAAGCGTGTGTGTTCCCAGATGTGGAACATTGGTGCTCGTGTCAGGTGATGTTAAGTTGTCGTGCTATTAACCAAAGAATTCCTTCTCTTTGATAAAAAGTGTTAAATTCTTACTAGTCAAGCTTGCACTTTACACATTGAACTTTTTTTTCTTCTAATCCTGTTTTTTTTCTTGTGGCTGATCTCAGACCAGTGAGTTGGAGGACCTGCTGGAAGACCTGCAGAACGGAGGCCAGCAGCAGCTGTTTGGGGCCCAAACGCCAGTCAGAGGACCAGCCTGCTCTTCGTCCTCCTCTTCGTCTGTGCCGCCCGGTTCCTCTGTGGACAAACAGACCATCATCGGCAACATCTTGCAGATGGCAGACAGCGGCAGCAGCGGCTCCCCCAACCAGCACAGAGCCTTCCCCCCCATCGGCCCTGCAGGTACGTCAGGCTCTCCGGCTCCTGGAGATGTTTCAAACTGAATAAATCTTTTTACAAGAAGAAATCGTCAACACATCTTTATCTCAGAATAATAATAATAAACTGAGGTACTTTTCTTCCACCCAGCAGGTTTCAATAATGCCAGGATGGGCCAGCCGGTCCGAGGTGCTCCCCCAGTCAGAGGACCATCTCTGGACAGCGGGATGGGCCCCAACCCCAACGCTGGCAGGCCATTTCCTCCTCAGCACAGAAACGATGGACCGTACTCCTTACTGCAGCAGCAAGGCATGATGGGAGCCCATGCAGGCATGGCCAACCAGGCTGCGATGGCCCGTCCAGGTCAGAGGAAAAACATGTTATTTCCCTTTAAACCTAAAATCACTGTTGTGCTTCTGATGCAGCTATTTGGACAAACACAAACTCAAGCTTTGAAAGTCCTTGTATGTCATTTCACACACAGCACTTTTGGATTCCTTTCAGTTTTAATAACTTACATATCCTAATGAAACTGTAATTCCATTTTGAAAATAAGTGACAGTTTCTAGCAATATTTAGTCATATTTAATGCAGATGTGGCGGTTTTATCTGGTGGATCGCACAGAGTTATAAAAGGTTTACACAATTCTAAAATAAAATCTATTACCTCTTTGTTTCCTCTAAAAAGAATAACGTCTTCACTCTCTGTATTAGATAAAATGATGAAGCATGGGACTGGTTTTACCTTTTATTTCTGTGCCTTTTTATATTTGTGGTTATCAAAGTCATCTGTAAGGTTGATCCTGTGTGAATCACCATGTTGGTGGTTCAAAAATGTGAAACTTCACAATATGTTTCCCACGATATTTAACTGAAACAGGATGTGAAATTATTAGTCGTGTGTGAACCAGCGTTTCAGGCGACTTGGGTTCATTTTCTCTACTTTTTTGTCAACCTGTTTTCAGACAGTTGAACAAGTATGAACTTTAATCATGCTGTAGGCTTCCGTCTGTGCTTGAACATCAGTAATCAAGCCGTGCTGTAAGATCAGTTTATCGATGTTTAAAATGAGTGACAGAGAGGGTTAGGAGAAATAAAAAGCTATCATATTTAGTACACCCACAGAGCGTCTCTTACTTGATTTAGATGAGCTGAAAATGTGTATTTATGCTGAAACACATGCAGCAAGTGGGCAAAAATCCTCTCAGCTACATTATTGATGATGAACAGACGCTCAGCTTCTGAAACATTGATGTTATTCAGAGCTTTGACATCGTATCCGGGGAATAATATCAGTAGATCCAAGTAAAATACAAACTTTGCTTGTCTCATGCAAATATGCCACACAAAACACACGGTGGTGGGGGTCAGTTCTCAATTACTTGAGGTCCCTGGTGATACCAGTCCCGTGTGATTCAGGGCTCAAAAATCTAAAAGTTAAATCATTTCTGCTCTCCCCGATTTAGACATGCTGAGTAATGGATCAATGCGGGGCTCCATGCAGCAGGGCTGGGGTCCCCAGGGGCCCATAGGAGGTGCTGCAGGGCCCATGATGGGTCAGGCAGTGGGACCCGGTCGGGTAGTTCCTAACATGAACCCTGGGCTGCCCACGAGAGGCCCTCCTGGACCCAGAGCCATGGTCAACATGCAGATGATGGGCAGCGGTGAGAGGAAAAAGCCAGACTTACCTGACATCACCTCTCCTGAACAACGCAAACAATTCATTCTGACATTTTATGCTTTTTTTTGTTTCCTTCAGAGATGGAGATGGCCAACCCGGCCTACCCTCAGCAACATGCTCCACCCAATCAGACTGCACCTTGGCAGGACCGAATGATTCCTATGGATCATTACGGAAACCAAAGCAGGTAAGGTGACAAGACAGTAAATTCATCCAGCAGCAGCAGTTCTGAGGTTCAGATGCTGACTTGTCTGGACTCTTGGATGTGGCTCGATATTAATGACAAGTTACCTTCCAGGCCACCATATGGCGTCCCTCAGGGGGACGGGATGGGATGCTGCGACACAGGGCCTGATGGCCAGCCGGATGAAGGAGCCCTGCTGAGCCAGCTGTGCTCGGTGCTGAAGGACTATGAGGGTCTGGAGGAGATCGACAAGATGCTGGGAATCCCGACGCTGGCTGGACAGGTGAGTCTGACCTGATAATCACCTGGTTGTTGGATTAATTTAAAAAAAAAAATCTCTGAGGAAAAAGTATTTAAACGTACCCATAACAAACTTTCTTTACATATCTTTTGTTTCTGCGAAGAGAATATGCCCATTCTCGTCACATTCTAGTCACATTCTCAGTGTATCTTTTTGATAAAATCTTGAAAGTCTTGTTTTATTTAAAAAAAATGAAGTGAAAATGTTTTTCTTATGTAACAAAACGAAACACTTTGTCTGATTGATTCCTCTCACTCATACCTCGTCCTCCTACCCTGCAGGGTCCAGTGTCAGACCAGGACCAGTATCTGGGCCCCTCAGACTCGGCCCCCAGCATGAAGCCTCTCCTCTACAATCAACACTACGGTGGTCAGCAAGGTTATGGCGGCATGCCTCCTGACGGTGGCTTCCACGGCCCAGCTATGAGTGGCCACATGGGGCCACAGAGGATGCCCCCTGCTGGTTACCCTCCAGTGATGCGGATGCCTGGGAGCGCTGGGCCCAGACCGGTCGGGATGAGGCCGGGAGGACCTAATCCAGGAGTACCACCTCAGCCCAACAACCTGAGGCTCCAGCTGCAGCACCGCCTGCAGGCCCAGCTGGTAGGCGGAGCGTTACTGTTCTGAAATAAACCTGCCGGTGTCAGTTTTCCCTCCTAACAACAACGTCTGACTTGTGGCATCACACTTTGGGTGAATGCTTTTCTTTATGCAGTCATCAGTCTGTTAGGTGGGAAAACAGTATTTACATTAGTTTAACTTTCACTGAGTCCCATCACAAACACTGAAAACAAGGCTGTTATGTAATATTAACCTGCCATCCAGCTTTGTAGTATTCATGTTGAGTGTAACTGATGAACATGCACTCTGAGGGAAACACTGTGAAGGAAAAATGAAGGTCTAAAATCACATGAAGCAATGCAACTCAGTGGATATTCTTTTGTAACAACAGATTCATTTTCTAATGGACTTTTTTTTGTCTGTTAGAGGTAAAATGTCAATTTCAGAGAGCAAACAAATGGTGCGGTGTTCCCTTATTAGTGCATTGTACAATCACCATTGCACAAATTGTCTCTTGTCGCTTGCTCTTGTAAACAAAAACACTCATTAGTGTCTAATTTTTCAACATCCAAGTGAATGCATGGATACTGACGCACCCTTTGCATTTGTTTTAACGTGGTTCAGGTGCAAAAACCTCATCACAGTGAAAGAGACTCGGTTGTCTTATTAGACGCAGCCTCGTTTTGCTCTTTATTACATGTGATGCAGCAGAGTCGTCCGTGATGCCAACAGGGTTCACTGAGTTTAAACAGCAGCAGCCAGAAAGAAACCAACGTGTTTCTGCCTTCATCAGCAAATCCCTGCTGCTGAGACACTTAACCATGAACACACACCACATGCACGCACACACACACACACACACACAAATTCATACAGTCATTAAGACGACAGCATAAACAGATTGTACCTGTTTGACGGACTGTTGTTCAACCATTTATCTTTCATTTAAATAGCGAAGTGGGCAGGGTTATGGTCTAATGTTGTATTTTAGTGGGTTTTAATCAATGCAAAGATTGTTTCTTGTTTTTCGTTTTGCTTCATATTTTGTGTTTCAGACATAAAATACCAGACTGTTCAGTTTAAAGGGGTTTAGCCCTTAATTTTGAAATATTTTATTGCACCACAAAGCACTTGCTTTGTGCTCTGAACATGAATTCCATAGTTAATTTCAACATATTAAAGTCAAGACTGCCACCTGCTGGAAGGTTGAAGGATAACAGCTTGTCTATAATAACGAAAATAGCATGGATGATGTAGCAGCGTGTTCAGATGTGAGACACGACTTTGGCACTTTCATCTTTTCTGTTGGTGCCGGTGGGGAAACACTGAAGTCAAAGTCTGCAAAAAAGGCTTTAAATAAACCATCTGCCATCTGCAGACACATGAAAGAGCCATCCAGGTGACGGTTCGTCACCACAGCGAACACATGCAAGAGTTCAACATTGAGAATTTTATTTGAAAACATAAGTAATCAGGAACATTCTTCTACATAAATCTGACTTAAAATATGCTGCACCATCGTGGCTGTTATGCACAATATTTTTCATGTATTTTATTTGATGTTATTGTACACATTTGCTGCACTGGTAGTCCATAACAATCTCAAGCCCTCAGGAGTAGAATATGTTCAGGGCACAAGCTTTCAGATCATTTTGAGGCTGTGGAGCAAGTAGCCAGCAGACTGTCAGTGTAAGAAAGCTTCATTGTACTGTTAATTAGCAGTCGTAAACTGGCATGACATGCAAAGGTAATGTTTGTAAACTAAATGTACTTTTTTATGTCTGAGTGGTTGTTGCCATCTCCTTTATTTTCCATTTAGATTAATAAAGTATTTATCTGTCTCTGCGTGCAGAACCGTCAGCCAATGGTGAACCAGATGAGTGGAGTGTCCAATATGAATCTACCTCTAAGGTCAAATGTACCAAACCAGGTCAGTTTGTGTGTTTGCTTGTACATATTTTTCTCCCTACAAGTTTTCACTGTGAGTAAACAGAAACTAAAATAAAGTAATAATTATAGTTTACTGGGTAAAAAGGACTATTTTGCCTCCCTGACATGTGCAATATGTGTTTTGAATATCCAGCAGAGCTCATTTACATGTTTAGTGTTCAGTAAATATGACTTAAGAGTCATTTTTATGTCTTGTTTCCTCTCATCTGAATGTCACGTCACTTTGTTTCTTCGAGCAGGGAACCCTCAACGCCCAGATGCTGGCCCAACGTCAGCGCGAGTACCTCAACAACCACCTACGCCAACGCCAACAGCAGCAGCAGCAGCACGTGCACCAGCAGCAGCGTGCCATGATGATGCGGACTCAGGGCATCAACATGCCGCCTAGCATGCCCAGCGGGGGCGCCGCTCCCACGCCGATGCCCATGGGCGGCACCAACCCGCGGCTCCCGCAGGGCAACCCGCCACAGCAGTTCCCCTACCCGACCTCCAGCTACGGTACCGGCTTGCCCTCTCCTCCTCCACCTCCTCCTCCTCATCCCGGCTCCTCCAGCCCCTTCTCCTCCCCTCTCTCCCCCAGCCATCATCTGGTTAGCCAGGGCATGATGGGAAATGTAGGCGGGCAGTACAGCGGGGTAATGAGCCCACCATCACAGCACAGTGCCTTCCCATTCAGCGGTTCAGGTATATGATCAGAGCTCAGCCGCAGCGTCACAGTAGTCTGCGTGTGCTTCATGAGTCACATGATTGCTCTTTTCCTGTGGTGGTGGTGATCAATCATAACCATCTTTGATCAGACTGTTGGGCTCATTTGACATCCTTTTTCCAATTCGATTGGTTGTGATTGAAGGTTGCATGATTATCATGTTTTTCTTGCGGTAGATTTCTTTTATGTGTACAAATCAGCAGTGTTGAATCTGATTTTCTGCTCTTAGAGGAGAATAACACACCCTTCTTTTCCTTTTTCTCTGATTTTAAACCTGTCACACGCCAATCAAGTCATTCATTTTGATAGAAAAATGCCTCTGGTTACCACACTGGTGAATTAATCATCCTCTTTTCCCTTCTTTCTTTTTATTCTCAACTTAATGTCTATGTGTATTAAATTTGTTGTTAATGTTTTAATGTCTTTTGTAACAAAATAGGGGGTTTCTGTAGTTTTTTAATTCTAAGTCTCTGAAGTGAGGATGGAAAAAGATCGAGAGGATCTCGTACAATATTTTTGATCATTAAGGAGTCGAGTCCAGTTTCTGGAGGAGCATTTTGACAGAGAAAGACAGACTGGTTGTCTTGAACTGAACTTGTTATTTAAGGGTTATTGGTTGGTCTTTTATTATAGGACCACCTTAAACTAAATCCAGATTTTAAGAACAGATATCAAAGATTCTTCACTGTCAGAATTGACATTATTTTTCTGGCTCAGAGGCAGAATAATTTGTCTTGTCTGGAATAGGTTTTGTAAGATTTTCAAATGAAGAAAAGAGTCGAAGTAGCTTAAAACTACAAATAAACACAACCAGTCAGTCTTAAGCTAATAGTGTCTGATTGGTTACCACTCCGATTATCACACTGATCCATTCAGCTTTGATCTGGTTTTCTGCTCCACTCTGCAGGAATGAGCCAGCAGCAGCAACACCAGGACCCAGTGTCGGGTTTCCCATGTGGGGCTGCGACTCCGCAGAGCCCCCTGCTGTCCCCCAGGATGGGGCAGGGTCAGAGCTCAATGCTGCAGCAGAACCAGGGCCAAACACAGCCCCACGGTCCGAACCAGGGGGCACCACCGGGATACCAGGGAGGCGCCGACCTCAACGGATGGCCCCAACCTGCAAACATCTCCACCAGCAACAAGTAATAACAGATTAATGGATCATCAGATCTTATGGAAACGTGATAGAGTGGTTTTTTTTTTATGTTACAAGCTTTTTGACTGAGCCTCTCTCCTTACAGTGTATACCCCCAACCCTCCCAGTCGCAGTACTCCACACAACCCAGCGGAGGAATGTACAGCGGCAACAACAACATGAACCTGGGAGTCATGGCCGGCAACGGCGGCAACATGAGCCAGATGTCAGGACAGATGAGCTCCATGACTTCCATGAACACTGAGCAGGTGAGAGGAGAACGATGTCAGATCAGAGCAGACGCTCCCTGCTGCTGACTGTTTCCTGTCATCTCTTTTACTCAAAGGAGGCTGTAAACAATGTTCATTTTTATCATTTAATTTATTTGTATTGCTTTGTCCTCTTGATCACAGGTGAGTGACAGCAGCCTGATCCTGGGTCAGCTTGCAGAAATTGACATGTTGACACAAGAGGGTGAAGCCAATTCTGTAAGTAAAAGATAATGAAAAACATAATGTCAGAGTAGATTATGTTAAATTCATCATCATGAATTTAACACATTTAGTGAATTCTTTAGAGTTTATTTAACAATTAGGGAAAAGGTTAAGCTGATATTTGCAGACAGAAATGACTCGGTGATGTGCATGTACAAAGTGTATCATTTGTTTATGATATACTAGCCTCGTCTGCAGGATCACTTTGTGATGGCTCTCATCTGTCAAACAAACACTTTTTTCATTACACTTTTTTTTCTTACACTTATTCATAAAGCCCTGCCGAATTTGGTGAACCTCAGGGCTCAGTTTTAGGTCCAGTTTGAGGCCTTCCGAGTGAAATTTACTTTGGTTTCTTGGCTTTTCAACAGCTGAGGATGAAAATGTCTGCAAAAAACATCTTCTCAAGTTTTAAATAATTAAACAAAAAAGTAGTTTTATCAGATGATAAATAGATAAATAGTCTTCATGAGGAAGTGGAACACTCCAGGACAACCAGATAAGAGTAAAGTGAATCTTAAAAACACCCTTTTTTGTATTTGATATAAATAAAAAGTAAGAATTTAAGTAATTTAAATGAAGATGATAAGTTAGCTTTTATTTTTTTCATTGCCTTTAATGATCAATGTGATTATGATTTTCTGTCTTTTTAAGAATTTCTGCTGACCCCGGCTGCGGTTGAGCCGAGGTAACACAGGAGCCAATGAAAAGTGAAACGAAAATGCCTCTCAGCTGAGCTCACAGAGAAACTTAAAGGAGACGAGGACACGTGAAACACATCCGACTGTGTCACAGCAGCCACGTCAGAGGCTCTGAGGAGGGAGGACATGTAACATATTCTGAACTGCATTCACTTCGTTGTGCTGCTAGCTGCACGCATTTTTCATGCAAAAAAGTCAGAATCCATGGGGAGACTGTCATCTGAACCATCCTGGCACGTCCTGCACGTCACGATGAATCACAACAAAGGAAATCTTTTCACTGCTGATTTAGGGTTTTCATGGAAACCCTTTATTTGAGATAACTACTGTGGGTTTCGCTCTGATTTTTAGAAATGAGACAATACACATTTGATTAGTCTGTTCTCTGTAAATTCTCACCTTAAGCTTGGCATTTATTTGTTCCTCCCCCCCTTAAATTAAAAACCCCCTCAGTAAGTTTCAACAGCACAGTTTATTCGTAAAAACACTAGAATCTCCTGAAGAGATGTCATTGGCACTTTTTGTTCCTTTTGCTCCTCAAAATCCAAACAAACCAAGCGATTATAAGGAAAAATGCCAAAATCAGATGCGAGCAGAAGCTTCATGTGGCAGGAAGATCTGATTAATTCAAAAACGTTTCTGTATTTTGAGGCACAAAATGCTGCATGTAGCACACTTTACTTAAAACTCGCTGCAGTGCAACAGAGCCATCAGTCATGAGTCCAAGGTTGTGATACGCTGACACACACAGTGTTTGTGCTCTGGTCAGATGAATGTTAAGTTTTCCCCACTGAAAACACACAGCTGTTATTCCCTCGAGTCTCTGCCTCAGTGGATTTGTGACGTCAGAGGATTTGTGACGTCAGAGGATTTGTGACGTGTGTGTGTGTGAGAGAGCAAAAACTAACGATGTCACAGTTTGACACTGGAGAAGTGAAGGTTGACGATCATGGACGCCGACCTCCGGATTTGATCTTTTAACGGTTCTATTTTAGAGATTGACTGGAAACTTTTAAGGAGAAGGTTTATGAAAAATATTTTACAGGTATTTATAGTTTTGAAGAAGTTTTAGAGATTCTTTGTATGAGAAAAAAAATCAAGATATCTTTCTTTTAGAAAATCTCTCAAAATGGTACATTTTGATGTCGATTTTAAAATTAATATATTTCAACTGCTGTAGTTACAGGGGAGCTGCGTCCCTATTTAATGACTTTCTGAATGAAGGTGGATGTGTATAGATAGTGTACATACTTAGATTTATAACGCTCTTTTTTTCCTTAAGTGATTTTGCAAAAACAGCAGCTTGGAGTTTTAGTCCAACAAAGATTTTTCAGAGAGCAGAAATGATTCATTGGTTTAAATTAAAGCTCAGTGTGAAGAGCTGAAGAACCAGAAATAAGCAGAAAAATGCAACATCCCTCATAATGTTTCCCAAAGCTTGGTTCTTGTTTTTTTCCGGTCAGTCTCACAGCAGCAGAATGGCATCAGACAGGCTCACCAGGTGGTTTGCATCCCCTCGGTTCTGTTGACAAAAGGCTGATGGGAGTTTTTTCACAAATCCACAAATTTACTGACTTTCAGCTCAAACTCACTCAGACAGAGATGCTTTGTCTGCTCTGTTCTCTGAGATCTGACCAATGAAACGATTTCTGCCTCCAAAGCTACTTTGCCTCTAAAACAACATGCTCCTGGGATTCTTATAAAATGTTCCTCTTTGTGGTTGCGATGTTCTGGCCTGCAGGAGCTCCTCTGCATTTCAGGCATTTAGCTGAAGCTTTCTCTGTCATGCTGAAGGACTGTATGTTGGAAAGTGTGTGGTTTGTTGTGTCGCTGTCTTTGTTTGGGTGAAGTGATCTTTGAATGACAAGACAGTCACTGCATAAAATGTAGCAGATGATTAAATATTCAGCCCACGTGGATTTTAACTCAACAGTTTTAAGCTAAATGATAATGCTCTTAATGCAAAAACCTGGAGCTTTTACAATCCAAAGTTCAACACATTTTGACAGACTGGACCTCTAAAGCGTTTTGGGAACCGAGTCATTGAATCAGATTGGAAGGTGCTCTCTCCGGTTATTAGGTGCTGTCACTTATAAGCTCGTTATTGTGAACAAAAAATGACTGGAAATGACCGCGTGGTTCTCCTGAATTCTTTCTCTTCAGATGGTTTAGAAATCTACGAATCCACTCACTGTAACAAGGATGTGAGGTTTTTTTTTCTTCACAGAAGAAGAATGTGAACATGCAAAACAAGCTGCAAAATGAAACACTGTAAAGAAATTTAAAGCTTTTTTTATTAATATTTGCGTCTATCCTATGTTTCCTTCGTGTCCCTTCAGCTTTTTCTAGTGCAGTAAATTTGACTCCAGCGCGCTTTGAGAGAATGAAGCCATGCAAATGTCTCGAATGTCAAACTCTCTGCGAAGGTTTGTGGCAATCAGGAGCGGACGGAAACGCTCATGTACAGTAGCTACTCATGTTTAGATGAAGGTGAGGTATTTTCTCGTGATTTTGACTGATGCAGGATGCATATATATGTATACATAAACATAACAGAATTTTCTTAATTCATAGATGGATATTTTATCAACTGCAAAATACTGTAATCCATGTAAGTACCTTAAGATGCTAAAGACGAAGCATAATGCCTTAGATCTGTGATTCTCTGTCCGGTGTGTAATTGTGAGGTTTACAGGTGTGTTTCATGTGTCACATTCTGCTGAGTGACTGTTTTTACCAATTCATACTGTAGATGTAATAATCAGGCAACCTGGATTTTTTTTAATATATATTTTCACCCGAGAAATGACACTGAACAAGCTGTTAACCTGTGTAGAAACTCATGGAAACTTAAATATCACTCTGTTCATTTGCAAATTGTTTTGTTTGTAACGTTTCACCATCTAATGCAGCGGTTTTCTTTTTAAATGGTAACCTTTAGTAACTTTTAACCTTTGCTGACCTCTGTTGGTAACTAGTGCGCACTGCAGTAACTTCAGTGTATCTCGAGATGGCGTTTGAGCATTTTGAGATTCGATGGCCTTTAAATGACAATATTGTTGAAATTTAAGTAGTAATCCAGCACTAATGTGGGACTACCACTTCTGCTAAGGCTCAGCAAGCATTTCTGACATTAAACGCGGACAAAGTTCGTTACCAGTCAGAGTTCAAATCCTCAAATATATTTACAGAAGTTCCGCTTCTCTGTGACAGCTGAGCAGGTTTCATCATCAGGAGCTGACGTGTGTGCAGCTGGACCACATTGTGAATTTTTCAGTTTCGATTCCGATATAAGTTTTTATTACCATGTTTTTGAATTTAAAAAAATGAAGCCCTCAAATGTCAACCTTTGTAGCCATTTTATTTATTTATTCCCTTAATTTAAATAACATATAAAAGCCCAAACATGTTTTACACTGACTGAATGTACATGAAAACAAATATTAGACTAAATAGAAAGAATGTAAAAATTAAGGTGATTTATGGATTTTTCTTAGTTCACCAACTCGCCAGGCGTCACAAATGTTGAAGTTATATTTCGGTTGAATTTTTGTCCATATTGTTTTACTTTACGAGATTCATTTGTTTTATTAATATTCAAAGCCACTATATATAGATTTTTTTAATGCAATACAGGCTTGTAAAATTGCTCTCATGACAGAAGTTTATGTTTGAAGAAAAATCCCACAATCATTCGGATGAAAACAAAAAAAGGAGGCCAGTAGCTTTCAGCTCGTTAATATGAATGTTTCTGGGTTGAGTTGTCTTCTGTGACTTTACCACTAGGCGGCGCCAAAGTCTGCAGTGTTTCAATCCAACATCGAGTAACTCTAAAATCTTGTTGGTGATCCTGGTCTGCATGCAGGCGGAATATAACAAAAAAAGAGATAAAACTCAACAGAATATTAAAGATTTGTATATTTTTAGAGGTTTAATACACACAGATGAGGCCTGAAATGTTACTCCTGAGTTTCTCTCCCATCAGCTGTCGGTTATATCATTTATAAAATATGTTTGATATCCAAAAGTAAATCAGGAAACGATGGTAAATCAGAGAAGTTTGTCAAAGCAGAAGGAGAGTGCAGCTGTTCAAAGATCGCTGTTCGTGTTCATGTAAAATATCTCAGCGGTGACACAGATTATTACATTCACTTTATTCAGAGTGTGAGTGTGTTATTATGCAAAAGTCCAGACGTTCACACCACTTTATGCAAGCTGTTGACTCTAATGTTGCTTTTGCCAATGCTGCTCGTTAATTTATGATTCATGCCACTGTAAATAAATTATTTTTATTGAGCGGGACTGCCTCTGTCTTTTTTTTTTTTTTACTGCATCACCAGGAAATTAATCTCCTCAGTGTTATTTAACATGAGCAATAACGTGCTGCAGACCCGACACTGTCTGCCTGTAAGTGGGTGAATAAATGAAAAGCTAATATCCAAACATAAAGTAATGATTTTTCATTGCTGTGCTCAGTTAAATTGCTCCTCATAGTGACTGAGTGGCTGTTTCCTGTGTGTGCACTACACTCTTCAGAGCAGCAGGTGGCAACATTTTTAAAGAAATTGGAGACAAATGTGCCTACAGCTCAAGATTAGGTCAAAGCTTTTTCATCAAAACCAATCACTTCCAATTGAATAATT
>JAQNCA010000004.1:21890381-21910020 GCA_029783725.1 Acanthurus tractus | reverse complement strand
TTATGTCTAAATTTTTTGCTTTTTAAACAAAGTGAACTTAAACAGTAGTAACGTAAGAGAAACATGCAGTTCATGTTCTAAAAAAGTCATTCAGCACATTAAACTTTATTAGTATTCTCAAGTTCTTTTAATGGATACTGAAATTCTGAGAGAGAGTCGGAGTCACGGCTGTGAAGTGTCAGCCGGCTGTGATATTTTCTGTGTAAACACGAGCAGCCCGACACTCAGCAACCAAACCTACAGGAATTTCATTCACCTAAAAATGAAAGTAGGAGCATAACCCTCTGCTTTTACACATGAATAAAACCACACCACAATGGCTGGAAGTGAAAACAGACCTGAACTGGAGGTTAGTTTAGTAAGTTCTGAAGTTGACTGAGTTGTTTCTGGTTGTTGTCGGGGGCGAGCTGCTCAGTGAAGGTCCCAGGTAAGTGTGCGGGCATGCAGTGATGTGTTGTGGCATGTTTTTGGCGCGTGGCCCCGGCGTGTTCGTGCAGCCCTCCCTGTTTTTGTTTGGGAAACAGCTGATGACTGGACGGCGTTTTGGTTCAATGCAACATGGAAGCTCTGCTTGCTTTGTTTCAGCCAAACAGCGCAGAGCAGCAGGTGTGTGTGTGTGAGTCAGGCTGCACGCTGTGCAGGTAGAAATCCTGCCATGCTGACCTGCATTCAGCCTGTCTGCATGCCTGTTTCTTAAAAAAAGCAAAAAGGCCTTTGCTTCTTGTCCGTAAAAGGAAACGTCGCTTGGAGTCACAACACAACTTTATCTCATCGCGTCAACACCGTTACTTGTCAGCCAGGGTGAACCCCCTCCCCCTCCCCTCCCCATCCAATCTCCTCTCAGCCAATGGGAAGCCAGAGCCCCGTGTCACCTGGAGAGAGCCAACCAGCAGCACACACACACACACACACACACGCACACTGAAGAGCACACACACATTACAGAGCTGCAAATCGTGATCTCAGTTTCATTAAAAGACTCATGTCCTTCAGTGCTGCTTTTTTAAAATCACAGAATCTTGCAAAGGTGTCTTCTATGCACCACAAACCAAAGTGAAATGAGTCAGTTCCTGCTTTGGTATTCAACAGTGGCTATCATAATACAAATCAAAAATATATAAAGTTCTTTTAAAGTTATTTTGAGGATTAAAATTAGTATTTTGATTTGTTTTCAGACCTGCATCAATTACAGCCAAATACAGGTGGTTGTCACTCATGTTTAAGTTTTCAAATCTAGAATAATTTCAGTGGTTGGGTATGCACAACAGATGTTAGTTGATCAGCATTTTCCAGCTCAGTACATGATAAAATTATACACTGTGTATAAATGTTAATACATAGTTTAGACCATAAAAAACAGTTTATATGTCAGGTAATGAAGGACAGTCATGGGAGCCTCAGTGCAGCATGAGGCAGCCTGTAAAAACACTGTGGACATCTACACAGGGACACAATGGCAGGGTCTCATATATGTAGTGTGCCCCCTGGTGGTCTAACATCATATTACGGCCAAAACCATTAGGCCCTCGAGTCCCTGCTGCAGCTGTACGAGGCCCGGGCGGACTACGAGGAGCTTTGCATCCCGATGTGCATGCTGCCTGCCACCATTAGTAACAATGTGCCCGCCACCGACCTCAGCATCGGCGCTGACACGTCGCTCAACGCCATCGTGGAGGTAAGAACAAAGAAATCATGGACGAGGAAATAACTGCTGCAGGTGTTCAACAGTGTCACCTGTTCAATGATGACTGATTACTGTCAGCAGACTTTAACTGAATGTCTTTTAAGAACCTCAAACAAACAGTAAAGTTTTTGATCCAGCTGCTGTTTAGTGACAGAAAAGCACATCCAGATATTTGTTTGCTGGCCAAAGAGTGCAGAGAAGTTCTGTGTTGACCTTCTGCAATAATTAAATAACACGGTCAGTCCTGCGCTCGGCTCATTATGATCCAGTTTATCTGTAGAGAGCAGAGAGCTGAAGCCACAGCTGGCCTGTGAGTACACATCTTCCTGCTGATCCCAGATGCAGAACTCCAGATACCATAATGCACTTGCATGTCAGTGACTGCTGTTGCGTTGCACTGATTTATTTTGTTGGTGCATTATGTGATGCTGTTTGTGTGGGCAGAGTGCATCATGTGACGTGTTGTGAGCTCGATTAGAGCCTTTGTTTTTATCATCTGATGTGCTGATACCAGATCAGTGATGTTTGCCATCCAAGAACAATACAGGAAGCTAACTACGAGGCTAAAAGAGACCGTGTACTCTGCTTTTATACGTATTGTTCTGATGTGCTAAACTTCACTGATGTGGTCAGAAGGAGCCCAGGATGCACAGGTCAACTCTGACTGCAGGAGAACACCAACAGTCTCAGATCTTTTGAAACTGTGATATTAAACCAGCTATGTCTGCAAAAAAAAACATTTTTAAGGCTGTGAGCCACAAAATTTGAATAAAATAGAGTTATGGTTGTGAAAATAGAGTTATGGTTGTGTTTAGCATGTCAGTCTTACAGTTAAGCTTAAGAATGCATCTTGTAGCTTATCAGAGGAAATCTTAATTCAGCTGCATGAGTTTTTTTATGTCTTGTTAAAAAGCAAACCCGTTCAGATCCACCAGATCACTGATGATCTACATTATTGATTATGACCAGTCAAACACATGAAAGATTGACTGTACAGTGTTTTATTTTAACTGAAAGTTAAAGTTAATAAATATCTGACTGGTCGGTATGTTGGTGTAATCAGTGAGGGGTTCACCTGTGCATCCCTGCAGCTCAGTGTTTGATCTGACTCTTTTTGCAGCGTGCGCTGTAAAAGGTAAGTGTGGCTGCATGTCCACTTACCACTTCAGCAACTTTATTACTAAAGTAGAGCTGCAGCTGATTTTCATAATCAATTATAGGTTTCATACCTGTTAAAAAAAACACAAAGGGCTAAATTTTCCTCCATTTTTCCTTTAAAGTTAAAAACTTGACTGATCACAAACCAAAAAGCTGAATAAATACTGAATTTTAGATAAAAAAGGAGAGAAAACCAGTATTTGAAGTGTTTTCTTTTAATTGCTAATTAAATTCACTATATAATATCCCTCTCTGATGGCAGAATAACAGACTTGAATGATCGCTCCAGCTCTGCTTTGATGACTGTTGCATGTTTTGAACAAATCTGTCTCTGCTGAGTTTTGACTGTGTATTCTGTTTCTGATTCAGACTTGTGATCGCATCAAGCAGTCAGCCAGTGGCACCAAGCGCCGGGTCTTCATCATCGAGACCATGGGCGGCTACTGCGGCTACCTGGCCACCGTGGGCGGTCTGGCTGCAGGCGCCGACACCGTCTACATCTACGAGGAGCAGTTTGACATCCGGGACCTGCAGGTCAGAGACATTTCAGCTGTGCCAGTGAGCCTCTTTATAGCTGTTTAATGAGACAACGCAGTGACAGCTCAGCTCAGATCTCTGTTCTCTGTGAGTGTCGCGGCAGCTTCAGTCCAACAGTGCATCACTGCCTCTGTCTGGAGGTTTCAGGCGTGTGCAGGTGACCCAGATTATGGCAGTGAGCGCTTATAGCTTATTAATAACCTCTGAGCTGCATCACTCGTTCCATGACAGACAGATCCCATCAACACGGGTCAGGTCGGGTCAGGAAGACCTGTTGCCGTGTTTATGTTGTGACTGAGTCAAATCTGTGAAACACAAACAGGAACTCCTTTAAATAATCAAGACTTTTTTTCTCCCCTTCAGGGCAATTTTATTCAGAAGCCTCCCCTTCTTCTTGGCAGGGTAGGACAGGGCTTTATGGACAAAATTAAATACACTATAATAAAATGACTCCAATTTTGTGACATTATTGAAGAAAAAATATGAACACAATGTGATTTTTGATAAAAAAACCAAAAACATCAGTAATTTGGATCTAAGAATGATTAAAGGAAAACAGAGATTAAAAAAATTCCAATTTACCATAATGTAGCATTTGAAACCAGGAAGAGACAAGTTATTTAAAATATAATATGTATACTTGTATTACAACATCATTATATTGCCAAGCACAGTTATTATCAAAGAATGTTCAAAAATACATCAGCTTCCTGATTTCACTGCAGTTTGTCATCTCGCTGGTTTTCTTTCGTTTTGTTTTCATTTCTAGTGCAGATTTGTGTCTCACTCAGGATTTTTACTTGTGTTGACAACAGATGTATTTTTATTCTCTCGCCTTCTATGAGCCGGGATTTAGAAAACATTTTGTTCCCTGATGAGATCATACAATACAAAGCTATACTATTCCTTTTACACTCCAACAAAACTGCTCTTGACATCATCAGAGGAGGAGAAACAGTAAATGTGGTGCCCTCTGCTGGTGTAAATACCACCCTGCACCCTTTCCTTCATTGCTTGCGAGCGATGAGACGGAGGCGTGTGATTTGCGTCTGGATCGGCTGCTCGTGCAGGTTGCAGGCCGACACCGTTATCGCTCCGGTTTGATGCGAAGCTTCGCTGTGTGTTCTTCAGGCCAACGTTGAACATCTGACGCAGAAGATGAAGACGAGCATCCAGAGAGGCTTAGTGCTCAGGTGAGACCACACACTCACACACTTACACACCAGACAGTTTGTTCTTTTTTCTTCTGTTTCATTTTCCAGCCGCTGCTGTTTCCATGGCATTACCTTGCCTCATACACACAGACACAGACACACACACACAGACACACGCAGAGTTTAGCCTGTGGGAATTTGCATGAGAGTGTGTGTGTGTGTGGTGCTGAGAGGAAGAACAAAAGTAGAGTAAAATATTTATTTATTTTTTTCTAATCATGAATTAGTCTTGTCATACAATGTTTTATTGTAAATGCTCATCTTAAATTAGTTAAACAAAACCAATCAGGTTTAAAAAATGTTGTTCTGCTCTGATGGAGCTGACAGACTTTTACTTCATGCCATCCATCGTGGCTATTTTAGTCCGCTGCACCATCACACTGTGTAAATTGCTCCCAGCAGGACGGAGGTCTGTGGAAGTAGGACGGGTGTAGTGTTCTGGACAGTGTGTAGGTGACATTGTGCGCTGAGGTTTGCACCTGCGTAATTTCATTATTACAACATAATGCACTCAGACGCAGAGATGCATCACAAGTGGCTGTGCAGGTTGCAGGTGACGGCAGACTGACGGCAGACTGACTGCAGACTGACTGCCTGGCTCAAGGGCACTAAAACACTGTCAGTGAATCCAAAGAAAACTTCTCACAGCTGCTTCTTTTACGGTGACTTTGTTATTTGATCGAACACTTTAACCGACCTGTTGCCCTTTTGTAACGTGTGTTCGGTTCAGAAACGAGAACTGCAATGAGAACTTCACCACCGACTTCATCTACCAGCTCTACTCCGAGGAGGGACGAGGAGTGTTCGACTGCAGGAAGAACATCCTCGGTCACATGCAGCAGGTCGGACACACACACTTTTTTATGAATTAAGTGGTGACACAAATTCAGTTGAAAGATGAAACTGCAACATGTGGAGGAATATGTCCTCCTACCTGTCCATGGCTGCAGAAAGAGGCGGGGCCTGTCCAGTCATCCACTAGATGATGTATATTGAGTTGGGTTAGAATCAATTATTGGGTTTTCCTGTAGTTGTCATGATATGGTCATATTGTGTTTTTGTTGTAAGCAATTTATCATCACAACTATTTCTAAGGAAACACGATTTAAATTGTCTTGCATAAAAAACCCAAGTTTTTTTTTTTTGATCAGGTAATATTATATTATTGAGCCTTGTGTGTTATTTTTCACAGGGAGGAGCTCCATCACCATTTGATAGAAACTTTGGCACCAAAATTGCTGCTAAAGCCATTCAGTGGATCACACAGACACTCAAGGACTCTTACAAAGGAGGTAAAGCATCACTGATGAGGACGTCGAGTCTGTGTTTCAGGTTTGTGTTAACATCAGCGTCCTGCTGTGCTTCAGTCACAGATGAAGTGTGTTGTCTTCTGTGCAGGGCGAGTGTTCGCTAACTCGGATGACACCGCCTGCCTGTTGGGGATGCGTCGCAGAGCTCTGGTGTTTCAGCCTGTGGCACAGATCCGAGACGAGACCGACTTTGTGTGAGAAACATTTCTGTTTTAATCTTTGTAGCCACGCAGCTCCTCGATTCATTATCATCACCCACGGGTCAAACTGAAGCAATACTCACTGTACATGATGTCAGTCTGTGGATTTTTTCTTTATAACCCCCAAAAAACTGTAGCTACTATATTAATTTAATATACTTAAATTTTATTGTTTCGTTCACTATATATTTCCCTTTTTTAAGTTAAGTTAAGTTAAGTTTTTTAAGTGAGCCAGACTTTGTGTTTCCTCTTATTTCCAGTCTTTATGCTAATCTAAATTAACTGAATCCTGTCATTACAGCAGCATAATAACCTTTGCATTTAACTAAGTATAAAATGGAACAAATATTTAAAAAAAAGTATTTCTTTAAAGTTTAAAGCTCACAGTGTTTTACAGGATTTTCTATCAGCCAACCAGGAGGATTTTTAGAGCAAACTAATCTCTAAACTTTCGTTAATGCAAGTCTAAAGATTATACAGTACAGATCTGTAACAAGATGCTTATTTAGTTTTTTGTTCAATCTGAGATTGATGACGGAAAAAAAACAAAATCTTGCAAAAAAAATGCAGTGGGTAACTACAAACAATTAAATATTTCAATAACATAACATGTTTTACTTCAGGCTGATGAATTTTATTTAAGATTTTGTGATTGAATGTCAAATAATCTCGTTTTGATTTTGGCCAAAACTCTCAGCTCGAGTGAATCTGCAGAGCCTCAGTTTTTAGTTTTCTGTAAAATTCTTGTGTTTCGTCTCCTCAGTCACAGGATCCCTAAGGAGCAGTGGTGGCTGAAGCTCCGCCCACTGATGAAAATCCTGGCCAAGTACAAGACGAGCTACGACGTGTCGGACTCCGGCCAGCTGGAACACGTGACCCGGGTCCGACCCAAAGAGAGCAAGAACATGGCGACCATCTGAAGCGCGGAAGAGCTGCCAGAGGACGGCATCACTCCGACGGCTTCACCCGACAGTGACGGCTACTCACACGATGACTGATCGACCGCTGATTGACTGCAAATACTTTAAGATAGATTTAAAAGATAGCAAGATATTTTAAGGGGGTTTATTGAACGGTAAAGGCACTTTTCAGAAGGGATCTTCTATATTTTAGGTTAGGAAAGATTAAATTTGAGGGTGAGTAATTTGGAATAGAGATCTTTAATTTGTTTCAGCAGGCTTGCGGAGCTAAAAACTTTAATTTTCTGGATCCCCAATCAAAGTTATAATAGATTAATATATATGTAAGCACTCCTGATTGTCTCCTGTATAACTATTCAAATTTTTTGTCCTGAAAAATGTAGCTTTGTGTATTTCATGTTCGAGCTTCTGAGCTGAGCAAACGTTGTTGTACAAACCCGCTGAAGCTCAGGTGGGCGAAGCGTTCGAAGCTTTTGTCATTTTTATGATTTTCTACAGCACTTTGAGCCCCATACTTTCTGTAAAATCCCCTGAAGCTGCTCGTGAAGAGCGAACACATGCCAGCAGAGTCTCACACTGTCAGCCTGTCCACACCTCCACAAACCAAAACCTCATTTCCAAATGAAAACAGAGGAAAATGTGACCTGCAGGAGGTTCAGTGATGTGTGTGGACGCGTCCTATCACCTGCTAAATGTGTGTCTGAGTGTGTGAGTGTGTGTGTGTGTTGTGGTGTTGCCTTTGCTCCTTGTATCCACGCTGGGCTTTGGATGTGGCATCTTCTCGTGGTGTTTGTGAGTAGAGTCCTGCTGTTGCTGTAGTTTGGCAGTGAAGTGGAGGATGTCTGACACTTGTGGCAACATTAACTTTCTGTGACTGCAGCGTGATGTGAGTGTCGTGTCACTAAGTAATAAAGCATTTACTGTGTGGAAACTTGTGAAACGGGACTTCATTTCATTCAGACAAAACTAATTTTCTTACCTTTTCCTGTATGAAGCAAAGTTTTTAAATTCTTGTCTGGGTTTTGTCTCACAGCGATGAACTATTTATTTTAAAGAACTCTAATGTAAGAAAAGAACACTTTTTTCAAATGCAGCCGACTCGTTGATCATAGAAAAGGCAGACTCAGGTTTTGTTCTTTAGCATGACAATGTAATATGACATCTTCATAAATATTTACATAATGGCAAATGAAGAGATGTGAGGACTGTAAAAATTGAAACAGAACTAAAACACTGATCAGGACAAAAACGTCAGCTTGGTTTTGTGCGCTTCAGCTTCGACTGCCACTTCAATCCTAACAGGAGAATCTGTTTTCGGATTTTCAGTCCGTCTCGCCGCTCTGTCACAGCGGTGCTTAGAGTTTTAAATTCTAAAATATCTACTGAGATTATTTTACAATCCATGAGGGATCTTTTTTAATCGTCTCGTTCTCCGGGCCCAGGATGGCAACTCCACATGTCCTCTGGCCAGCACTGAGGTATCTGCACCGACAGAACAACAAGAAAAGCTTGTTTTACGCTTCAGTGTTTGGAGATTCTTAACTCTTACATTCAGAACTGTTTGTCCAGTTTCTACATTTTTTTAGTTTGGTAAATATTTTACCTTTCGGCCACGTCCACCAGGTGTTTGTGTTCGACAGCGAAGAGTCTTTCTCTGTGACTCTGCTTCATCTCGTCTGTGACTCCGCCGAGGAAACGACCCACTCCTGCAACACAGCGAGCAGCGAACAAACTCATACCAGATCCTGAAATTCTACACTTTCAAATATAAATTACACATTATCGTGATGAGTGAATTTCAACTTTTTAACATATTTTAGTCTGATAAAAGCGACATCTTCACATTTGCAAACGGCAAAAGAAGCTGCTGCTGACTGAACCAGCTTAAAAACCAAAGGAAACTTCCTTTTATAAAACCAACAAAAATATGCTCTAGTTTGACTGAACAAAAATGGAGACCAAAGTGGAGTAAAAACATTATTTTAAAATGTCTAACACACTAATTAAATAAAATTTTATAGTTCTTCTAAACACCTCTTTTTTTTAAATGCCTAATCCAGATTCAGTCCAGATTCTTGACATTAAACTGGTAACTGGTTGAAGAAGCTGCAGTCTGGATGCATGACTTTTTTTCAGCTGATTTATCACAGTAGGAGCCTCACCTTTGTCTGCGGGGGCCACAGGTGAGTCGACAGCCGAGAAGACCGACAGTTTGGCTTCATCGATGTCCTGCTGGGTGAAATGTCCCGCCTTCGCCCAGTCCACTCCTCTACGAAACGCAGACAAGGTTTGCATCGAGTTCGGGTCCCTGAGAGACGAGAAACGAACGTGAGGTCAAAACAAGCGAGGGTTGAAACTTCAGGCATCTTATTCATCCTCAGTGTTTTGCTCAATGAGCCAACAGTTGTTTGGATATAAAGTTTCAGTAATCTTCATCTTTAATCAGCAAAAGATTTGGTGCAAATTTTTCTCGGCACGTCCACTTTCATGCAAGTTGTCCATCTACAGAATGAGCACTTCAATGCTTCCAAAGTGACCAGCAACGTGGTGAAGCGTCGCTCACCTGTATGAGTAAAAGCTGAAAAGACCTCCGCCCATTCTGGCCCCGCCCCCGTAGGCTCCTCCCTTCTCCCGGATCTCTCCATGAAGAAATTTGGCCGTCATCATCCTCGCCAAGATGCACAAACTGTCAAAGAGAGAAAGAAGAGCAATTAAGTTATTAGACTGAAAATTTAGACGAGGTAAATTTGATATGAAGGAAAATCATTAAAGTAGAAGATGAAAAAAAGAAGAAATTACAAGAAAAGATTTAATTGAAAAGAAGAAACATATACTGAAGTTGCAGTCGAAAGATCTAAGACTTCAGACATATTAAAAAGAAACAGACTGAAAAAACAGCCTCTTCCTGTCTCTGGTGTCGGGAGTTCAGGTGTGGTTACCTGGCGTAGTCCTCGTGGGAGAACGGCACCGTGCGGACGCTCTCGCTGACAAAGTTAACGGGAAAAGGCATCTGGAAGAAAGTTTTCATCTGACAGGGATGGAAGTTCAGCTCCTGGAGAGTGAAGTAAATAACAAGATGTTTATTCATAATTCAGACTTTGGTTATGCACCGTTTCACAGACACCACTTCCTGAACAGAAGTCTGGAGAAAGTTCTTACTTAAGTGAATCACTGTAAAGATGATCAGTTGATTCTAAATTTAAAAAGTTGACAAACTGAACTTACAGATACGAGTTTCCTGCTCGGTCCGGAGTCATTCAGGACGTCCATCGGCCTCTTTATGGCAGGGATACAAAATACAGCAATAAACATCACATAATACAAAAGAATACTGTATTTTTATTTGATCTACAGTTCAAAACAACAAATATTCTGACCTGTTTATGGCCGCAGTTTCTTACCTCAATAATATTTGTTCTGACAGGTTTACGTTCTTTTCTGTTTTCGCCGACTTCCTCCATAAAACTCTCCAGCTGTGCTGCCGTGCCGGACATCTTCTGAGGAGTCGTGTTGACTGCACATCTGGAACATACAGACAATTTTATATGAACTGATACGAGTTTATGTTCCAGAAATAACAGCAGCACAAACAGCAGGAAAACACTCCAGAAACAAGACAACACTGACTGCAGTGGACATTCGTGCTGCTCAAAACAGCCGATGACTTGTAGACTGTTAAGTGCTTGAATACCTGATAAATAGACAGTTCTGTCACAAAGCTTCATGTGAACCCACCTCATGTTGTCGGGGTTGAGAAGGTGCTTTTTGATCCTCGGCAGTGTTCGGACGACCTGGCTGAGGTCTGACATCTCAGCTACCCTCTTCATGAACTTCACCTGATGTTCAAACAACACGAAACACAAAACAGCTGACTAACAAACTACAGGCGTGAAGAAACAGGTCATGAATGATAAAAAAACATCTTTTGCACAACAGAAGAAATGAAATGGTCAGAAGAGTCAGCTGGACAACATAATGCAACATCAGGGTCGTTTTCTAACATATTTGTGCAGAATTACACAAAAACCAATAATTTTTTTGTTATTTTAAGAATAAAAATAAAATACTGGATCAGGTATCAGCATGTTTAGTATTTATTCTTTACGTATTAAGTATTTATTCTTCGACTCAAAATGGGATCCTGCTGCTGACCAGCAGCGTGTCACACACCTGTATGAATCTGAAAACTGGAACTTGAAGAATGAAAAGTAAAACTAACCAAACTGACTCGATATCTTTTTTGACCTTCTGCTGAGACGTCACACTGTTCCAAAACATACAAACACAGACACCAGCAGCTTCTGATCAGTTTCTGTGTCAGCAGATGTTCATCCTGCACAAACCTGCTCCATCCCACCAAAGGTCTCCTGAAGGTCTCCTGCTGGAGTCAGGTGACGGCCGGCACGAGTCATAGCGTACATGTGACCAGAGTAGGAGATCCCGTTGGCCAACTCCTGTGCTGCCATCATCACCAGCACCCTGAGGCGCTCCTCGTCATCGAAGTGGGGGCTAGAAGAAAAAAAACGAGCTTTTATTAATACCACAACATCTGACTGTTTTCATGTAACGATTCGAGACAGAACATCCACATGTCTTGCTGCTGGTGTATGAAGAGTTGGAGGACGTACCTGTTGAAGATGTCTCTCCACAGCTCAAACATGTGAGGGAGGTTCCTGTCCAGGCAGGAGGAGTACAGGAGGACACCCTGAAACAGAGAGCTGATGAGACACACTCCTCACACCGTGATTAAGAGCTCGGTTTGGTGATTTTTTTAGAGGCTGAATCATCGTCAACCAAGACATGAAAACATTGATGAAGAAAAGAACTGTCTGATTTTTCTTCATCAGTGTTTTCTTCTCTGAGAGGCATGGGGCTGGAGCTTCTCCAGCACGCACTGGGCTGAGACCACAGATCCAAACCCGACTGTCTGGCAGATTTTTGTTTTTTTAATTTGCACATGTTTGGGTTGCAACGAGACCCTCGTGTTAATCTGCACACGGACCATGAGGGAAATCAAAGCTTTCTACAACGCTGACCCTTCTGATTCGTCTTTCGGTTTCTAGTTATGTTGTTTTGCGCACTGACTCGCTGAGCTGGCACTGACCTGCTCGTACACGTCCAGCTGGGTGGAGTCAGGGATCACTTGAGTGGAGACGGACATGCCCCCTGTCCTCAGCTCCATCTGCTGCGCCTGTTGCCTGTAGTCCAGAGCTCCACAGCCCATCCTGATTAAATCAACAGAAGCACATCCACTCATTAAAAAATGGGCTTTTTAAAAGTCATGAACGACGTGAAACCTGCACAGACTAAATATGAGCAAAAAAACACTGCTCTTCTTCTGCACGTATTTTCATTATCAGAATGGAAATATTATAAATTAATACAAAATAAATGAGAAAAAACACTTAGAGAACTGGACTGATCTCAGTAACATGAACCCAACCAGAGAAAACAAAGGAGCATGGAACTGTTTTGTGTTTGTGCCGTCTTACGGACTGGCAGGTGAACTCACTTGGTGAGAACGCTGCAGAAGAGCGGGACGTAAAGCCTCAGGTCCTCCGGCAGCGTGTTGAGGCTGCACATGGCTCTGAAGTAAACCAAGCCATTGGTTGGTTGCTCGCAGTACTGAACTGGAACGCCTCCTGTGGGGTTTGGGAGAAGAAATACACACTTGACTTTGCTGATGGTGACAGAAACACAATGACTGTGTAAATGTACCGTGCACTGTAACACGGCGGACGCTGTGCTGTACCTGCAGTGCCGATCTGGACGGGAGTGATGGGTATCGTGGGCTCAATGTCGGACACTTTGAGTGCAGGTAAACAGGAAACATCCTGGGTTTCGGTCTGAGCAGAAAGCAGCTCCAAACCTTTCCGATGAGAAAAACACAACACTGAAACATCCAGCTTGGACCTGAGGTGCCTTACAGCACATCCAGGCTCAGTCACACACTCACAGGGTGCGTCAGGAGGGAAACCACTGTTACCTTTCTCATAGATCTCTTTTCTGTCACCATCAGAAAGAGCCTGGATCTTTTTCTGGAGCTTGCCCTCCTCAGCTGTGGCCTGTTTCTCCATGTAGGCCTCATCTGGGCTCATGGACAGGGTCAGTCTGTGTGTGTTCTCCTGCAGGGTCGGTTTCCAGGTGGTGGGGGAGTTAAAGAGGAACAGAAAAGCTTAAATTAGCATTATATTTTACTAGACGACCTGAGGTAAAGTCACTGGGGACAGCGAGTATCAGAGCCGCTGCAGTAAACTGGAGAAAAGACTGAAACACAACCAGCAGCAGGGAGGCTGCAGCTGACCTCTGACCTCTCTGAGATGGAGAGATGAGATAAAGGAGAGTTTCCCTACAACACTGAAAGCTCTATTTGGACATGTGACACAACACCATGGTGATGCTGTTTGTCATTAAAAGTTTTTTAGTGTATCTTTGTTTAATTGCTGCCGGAGAGCTTTTATGCCGTGAAAAAGATGTAGAAGAAGTCATCTGATAAACTCAACTGGGTTAATAAGGTTTACTTGCATTAGATTAAATTAATTTTATATTTGTTCGCAGAATAATAAGCAATTTTTGTCTACTGAGTAAAATCTCAAGTGCATCACTACGGCAGGTATCTTTTGTGCTTTCTTTCAGTTTATTCCCTAAAAACTCCCAAACACAAGTCAGAAGTGCAGAAACAAGAACATCATCCTGCACCAGTTTAACAAATGAAGACATGCAGGGCTTTTCCCGTTTATTCCTCTGCAATCAACCTACAACTAAACTGGAGACACGTTTTCATTCACCTTGAAGTAGTGCTTGACTTTTTCCTGGAGGAAGCGAGGGTTTTCCTTCAGAGCCCGTCGGAACTTTGCAACACTCTGGTTGATTTGCAGCAGCTCCACCGGGTCTCCGTCATGGTTCCACGATGATGCTATATACTGGAAACACACACACACACACACACACACACACACACACACACACACACACACACACACACATAATGTCAACAGTAAAGACACATGTAACAGGAGAAAATCAGCAAATAAACTTTTTGTTGACAGCATAATCTCTCTCAGGACAATAACCCACAGCTACGTTTACGTTCTTGTTTCATATGGAACTTCACAGAAAAACGGCGCAAATAAACAAAAACAACAAGATTTTCAGCGCAGAAAACACAAACTAACATCCTTGGCGTTGTTAACATACCACCCACATGGAGGTTTATAAATACATGCAGCATCTTTGTGGTTGTGTAGACAGAATGAAGGTTGGAGATAAACAGCGGTTCACTCACCGAGGCCAAAGACAGGCCGAAGTTTGTGGACTGGTGCTTCATCTGGATCTCAATCTTATGCAGGAGAGCCTCGATTCTTTCCTCCTCGAAACCGGTCCTGGGAACCACGTCAAGGAGAAACGACTGACGTTTATAAAACACACTGTGCAAACTGAACTCCTTATATTTAAAGCACATTTAATATGGAGACTTAAAAATAAAAAAACAGAGCATATCACAGCGTCTCACAGGACGTGAGACTTACTCTATAATGTCATTGATGGTTCGACTGATGATTTGTTTCACCCTCTCCGTGTCCTCCTCAGCCATCCCCTGCAGTCCGATGCTGAACGAGGCCTCTTTGGTGCTGCCGTCGTATCTGCACAACAGGACATTTCAACCTTAACAAAAACATGATATCAAAGTAAAAACGGCTCAGTGAAATGCAGGTTCACTTTTTATCATCCTGAATCCATGTACGCACCCAACGACGGAGGAGAAGTCCGTTCCTATCTTGGGTTCGATGAGAGCTTTGTAGAAGGGAGAGTTTGGTCCAGAGATCATTAGGGAGGACAGCAAGCTGAGAGTGAATCCTTCAAACGTGTCGGTGATGCTGCACAGAGACACCAGAACAAAACATCCCTGAATAACAAGGAAGGCACACAGTTTCACTTTCATAAGAGAAAACTGTGATGTCTTTTTGTATTCCCGTCTCTTTCACGATGAGATTAAGCACAAACGTCTGCGAAACACAGCAGGGGAACAGCGAGCGATGATGTGATCTTACTCTCCCAGCAGGTAGCTCACACACAGCGTGTTCTGCCTGGCTGGATCTGGAGCCAGAGCGTCAGGGCTGCAGGTCACATGGTCCTCCCTCTGAGGAAACCAATGACATCGGTTCAAAGACAATTCAATGCATTTCTCTTTTTAAAAATAGAACACTGAAACTTTGAAAGCCAATGAGAGACGCTTAAAGGCCTTTGTCTCAACTGATAACGTAAAGACAGAAGAAATGGAGACTTTCCAGATAAAATGACGAAAAAAAACTTTGGGTTCCAGAGTTTTGGACTTACAGGGCTGCTCCAGTGTGGCTGTGAGGGGACCTCTGTGTTCGGGTTAATGCGCTCAAACTTTGACAGAGCTTCTTCTTCAATCTGCTTCAGATGCTGCTCCAAAGGCAAATCTCCATATGTGAAGAACCTGAAGAACATATTGACGATGATCTCAGGAATGTGTGTGTGTTTGTATTATACATATATGAAAGGTTTCTTTTGGAAAAATGTGTTAAAACATATATGTGCGATTTATATCATTCCCTTTCAGAAGTTTGGAGGTTTCTGACATGAACGCCTCACATGATGTCAGTCAGTGTGAATTTCAACAAGCCTGCATCAGTTTGCAGCAGGAGCATTTTTTTTCTTTACAACAACAAACACCAGAGTGAGGTGTTAGAGGAAATACCTGCCATAACAGCACATTTCCCAGTTCTTTTTTTGGCTCTGTTAGTCTGTGTGTGCGTGTGTGTGTCTACCTGGCGTTGCTGGGGTGATAATGTGTGGCGTGAAACTGTCTGAGTTGCTCCCAGGTGAGGTCAGGAATGGCTAACGGCTCTCCTCCTGACACCACGGAGTAGGTGTGATCTGGATACAGTTTGTTCTGGAGGTGCTGAGCGTACACACGCTCGTTGTCCGACTGTAAGAACACACACACACACACACGCAAACATAGAAACACACACATAAACTGTTACATCGCATACTGTCAATGCTGACGGAAAAAGGCACTGCTAATTTTCAATGAATAATTTTAACACATTGAATGTTTGTGTCATATTTAGAAATCCAGCAACAACTTAAATTTCTATGTAGTTTTTCAGAAAAGTCAAAAAGGCTGAATTTGATGCTTCAGTATAAAAAGTATTTTCACATCTAAGAAAGAGAAAAAAATTGCATCATACAGTCAAACATATTTACAATTTGTTAGCTTTCATCTGTTTAGTCAAAGTTCATCTTGTGCCCAAAAGTGTATCTGCATCGATGTTTGCACGCATCTTTGTTTTCATGCAGCTTTGCTTTGTGTTTTCTTATTTACAGGCGACTTTAAATTTTGATAAAAGAAAGTTTAAGCACACTGGACCAACATTAATTATATCAAACTAGGAAAACATTCACTGTTTAAATGTCCTGTTTGGGGAGTTTATACCATTATGCTGCCTAAATGTCCTGTTTGGGTTTAGGATTTCTGACACAATGCAAAAGAACAATCAGTTAAGCTTATAGTTACTTATAAGACAGATCAACAAGAGGCAAAGTGTTGACTTACAAAAGCCCCCTTCATTTCATTGAACACCACTCCTTTAAACACCAGAGGGGTTTGGGGGTCTGTGGGGTTTTCATTCTCCAGCCTCCAGCCCTCCTGCCTGGAAAATCAAGACATAAAGACTCAAACTGGGTAAAACGGATTTTATCGGTACAACTGTTACAGACCTGCCCCAGTGATATTTGCAAATTCTTGGTCTATTTAGCCGCATGTTGGACAAGGAAGGTATCACCTGCCTGTCACAGTATAAAATTAAGTCTAAAGTTATCACCTTAAAAGTTCATTTTTGGACACTTCATATTCAAACTCACCTGAAATCCTGCTCTCGTAAACAAGGGAAGAAAACTGCATCCAGATAGACCGACAGAAGATTCTGGAAGTCCTTCCCATTTTGGGTTGAGAACGGATACATGGTGTAGTCACTGGCTGGTAATGAGGAAGCAAACAAACCGAATGCAAAAAGCTAATCAGCCATTTAGTAAAAAAACAACTTCCTTCTTTTTTATTGGGGCTTAATAGTAAAATAATTACAGTAGATTTTTGTTTTATTAGTCATGTAATGAGAGTATGTACTGTAATTGTGCTTGTAAATACTTTCATTTTCAATATTTAACTTACTACAATAACATTACAAAGTCCAATTATATATTAACATGAATTTAATATACAGTCTGGTCTGTATACACAATATAAATCTGAGATTATTTCTATGTAAATGTACTTAACCTGAAAAACCTCCAATCAACTACATCCTGAGTCAAAATAAGAACATTTCATCCTCTACCTGAAAAATTCAGATGAATTTAAGCATATTTTCTAAACTTTCTGTTCACAGCTTTGGAGCTCACTTGGGTCTCTTAGGTCAAACATGTTGTTCTGTACCTGTGAAGGCGTTCATAAAGGTGGACAGCGACCTGTTGAGCATCTTGAAGAAAGGGTCTCTGCAGGGATACTTCTTAGATCCACACAGCACCGTGTGCTCCAGGATGTGTGGGACTCCGGTGCTGTCCATGGGGGTCGTTCTGAACTGAACACTGAGAGACAGAAACATTCATGTGAGCCGTCTAATTTTTCTTTTCTTTTCTAAAAAAGATGCTCTCTGACTTTCAAAGTCATGCTGTGACTGCAGAGAGAAAGATGAGAACTGTAGCCAAACATGACTCTTAAAAAAAAGGAGCACGGCTGAAACGTTTCAACCAACCTGAAGAGGTTATTGGAGTCGTCTCTGGCCACATGGAGGTACTGAGCTCCAGTTTTATCGTGGGTCAACTTCACTGCTGTGAGAAACAAGTCAGGAACTGCAGCAACCTGCAAAACAAAACAAAAAAAAAGGTGGTTATCGGTTTCAGTCTCAGTCACTGAATCAAACCACGTAAAACTAAGTTCAGAATATGAAAAATAAATTTTGATATACATATAAAGCTTATTCACTGGAATCAGTGGGCATTATAATGTACCAAGGCCAGCTACAATGAAAAAGATAAACCTTTAAATGAGAGTGCATCATTACACCTGAACCATTACCTCTCTGACTGTAAATCCGTGTATTTTCTGTCCTGGTTGGTACTGAACGGCCCTCTCTCTGACCAAAGTGCTCTGCAGCCTCCATGAATGCTGCTTGCCACTGAGACTAGGAGAAAATAAATAGATTTGATTACAAATAACAACTCAACCATCTCTGCAGAAACAACTCCAGATCTTGTGTCTTAATATTTTAATTATCTTGATTGCTGATTATCCTGAGTACAGTCTGTAACATTCCCACTGTAGGACACATCTGTTTTCTATCATAAACAATTATCATGTAAAACAGGACAGATATTCATGAAAATAATCAGTTTTGGTCCATGAGTCAATAATCATATGTAGTCTGTAATAAGACAAAATATGCGGCAGCAAAACAACAAGTGTGGAGCTCAAGTGTAAAGATAATTAACCATCGTCAGAAAAAAAATAAAAGAAATAGAAATTAAGAGTTGAGTTTTCATCTTTTGACTGTAGATAATGACTTTCAAGAGTTAACGTGTATTTGTTTTGTTCGGGATAAAAATGGCGAGCAAAGACATCTAATCATTGGGTTTGGTGTGAGAACATAAACACATCCAGCCACATTACTAAACACCACTGTCACTAAATCTGTGCGGACCTCGAAACGATAGGTCACATAATATGTTGTAACACCAATTACATCAGCAGTTTTAACAGTGTAACAGCTAAGCAACATTTCGAAAAAGTCAAAGCGCGTTATCGCCAACATATGAAATCACACTACCCCGTCATTTTGTCACAGACAGTAAATTTCAACATGACACTACAAAAAGCAGACAAAAATATGTTTTTCTTTACAGCATTTCAGGTGTGTTCACGCTAACCGTGTGTGCCTTTAGCTAACTTACCCCAGATGTCGAAGTTTCTGCAGCGCCGCTTTCGTTTGTCGAAACATGTTTCTCTCAGTTTTTGATTTATTCGAGCTTGCTTGACGTTTTTTCAAGTGTGTTCTCACTGAAAAGACACAATTTTAATCAGTTGTTGTCAATAACGCCACATTGTGTCGGCGAAGCATCACTTGTCCGTGCCCTCTCATGCCGTGTGACACTGTTAACGCATGGCAACAGTTCCGCACATAAAACTGTCCGTCGCACCTGAGCAGATCGCAGATCTGACAACCATATTCTGCGCAGTTTAACCTATCCATCTGCTATGAAACTCTACAAATACACTCTGAGCAGCTTTTAACACCCATAAGCTGAAGGTCCACTCTCAGTCATGCTCGTGTTTGATTGGTGGATCTGTAAAGAAGAACAGATGTGATTGGCTGTACGTCACATCGGTAAAGTTACCCGGCCATGACAGCATGGTGGGTTCTTGAAGGACAGCCATATCGTAACATGAAATAAACATTAGCTAATATCAAAATGCAGCTTTATTATAAAGTTAAATACTATGTTAGATCAGTTTTAAAAACTCTCTTAAAATTCCGGCCTCGATTTATTATCTGTATAGTTTTTCTCGGTCGCTTTGGTGCATTTCTCA
>JAQNCA010000004.1:21833100-21869367 GCA_029783725.1 Acanthurus tractus | reverse complement strand
ACACACACACACACACACACACACACACCTCCGAAAAGCACTCACTCCACGCATATGTATCTGAATAAGCCTTGGTTGCCTGCGGCGACTTCCATCTTAATAAGTGCGTTGTTTATGGGCCTATAAGCAAAATGTTGCCTGCACAGCTCATTACTGCTGAGTGGGGAGGGAAACTCCCAGGAGGCAGTGCACACACACATGCACACACACACACCCACATGCACGCATACACCCACACACACGCACACACATGCACAGCTCCATTGCAGACTCTCCTGCCTGCCTCACAATCAGTGCGGCTGACAGGTCTCACTCCTGTTTCCTTCATGTATTTATTCCATTTGCAGCCCTCATGGTTGAATATTTGCTGCACAATAGAAAGAATATGATATTTTGGTTTAAGGCATGTTCTTCTTAAAGAATTTGTGGTCATGTGGTCAGCTTTGTGTGACCTACAGAAGCAGTTCATCAGGACAACAAACTCCTCCAATGAACCGTTCAACACCATCTGGAAAAGAACCGCAGAACATCTGGACTCAACTCAATTTATTACTTTATAACAGACGGCTTCTTGTAACAACCAAATATTAATGATTTATTAGCATTTGTATCTGCTAACAAGAGCAGTGTGGTGTGTTTAGGTTAGTCTGTCAAATCACAGCAGGAAGTTTTTGGGTTTGAACCCACCGACCGGTCAGCCAGCACCTTTCTGAGTGGAGTCTGCATGTTTTCCACAGGAGTCTGCTTGTGTTTCCTCCAGCTGCTCTCGCTCTTACAGACAAGGAGATTTGGTTAATAGCTTAATAGATTTGGACTCTGACGATGAGGAGTCTTTTGAAAGTGACAAACCTGTGAACCTGTTTTAAAAACTAGCTAACACTTTATTGAATGAAGGTCTGGAACACTCAGTCAGTGCAAACAGTGCAAATTAAGCCTGTCAGCACCAGACAAACCTCTCTGCTGTTTGAAAATCTGGAGTCTGATGTCGCGTTGGTCGAAATGCATTTCACTTCAGCTGGTTGCGATTGTCAGCCGCTGGACAAAACAGACCAAAGCACCTCTGAGAACAACCTCTGACATCATTAGCAAGATGACAGTGGCGGTGCATTTACTTTCACTGCCAAAAGAGGGAGACCAAAAGTTCCACTCTGCAAGTTTAACTGATCTATTTGTAATTATTTTTGATATTTTTTTTAATACACTTTAGCCTAAATACTGTAAAAGCTTTATCCCACTGAGTATAGCACAACATTTCTACAGCACAGCAGCCACATTCTCCAAAATGACCGTAAAGTTGCACAAACACCTCATTAAAACATTATTACCTGAAGGACGGATTCAGTCCAGATCTGTTGTGTTACACCGCAGTATTTTTAGCTGCGTGCACCTTTATATAATCAACTGGCAACAGAGCGTACAAATGTCTCATCAGAAAGTGATGCTGATATTTTTAAGGCGGAAATTCTACTTTCAGCTCATCCATCCAGTTCTTTTCAGTAATCACTTGGCTAAAAGGAGGGAAAAGCTCTTTTTTTTCCTCACTCAATCTGTTCCTCTTGGCAGTGCAGGGAATGTGAAGCAGACAGCGTGAATCGAGTTCGACTTCCACCAAAACAACATGAATGCATCTTATTTGTATGATCGCACCTGTTAGCTAAACGTTTCAATATCTCAGGGAATATAAGTGGTTGCATGATGTAAAGAATTTTAAAAAATCGCATGTAGACAGTAAGAAAAAGTCTCAAAGGAGGCGAGTGGTAATCTAACAGGCTGTTTTTGTTGAGGTCGCTTAGCATTTGATGGTGAATAAATTTAAAAGTGTGGAGAAACATGCTAATTCCTCCTGTTGGTGCTTTCACATGCTGAGGAGATCTGATGATAAAGTTTAGTCTTTGCATAGCGTTACCGTGTTCAATTATGGTACTTAGAATCCGAATACTAAAGTGAAACAATTAATGCTGAAGGAGAAAATGTGTTAAAAGGTTAATATTTATTTGCATTTGAGTGTCAAGTGAAGCTGAAATGGTCAAAGTGCTGATACAGAATACTTCTATGTTCATACAGTGAAAGCAGTAAGGAGATGAAACTGAAATGAAAACTGTCTTCATCATGTCACCATTGTTTTTTACCAACGACAGCACAGTTTCAAAGGTGAACTTTTGCTAAAATGAAGGTCTCATTACAACAAGAGACAGTGATGTGTTGTTTAAATTCTACAAATAGATCATCAACAGCGAACTTCGGCAAACATTTGAAGAAGCGTCACATCTCTACAGATATCTACAGAGCAGCTCATCTAAATCACATCCAGAGCTTATTGTGGTATCTTTCCACGCTGCCTCCTCCTCAGGCCGGGGAGCTGGGAGACATTGTGACTGCAGGAGCGACAGTATGTGACACTTGAACACATGTCGACACTGGGAGCGAGTTGAGAAACAGATGGCGGTGCGGTGCAGCAGGAAAGACTTAATGCCCGAAAACTGTGTGCGACAGAAGCGTTTCGTGTCACCTAAGTGCGAGAGGCAGGCATGCAGAGATGAACACACAAATTAATACATGGAGAAAACACAAACAAGCATGCATGAACTTACGCAGACACACACACGGATACAGTGTGACAGCTGCGACATCGCACTGGTTATTATCGTCTTCAGTCCCTGCGGAGAAGCGCTGATGGAGTCGTGTTGTCAAGAGACGCAGGTCAGTCGAGAGAAAACATACGTCAATCACATGAACGAGAGATAATCTGGCCCCAGTTTGCACCTTTTGCATTAGAGCTTTTCTGAAGTGATGATTATCTTCACGTCAGATACATAAGCAAACATTTGCCAAAACTGAACAGAAGTCAAACTAAAAGAAACCCAGCAGGTCGTTTGACGACATTTCATAAAAACTGTTGACTGGATGATGCGTTCAGGGGTAAAGGAGGTTTCAAACTATTAGCAAGAAAACATAATAATTCACTAACATATTTGTGTGTTTTAAAGTTTTTATGGATAACATTGTTGCAAAATCCAATTCCAACTTGTAGAAATGGAACAAATTTATGAATAATTTGGCTGCTGTTTCTGTTCAATAAGTGAAATATTTACTGACTTTTAATCTCTGCTTTTAGCTTTGGTCTTTTTTTATGCGTTTCTCTTAAGCAACATACAGTTACTACACCCACATATGTGAACACAACCCAAAACTTGAGGGAATCAAATACACATAATATTCTGAACTGCTGAAAGAGATACTTTGTTTTGCTTTTTAACATGCTTTTTTTTGCTTATTTATTTCTTTTTGCAATGAAAGATAAGAGTTTCTGCTGTCCTGATGTCAATGAGGAGTTTGTTTCACACGCCTGAAGCCAAAACAACAGTTGAGATTCATGCTGTTGTTGAACGATGCTAACAGCAGATTAGCACAGAGAACGTTCATCTGAACATTTAGCAAGAGACAGAAGCCCACTGCTGCTGAAAATGAAATTTTTTTACAAAAGTCAGTGGGCTCTAAACCCAAACAGTAAGCTAAAATGGGCTAAAGATGTCTGCAAATTTAAGTGGGACCTGACCTTTGTCATTAGAAACAGCATCTTTCTACAAAACTTGTACTTATTTGATCCTAAAAAGAAATTTAAGTGGAGCTTGGAAGGCTTTAAACTCTTTCAAATCCGTGTTTCTGCTGTTGTCAAACAGTGATTACATGACGGGTACAAAGTGAGACTTTGGGTAATTTAGCATTTACAACATTTTCAACACCATTTCCTGCATCTACGTTCAGACTCACCAACGAACAGACAGACAGACACACAGCAGCAACAGCGTCAGAGCGATGCCGAGGAATCTGTTCTTTGTCTAAACTCCCGTGAGACAAAAATAATTACTTTTCCATGAAATTCACACATTGTGAATCTTGTTTTCCTCTATAATTTTGTAGATAATTGAATTCAATATCCCTGCGGTATTATATCGCCTCGGAAAAAAACAAAAAGCAAAAAAAAACAAACCTAAGCAAACACAGGGGGAAAAAAACTACAAATTTGTATCAGTGTTGACTTATTGTATCAGTGCCATTAGGCATCTTATCTAAATGCGCTCCGTGTCAGTCTGGATAACGCCAGATTGACTGACGCGGCCAAAAACCAAAATAATTGCCTTAAAAATAACACAAGCAATCACAGCGGATGTGTGCAGCCACACACACACACACACACATACACACATACACACACATCTATGCTGACAAATGCAGGCATCCAGACACATTCAAACATATACTCTTGCAGATGAAGGGACTACAAAGCGCCTGGCGCTTCTGTATTTGCTTGTTGAGCTTTCATTAAGTGTGATGGAGGTGTGAAGGTTTCGTTTGATCAACGTCTTATCCAGATCCCAATTACTCCAGCCTGTTAGCTGCCAACAGGAGTGAACATGGGAGCGAAGACAGCCTTGAAGTCCGTCCACCCTCCCCCACATTTTCACTTCAAATTAGGGGTTCTTTACCCTTTCCTTAATGGATTTTTTAGCCCAACATACATTTGGCTTTGGGCTGGTGAAAGCAGGGGGGATTTCTTTGCCGCTTAAGATGAAAGGGATGAGACATCTGCAGTGATCTGATCCTGTGTCAGATTTAAATTCACTTCAGTCAGCGGCTACAAAACAAATGAACAACATTGTGTTTTTGGTGTCGTCGGTGCTGAAGGGATGAAAAAGTTCAAACACAAGCACGAAGAGCGAGATGACTGTGACATTTTTTATGTTCTGAATTGAATTAAAGTTTCATTAGTTTCATTAATCAACACTGATTTCTTTTTCCTGACCTTAAAAGAAACAGTCAGAAATGATCAGCTTTGTGCTGAGGTGAATAAAATGTTTAAAATCAGCAACATAATGAAGAACGTCCGCCTCCATTCAACAGTCACATGTAATCTGCTCTTTTCTTAGCAGACGCATTCAGGTCACCGATAATACACAGTGAATGGTCCCATCACAAGAAAATCACAGAAGAAGCAGTTATTAGTTATTAAAGTTATTAAATCTACGCGTTCACCTCGTCCATTATCTTCTATATAGGAACACCTCAGAGTGCATTAATGTGATTAAAACGCGGCCAATTATCAACAGAAAAGAGACTAATGTTAGCTCATCATGCATGTTCTGTCAGTCTGGATTTGTCTGCAGCGAGTTTAAACTAAAGTTACAGTATCCTGTTGATGGATATTAAAGCACAATACAACATTATTGCTTGAACTTGCTCGTCACCGTATCCTGTACGCTGATTCAGAACAGTGACAGTAATTCCAGTTCAGTGTAACTTCAGGCTCTTATTTTCAAGTTGTTTGAGCTGTGGGAAGATCAGACAAGTTAAAATTCAAAACCAAGATAGCCTGATTTTATTTGGAATGGAAAACAAAAGTATAACATTATCACCTCAACCATCTGTTGCATCCATCACAATATACAGACTGACTTCCCGCTTCCACTTTGTCCTGCTGCTCTCGACACCACTACCAGCACTGGTTTTTCTGTACTATGATGGTTTATCACTGACATTTCAGGTGATACTCATCTTATCATCCTTCTTTCAGTCTTTACGTCCCCATGTCTGAACAATTACTCCAATAATCACAATGTTTACTTACCCTAACCCTTAAAATGAAAATGAACTGACTGCTTACAAAACATTGAAAAGAGAAGACAGTGCTCTAAAAAGTGTTTTGTTTTCCTTTAAATAGTGGAGCTGAACTATGAACTATGGATGCTACCAGTCAGCTGCAAATATCACCTCTTTGTGGCCGTTGGTTCACACAGGTTATCTCAGTTCAAAATCCAAGCAGCTTGGTTCAGTGCAGCTAAAACTTTTTCTAACCTCTCGTCTTGGTAGGTCTTTGCATTTTTATCGACATACTTTGGCATTTTGTTATTTACAACATCACCTTGTTTCCAGTGACAACACCATGTTGCCCGCATCAAAAACACTCATCAAGGAGACGGATACGCTTAAATATGAAAAAAACATCAGTTCCCCACGTCCCTGGTGGACTGGTGTAATAACTGCCGTTAGTATTATATAACGGCACATGGTATCATGATATTATACAAGGCTCAGCTGCAGGGAGGTCAGGTGTGCGCCGCAGTTGACCTCATTCACTATTCTGATCACACACTCACACGGCTGCGTCTGCTCAGTCTGAGGTCTCCAGCCCGAGGCCACGACGGTGTAAAGAGACAAGTGTTAGGGTGTGAAGGGATACATCTGCCTCCAACATTCCGCAATCACAAATTAATAATCCCGGAGGTGTGCACACATCCCATGATGCACTGCTGCAATGCAAGGCCATCACAGAGGCCATTTCCTGCCATACATCTGCCGCCACCGCCTGCACCACGCTGCCCGAACACACACTGTGATAAAATGCCAAATGTTTAACTGATGAGTCGCATCCAAAGTGCATTACTTTGATTCAAACTTACATTTTTAAAAAATCCAGTGAATATTTTGCTTCATTTGATCAGATTTTCAGAAACTGGTGCAAATATTAAAACATTTTTTGATCCTTCTGCCTGCTTTTCAGTGTGCGGTCCTCAGTTTTTACTCATTTGTTAAGTGAAATCGTCTCTTTGTCAAACCTAAGAAAAGTCCTTGCAGGTTAAAAGTACATCATTACATGCTTTGTCTCATCTTTGTAGGTTTTAATTTTCTGTTCCCATTTTAACACCATACATCATTTGCTAAAATAGATAATCCGGAGGAAGCTTAACACCTAATACACACTTTAAATGGTGTCTGTTGAACACCTTCCCACACATACTTAAAGACATTTAATTCCAAGATGCAAAGTTGGTGTTGCGCCACATTTTTTCTCTGCATTTCACAGGTTTTATCTCCAAGAACGTATGAAGAGTCCCATCTTTCTGTGCTGATGTGTGTGTCGGCTTCACTTGTTTCGTGACAGAAGAAGGGCTTTTTCAGAAACATCCTCGACTTTCCCGTCTGCACCGCTCTGCACTGTTGCAAACAAAAGGAAGAAAATCTCTCTTGTCACGACGGAATGAGCTCGTAAACAAAAGGCTGCTGTTTAGTCGTCTAAATGCCACGGCGCCCAAACAGAAAGGAGATTGTCTCTTTGTGGTTTCTGAGCTTTGCTGTCGTCACAGGAGCGACTGTGTGGAGATTCTCGGTCTCATTATGTGTAAAAGCAACAAAATCATAATTGTTTCATGACTTGAAACAGCGAAGTAATCTTTGTGAAGTCGGGGCTTCTTGGTTGCTGCGTACACAGAAATATCACAGTGTTATGTCTTAATTTCATCATAGCTCATTATGTTGTGAAGAAACAATAAAAATCATGCAATTATGGATGTTGTGCCTTGAAACAACTCTTTTGTTTGAGGAGCATCGGCGGCGCAGGAACACACACCTCCTCCTTTGATGCTGTTTATTTCCATCATTAAGTTGTAGGAGATGATAAAACGATCAGATCGTTTGCTCTTAAACCAAATTTACCGTCTCTCCATAATTTCTCTTTCCTATGTTTTTTATCACCTCACTGTAAAAAAAAGCTATGAAACAATCACACTAATTGTTACAGTGGCAAAGACACCATGCAGTTATCGCCGAGAAATGAGAGTAAAGAAAATATAAAGAAGAAATATTTCTGCTTTGTTTGTCGAAGTTTTTCTCCCCGGGTTAGCACCTTCTTCATAACATGATACATTTCAGTGCTGACGTGCAGAAAGTAGTTTGCTCTTTGTGCAGGAAAATGAGGAAAGTGAGATTGTCAGAGGGTTTGAAGCAGGTCAGAGAGGGGTTTAATTTGAGTTTTCTTAGATTTGTTGTTCGCTTTTATCTGAAATGTATTATTTAATCCACACCAGTAATAACTATATAAAATATGCAAGGGCTTCTTGTGATATATTCTCCATTTGTAAATACCTAAATAAAATGAAAAATACCTTAATAACCCGAAGAACTGACATCCTGGTGGCAGCACATCAGAGCCCATCACCACCCAGGACACAAATGCCTATTTAAAGAGTTGATTTATCAATCATCATTTCCCAGAAATGAAGGAGGCTTGTGCCTGGTTTCCGCTCAGATATGTTTGATATATTTTTCTCAGTATGAAATATGCCAACACAGAGAAAGGATGGACAGAAAGAGAGGAGGTAGGCCTGCCAGCTGTGTAGCCAGTTTTATAAAATGGTTTATCACAAGATGTTAAAACCCCATACATGCATTTTATATGTTAAACAGCTACTGTGCTGTAAATTTGAGCATAATATGCAGTCGTTCCTGTCAGCTAATTCATTTTAAGCTAATTTCCTGTAGCGCAAAGTGAACAGGGGTCTGTCTAAAATTAAAATAGTTACAATTTTTCAACTTCCTCAAGGCGAATTGTGGACTGTGATTTTCTCTCTCTCTCCTCAGCTTCCTGTCAGCCTGCTGCTAAGGTTCGTTTGGAAAGCTAATCGAAAAAAATATGTCACATTTAACTCCACATGATAAAAATGCAACTTGAAGCTCAATTAGCCAAACACCAATCAAACGTTAGCTGGTGCCTGAAGATGGATTATGCTACTTAACATCAGCTGTATTATTAAAAATACACATATGTATCTTATAATATTGAAGCATTTTTTCAATTTTATTTGCAGGAAATAAGAATACTGAGAAGTTAATCGATCTTTCCATATTAAGAAAATAAATATAGAATGACTTCTGTTAATTTGAGAGTAATTTAGGACGATTAAGGTAAGTGTGTTCTTCAAGAGGAGAAGGAAAAAGTTTCATATTTGTATTTCAGGACAATAATAGGAGTGTTTCATGTCTGACCCTGAGCCTGCACACACACCAAAGATCATCTGAGCCCTGGCTCCAGTCCTGCAGTGAGCCAGGTTATGGCACTGCTGTGGTCCAGGGTCAAGGGTCAAGGTCAAGGGTCAGGGTCAAAGTAAGCTGGGGTTAACTCTGTCTGCAAGTAATATACCGTTTAACTGTCCTGTAGTCATGTGAGAGGTGAAGGGCAGTGTTTGGAAAATTAAACCCCAGAAGTATTTTTGAAACAAAGAACAAAAACTGCACTTTCCCGTGAAAATCTGCAGCTCAGCGCAGAGTCATAATGAATGTGAGAGTCATGGGTGGAGTCTGGCACCTTGGCTTCAGCTTCGGTAATTGGACGTGTGCTGCATCGCTTATCACCTTCAGTGAAGAATAATAATTGTCATTAGCTGCAGGACGTTGCGGAGTGAAGCTTTTGAGGGGCAATAGACCTACTCCATCTTTACCTGCACATTAATGATGTGGAATGACTCACTATTCACATTATCCCCATTGCTGACTAATGGAGCTGCTAGGCTCCATCGATGCAGCCAATTACACCCGGAAACCTTTACATCTACGTATGATAAGTATTCATAAATTGTTACCAAGTGTCTTCACACGTGAATTTCTTAGACTGACAAACCGGAGGGTCTGAAGAATCCCTCTCTTCCCAAAGGAAAAACACAACAATATGCTGAACCATTTCAGTCACAGTTTTTGCGACGCCTCGACAAATTATTGCCTTGGAGAAAGCTGCGTTTTGCACAGAACTAAAGGGCAATGCATAAAATCACAGAAGACAGCGTGAGTCGATGGTGTGTGATATTGGAAACGTGCAGAGGGGGGATGTTGCTTGAAAACATTATCCAAGGTGAAGTAAAACCGGTAATGTTCACACAAAACGGTGAAATGTGTAACCAGGGTCTAATCAGCTCCTGCCGACCTGAACATCTCTGGATAAGTCGAGCCTCAGTGTCAACAACATCCGTCAGAAGAAGAAGAGACGCCGTGTGCGAAAGCTCCTTCTTGTTACACACCTGACGTTCTGAAGAGCTGCAAAACTCAGGATTACTTAAAGGAAAACTCGCGCTGAAGTGGGTTAGCTTCGGATTTAAGTAGCTATGGTTACAGATCTAGAAGTAATTTGATCTGAGTGAAGCAGAAAACTCCAGATTTGACATTTGTAACTGAACGTAACTCTGAAAAAAACCCACATCCCACGTCCGTTTTCCTTTTCTCTCAAAGACGAGAGTCCAAATATCTGCATCCATGAGAAACCTGAACGTAAACGTGAGCATTAATACACTTTTTTTTTCATCGTTTGGTGAAACAGCTGATGCAGTTTATGATTTATATTTGTCTGGAAGTGTAACACACCCACAGATTGAACGTTTTCCCGTCAGAAATCAGAGCAGTGCGTGAAAGAGAAAGTGATCAAACTGTTTCCCTAAAATCAAACGATGATGCTTTTCTGTTCTATTGTGTTTCATCATCACTCGATTACTTTTACAACTAACAAATTATTAATTCCTACGGCCTGAAATAACTGTACTACCCCCACCGTTCCCCCCCTGCTACTGTACAACGCACACACACACACACACACACACTTGTTCTTTGACTGTACGCTGTGTTGCTCCCAGTGACAGAGGACTTTTTGATGTTGGCAACAGTGCTGGATCAAAGTCAAACACAAAAGCTCAGTGTGTGTGTGTGTGTTTGTGTGTGTGTGTGTGTGTGTGTGTGTGTGTATGGTGGGGGGGTGGGGGCGAACAGTAGAGGGAAAGACAAGAGTGAGGGCAACCCCCTTCCTTTAACTCCACCCCCTCTCCCAAGGAGTCACTCAGTCAGCCCCACACACTCACACACACACTCACACACACACACACACACAACACATACAGTCTCCACGGATATGAGAGCGATGAGATCATTCCTGATGAGATCATCATGTCTCCCTCTCTTATTCACCTGTCTCTCTCTCTCTTTATCTCTCTTTCTGTGTCTCTCTCTCTCTCTTTCTGTCTCTCTCTCACTCGCTGTCAATCCAAATTTCTCTCAGAAAACAATTTTAAGAACAAACGTTCCAAAACGGTAAAGATGCCACAAAACAAATACATAAAATGAATCAGTATGAACAAAAATATTAAATGATACAATCATTTTTATATTTCCCCTTTCTTTTTCTGAGTCTTTGACACAACTGGCAAAAATAGAAACACTTGAAACAAACCATTAAATATTCATGATGTAATTTACTAAACAAAACACAGATAAAGAAGATAAAACGGGAAATCAGTGTTTATATTTTCACTCTATTTTCCCTTTTTGTTTTTCTCTTAAATTCACTCCGTAGCTTCAGTTCAAACAGGTCTGCTGACATTTTTTCTCACTTTACTGCACATTGATGTCAAACTGCACTTCGTAAATACAACAAACAATAACCAAGCGACAAAATGTAACAGAGATGAAAAATACCATCTTGAATTTAAGTTTCCATGTGGATTATTCAGTGGAGTATTTCTGAGCTCATGAGGTTGTAGGAAGTAAATGTTTTTCTCTGTTTCTCCAGCTGCACTTTTCTTTGTTTTGAAGAAGTTCAATGTCAAATGGCTGTGAAAAAGAACGTTTTTACAGCAGAATTAGTGCGTCCATGGGATTTTTTTTGAAGCTGATAAACTTGCTTACAAAAGATATTTGACTCTTGTCTCTTTGCCTGAGACGAGTTTGCCTTTCTGTTTTTTTTCTGTTTCATGTCCAACTTTATGAACAAAAACAGCAAAAAAAAAACCAACATGGAGGAAAGTTACAAAATAATAGTTTGTTCTTTTTTACGTCCTTTACTTCAGTCCTGCTTTTCCGAATCCTGAGGGATGTTTGAATAGAAACGGATGGAATAATAAATATTTCATTGTGTTTCCTCTCATATCTCCTCTCCTCTTGAATCAGGATGAGCTCTTTTACCTCACCGTCTTTCGACTGTTGCATGTTTCACTATGCGATGAACAAAACCGCCTTTGCACTTTCCTCCTGGACTGTAAAAGCAATAAATAACATTCAGATTCAACATGAGTAATAGCACTGCACTGCAGAAGAGGCTCAAACAAGTGTGTCATGTTTGGATCATAGAGCTGGAGCTCATAAACCGCCATGACTGCTGTGAGGTCAAAGAAACAGAGACCAAAGCTGACTGACATCATTCCCACCGCAGGAAAAACACAGACGTTAGTTTGTTTAGTATGTTTTTAGTTAGCTGTGAAAGGGGAACAAGTATAATCAACAAGTTCGCTGAAGATTTTTAGACCCTTTTAGCTCTTAGTTTTCGTTTTACCACATATTTTCACATCAAAACTTCAGAAATGATGATTTGTTTTTAAAAAAAATTAGTGCAAAGACTTTATATCAGACAAATGCTCATGAAGTCGAGACACACCGGACTCCAAATGGATGCTAAAGGTGCTCTTTGCTAGCCTTCAGTTTGGTTCCGACCGTTGCAGAAGTTGTTCTGCTCTAAAACGGCTAAAACTTATCTGAAACAACCAGCTGATTTATTTATTTGTCAAGATAAGAAAACTGTCCAGAGCAGCAAATTAAAATGTTCTGCCTGTAGACTATTTTTTTTTTACCTTGTTATATTGAGAGACTAGCAAATACTTCAGTGTGTCAATAGGAAAAATTATTTTTTTTAATTCAAAGTGTTGATGTATTTTCCTCATGTCTGGGTTTTTTCTCATTATTGTGTCAGTCTTTAATCAACTCAACTTTTATGCTCCTGCTTCTGTCAGTCTTTCTCTCACCTCTCTCCTCATTTCTGTATTTTACAACCAAGTTGTGTCTCTCAGTCTTCGTCTTTCTTTCAGTTTTTTTCCTATACGTCTCTCCCCGTCTGCTGCTCTCACCACTATCACTTTCTTTTGCTGTATTGGCATGAAAAGAAACAATACTTCCACAGCAGTTTACTGCTTTCTATCTTCCATGCCTTCTTCCCTCCAAATATCCAAGAAGACCACAATGAATACATTGAAACCCCACCAACACACTCGGAGCACAGCCTGCCAGCTCCCGGGGTGACACGAATGGAGTAACATCCCTCCAAGGCCACGCAACTTTCTTAATTAAAGGCATAAATTTCCTCTCCTGCCTTTTTTTTTTTCCATGACAGAACTATGGGGCGTTTGTTCCGTTTGCCTCAGCTGAGCCTCCATGAAGACAAAAGTGATGAAAAAAAAAGAAAGAAATAAACGGCAAACCCTCAGCGACTCAAATGTGCTACTGTAGCAGGTCCTCAAGGAGCCCCATCCAGAGAGTGCTGTCATTTACATATTGCTTTGATGAAAGAATACATTTATTTGGTTTTTATTTGCATCGGTGGGACAAGAGAATCTTTATGCCTCCTAATTCTTCTACTCCCATCTCAAATATGTAAAACAGAAGGGGGATATAAACATAAAAAAAGTGCTTTTTTTCCCATTTCAGGTCACATTGAAGCAGCCCGGGTTAATTAAGAGGTGAGTTTGAAGCTTCGTTTGCACGCCCCGGCTTCCGTTGCCGCAGGTTGCCCGCATACTTCCTCACTGCACACATCCTCATTCTCACATTTCACTACTTAAAATTGATTTTTTTCTTTTTTTTTTTTTTTTACAAAAGGGGACCCGAACTTTGATGCACGCACACAAAAAACTGTGAAAAAGAAAAACTGTTAAAACCGGCAGAAAAAGTTAAAGTTGGTGAGAACTGCTTTGTTGCTAAATGAGGTCGATTTCACTCAAAATCAGACAAGTAAAACTTAGCAACCTGCTCGTCCAATTAATCCCTTCCCAGACACTGGCTATGATACAGTGCTGGATTCATCTGTGATGTGATGCCTTCTGTCAACCTGATGCTGGTGACTTTTTACTATAATGCTCCAGCACTTTTACAGGAAGAGCTGCATCAACACATGAGCCTTGTTACCACAATGAAATGCTGGCATTGTGTCTGTCTGCTGATGACGATTAAGTCAAATTACACTTTAAATCTATGAGCTGACGTTTTGATCAGGATCAGGTGGAGGTGTGACAGGTGGGTCAGACGGCCAGCAAACAGCTGACAACTCTTCCAAACTTCTTCATTTTCTGTTTTAACCAACATTGCTTGGTGTTTTTTGGCAAGATGACTGAACATGTTTGTGGCAACAAAAACAAATATTATAAAGTGAAAACATGTTCTCTTTTTAACACCTAATCAGACAGTTTTGTGCCAACACTCAATGCAGGCCTCAAACACAGCAATGTCACTACATTAAGATCAATACAGAGAGAATCTGTGGTTTGCAGAGATGATTTAATGACACTGAGGGAAGGAAACTGTTGTCTGTTGTCGTTCTGACTGAACTGCTGCTGGATTTCAAAACTTTTCAGCCTTGATTAATGACCATCGGCACCACTGAGGGATGCTTGACTCCTCTTCCCGCAGCAGGTCCACTGATTCGTATTCACTTCAGTTTTATCATTCACCTTCACTGGAGAGCGAATTCCAACTGTTCAAACACTGAACAACAGGACACTAAGCTGTTTTAATTCCTGTTCGCTCACATGCTGTTTGAGAAGTGTTTTGCTGGATATTTATTTATCCATCCATGCAGTTGGCATGATTAAACATTAAGAATATAGAATAAAGCTTGTCAGATTATTACCGCCGTTGTTGAAGGGTCTTTATAGCATCTGTTGCCCCGGTTACTCAGCACAGGGATAAAATAGACTGATCTGATTTGTGCAGCAGGATCTCCTTAGCAACTAAAAAACCGACTCTCTCACAGTGTTTTCTGGCTCATTGTGCTGAAACTGTGTGTTTGAGATGGTGCAGGTTTGAACTTCTGCTGCTTTCACATCAGTCTGACAGCATTTAGTTTAAACTGATGCAGAATCTTCATCCAGTCTGACCCTGGAAGACGATCATCGCAACTTCTATGCAAAACGACCGAAACACAAACATGTTTAACTGCCATCAAATAAATGTGAAGAGATGCACTTTCATGTCTCTCGACAGTTATTCAAACCATTCAAACCATTAAACCTATTGTCTTTGCAGGTGAGTTAGCTGCTAGCTGTTAGCTTTTCTTCTGAGATTTGTCTTTGTCATTCAGTTTGAACAGTTTGTGGTTGTTGGTGAAACACAACTCCATTTATGACTTTCTTTGGTCTCTAACAGTGTAGCATATGTAGAGTTGTGTGTTTTCATTTGTCTTCTGCAACTCAAACCTGGAAGTCATTCGTTCTTTTTCTTCCTCTAAGCTTTAAGCGAACTCACCTGTTGCCACAACATGACAGCGCCCCCTGTGAAATGTCTGAAGGACCCTGTTTTTTCTGAGCCTGACAATCAGAAGACGCTAAAAACACCTGAAATCCCTGTTTTCTGCTGTAAAAATCTGTGTTTTTAAGCTCATCCTGGATGCCACAGTGGTTTAATCATACAAAATAGTGAGGTAATGAATCTCTCTCCCCTCACACACACACACACACACACACTCAGCCTTCTTCAGAAGAGTGTGTTATTGTCCTTTTGCCTTTCAACCGTGTAAACATGAATTGCGGTTGTAAAACTGTGTCTGTGGAGGAGCTTCGCCTTGAGACCGAAACTTTCATTGTAGTTTGTTTTACACACAGTCTCACCGACCTTCACTCGCAGGCGACTTTGTTACGGCTCAACTTGAACTACTGACTCGATAAACATTGTGTGAATCACTTGCTGTCTGTGCAGAACCGCCAGGTCTTTTTTTAAAACGTTCAATTAAATGAGCACAGTTATTTAAAAAATACACTTAAAAAAGGGGTTTTTGGTTTAGTGTCTAGATTGCAATGGATTCTCATTTACATTCAGGTGCTCACTGCCTCATTTCAATCAATTCAAAGGGTCTTTATACAACTTAACTGAAGCCTTCTTAACCAAATAACTTCTTTCGGTCGTATAAATCTAACCATTAGTTCAGACTTTAAGTTGGCCTTGTGACCTCCACTGAGATGGAGTTTAAATTCAAGTCTAATGTTTAAATCTGACTTGTTTTTCGGACAAGAGAATGCAAAAAAGACATCAGTTTCTGTAGGTTAAGCTGCTCTTGAAGAAATTTTATCATAACTGATTGATTAAATTCATCTGATGTTTTGCTTTATTGTGTCACATTTATCATTGCACTCGTGCTTAGAACAGGAAGTGAAAAACTCTGTATTTTCTTTCATTTTTTGAATGCAGAGAACATGACATACACTACATCCGCAGCTGCAGAGTCTGAAACTGTATGGAAGTAGTTCAGTGAAACAAAAACTTCTTATTCTGTCGCTTTTTGTCACACTTTCACTGAACCGAGTTCTGCTTTTTTAACTCCTTTCCTCACTGCTCTTCCTGCCTCTCCTCCAGCAGCCAGCGCTCAGTAGTATTTCTGTCTCCGTTTGTGTCGGATAAAGGAATCGTTCCTATTCAAGGTTTTGTTAAATGTTCAGTGTTGCGTTAAGCAGCAGCCCTCCACAGAGCTGCCTGAGAGAGCAGGAGAGGAGCGGCACTGCAGACCGAGAGAGCGAAGCTGGAGGGAAACCAATCAACATAACGGCACCTGGATAAACTCGAAGCAGATCGTTAGAAGTCAGCGGTCAAGTTCAAAAATTACCTTTGTGACTTCCTATTTTCAGTAAAAACATTTTCTGAAGCAAAACACCTCGATGATGGACAACTGTGGGTTTTCGTCTCAAAGGCGGTGAAATCTTTGATTCGCCCTGCTGAGTTGGGCGAAGACTCCAAACGCTGCCCCATAATTTTCTTTAGATAGATTTCCTCCCTAACGAGTAAACATTTATTTGCATACTTGACACTAACGACTGATCGGTTATTCCTTAATGGCCTCATATTTCTCTAATTGGATGAGTGTGCAGTGCTAATTAATTAGCAATTACCTGCTAATGGTTGCATCGTCACGAGCCCAAAGCCTATTAGCTTCCAATAAATACTTATTAAAAGGCCCTGATCGCTTAGTAGCTTATCATCAACATGTTCATCATCTGATAATTGCATGTTCCCCTTCTTGCTGGAGATTGTGCTGATAAGAAAACAGTGGCCTGAGGGACTGAAAATGAATGGATACGATTTTCATCAAGTCTGCTTTGTTTTAGGGAATAAAGCCATTTTATTAAATTACTTCTCAGTCAAGTTGATGTCTGAAATAGATCTGAAACTCGAAGGGGGCTAAGAAGGTCAAGCAGGTCGTCCACTTTATTAGAAGGTTGGTGGTTGGATCTCTTAACCTCTCCTCCAAAATACTGAAGCCTGAACAGCTCCAGACAGTTGTGCCGTTGGTGTGAGTGTGTATGCATTCCTGATGTGCACAATGGCACTTTCTACAGGAAGTGATGCCTTTTGTTTATGGATGAGTGATGCTATGATGCCAAAATCAGACAATTAGAGAAATTAGTTTGAAAGAGCAAATCTGCAATTATCAGTTTCAGTTAAAGACCACCTGGTTCAACCTGCTGCACCTACAGAAGTTGTGTGCTATGTCACATTATTACCATTAGCATAAAGTGGTTTATCTAATCTGAGTACACCGTTTGGTTGATCCTCAGACTGCCTGTGTTTCTTGCCTTTCAGACATTATTGAAGCGATATCCCATGAGTCCAGTCTCAGCTCATCATAATCAATAAAAATCAAAGCCAAAGCCAGTAAAATACAATCCAATTTGCAGAGGATGGATTTCTCAGCGAGAGGAGCTCACATTTAAAAAGATATGAGTTTTTAAACCTCGTGAGCAGGTGGGATTTCTCGCACGGCTCAGACATTCAAAGAAATCTGTCGTCTCTCTTGTGACTCGTGTTGATTTGTCTTTGAACCAGCAAACTTATTGTAAAAACCTGCTTCTCATTGATATTTAACGACTAAAGGCACAAAAATTAAAAACTTTCTCGTTCACGGAGGCTTTCGAGCCTGGCAGGTTAACACTCTTACAAACCAGATTCTTTTAGTTTTAGAAATATTTAATGATAACTTTTATGTATGTTTCCCCGGAGCGAATTTTAAAACATTTTGGAGAAAGAACTCTTCAAATGCGGCATCTCATAAAAATGAAGCGCTACAAGGACGCCGCTGCACCTGTGAACAGCCTGACGCCGTTTTTGATCAAAAGAGCCAACTTTTGAAAGTGCATAATCAAATAAAAGGAATTATTCATACAAAATGACACCCGTGCTCCGGCATCTCCCCGCTCCCCTGAATGCAGCTTTCGAAAATTTCCAAATGAAGCATTGTCACTCTCTGTCCGTGTGCATACGGGTGTGTGTGTGTGTGTGTTTTCCCCCTTCTTTTTTTTTTTTTAATCACCACATCGCTCTTCCTCTGTGTATACACAACATATATCCTCGCGTTCGGCACCCAGAGACGCCTGTGGGCTTGCGAGAGGTTGAGATGGCAACGGCGAGATGCACTCAGGCTTGCGTCCATGCAGCTGGGACCCACGCTGCACTGCAACCTCAGGGGGGGAATGCTGGGAAAGCGAAGTGGAGGGTCAGCGGTGGGGGGGATTTGGGAGGTGCAAACTGGGGATTAATCGTTTTGAATCGACTGTCATGACTCAGAACGACGATCCGTCTGTGATATTTGTTTGTTTTGAGTTCAGGTTTTGTATTCAGTTTTCAGTTACATGGTGGAAAATCACAGATGTGACGGATGAATTGCAGAAGCACACAAAGGTCTTGTCAAAGCAAATGAATCTAAGAAAATCTGCTGGATATGAAGCAAAAAATTTGAGAGTAACGGAGAAAATTAAGTCAGGAAAGTGTGTGGCAACGAGTGGGAGGATGCGTGCGAGTGTGTATTCAAAGACGGAGACATGTGAGGATGGAAGGAGTGAGAATTTATGCGTCAAGCTACTGAGGAAGGAGCTTCTAATACCTGTCAAGAAAACACTGAATCAAAACCACTTTGCTGCAACGTTCAGGGAACCGTTTGCATTTCTTTCCCATCAGTTTTATCACCAAACACAGCGAGGCCAACTACCATTTCCACATCAGTGACAGAATATATTCCCTCCAATATGAAGAGTCTCATATTGGAGGGAGTATCTCTGCTGCTAAAATGCATTTTATGAGGATATTCAAATTGTCTGTATGAGCCTTTAAAACATCTCCTCACATTTCTGTCATCTGGGTGCGAAGGGTGTTAAACTGAAGCAGCGGTGGATGGAAAAAGTTGTGCTCGAACATCCTGTGATCTGTGACAAATGTGAACATTTCCAATTAAACTCACCACTTAAAAAGGGTTTAATTTACACTCAGTTGCCGGTTTGGAATAAAGCTGAAACTAATGTGGTCCAATTAAACAGCCACATGTTTGTTTGAGTGCTTGAAACTGGGAGTTGGAGTTTGTGAATGCTGGTGATAATGAACAATAAAGTCATATACTGAAATGTGTTTCTTTATTCGAAACAACTGTCAAAATATTTATAACATGCACACTTTATTTTTCTGCTTTGCATATACAGGAAGTGTTTGCATCATGTCTGAAATTTGCACGATGCATACGTGCATAGTTTTACTACACTCACACTTACTTTGGGTACTTTTCCAGTGTAAACATGCCATAAAACCCACTTAGAATTATTTAATAGTGTAAAAAATGGGGCACATCTCCACCTTCTGGTAGTTATTTATAGTCGGAAAAATCCACTAGCTCACGAATAAAATGACAACAGAGTATGACAGCAATTTGACAGCAAATCTGACAACATTTCATCCATGAGGTTGCATTCACGGACACAGCATTTTTACTCATCACGACACCCTTTCATGCCGTGACATTTTCCGAAGCTCATGAGAAAAAAAACGGTTAGGCGTTAGGTTTGAAGGACTTTTAGAAAAAAAGACTAGAACAAAACAAAAAAACAAAAAACGCCCTCAGACTCACACGACACTGATGCTAATCGTGTGGCATCTCTTTTTGACGGAGTGTGTAGATGTCACAGAACCGCCCACACCGCTCGATTGACAGGAGATGTCTGAAGAATGCAGTGCGCGAACATCACTGCAACAAAAAAAAAAAAAAGTGCTCAGCAACAAAGTACAAAGCAGAGTTTTTTTTTCAGGAGGACAAAAGGGACACTGATTCATTTACTGCCTGTTTTCATGCGAACACACTTTCATTTTAACACGACTGTGTGTCCATCAGAGTCACTTACGTCAAATCGTTCGTAGAAGTGACTGATTTTAATCAGACGTGTCCAGTTTAACTCCAAAGTTTCTACCCGAACACTCTGAACCTTGAGATGCAATTTTTAGTTTTTGCTCTTCTGGCACAACAAACAAGTAATGATGCACCTTTAAAAAATGAGGAGAGGAATTAATATTTGCTTACTGGAGACTCTCATGGGTGCAAACACTCATCACAGCGATTCGAAACAATATGAGAGTCACATAATTACGCCAAAAATAACAAATACAGCAATGTCACTCCTCCACAACAGCGTGAAGTGTCTCTCACTCTTCTAACTACCACACTCAACTTTTCAGCTTCAGATAAGGAGTGTATCGTTACAGTCCCACACTTTCACACACACATGTCAGTCATCTTGACGAGCTGTCATCCCGCCTGAGGCTGAGGTAACCGGCATCCACGGAGCCTCCACAGGCGCCAAGGAAGCAGACGCCGAACCCAGTCGATCCGCCGTAACAAAAGGCAAACTGATGTTTACTGTTTTTGAACATTCTGGCGTTGCCGGCTTTTCATCTCCTGCTTCCTCGGCGCAAACATCTCACTGCGGGTCACAGGAAGTGGTTCACACAAAGCGAAAAAAAACACTGAGGCGCCGGCAAGAAAGAAAAAGACAGGATTCAGGCGTCAAAAAAAGAAAAGGGTCGCAGGTGAACAGCAAGTGATGCTTTTATAATATTTTCTATTTATTTAACAGGCTTTGATTATGGAAAACTCACAGAAAGGAGCTTTAAAAAAAAATCTATAATGTCATTTTGGAAGAAATGTCTCTAACAAATATGACGCACTGCACCTGTTAACTGGCACCATAGCTTGTATCGATCCTAACAGGTAACTAAATCTACCTGTCAAAATAACGCCTTGAGCTCAGAGCTAATATATCTCAGCGAGCAGATATATAGCAACCGCCGTGAGCTGCGGGGGCGGGCGCGTTGGGGGTAACAAGCCTGTTGTTTAGCCCGACATGTCACATGAATCACACCAATTGTATGATGGGCTTTTTTTTTTTTTTCTGCCATGGCGGCCTCGTAAACACCAAGGTCAGCGGCAACAGTGGATGGAGACATAAATGGGTCATATATATTGTAACAAGGCCGCGGGGGTCAGCTCAGACATGACCTTGAACACAACCTCGCTTGTACCCCACCCCCCCCCACCCCCCCAGAGGACTCGTTCTCCCAGACTCCTTTATTGCTCATTTCTATGACAACGGGCGATTGGCTTCTTAATAGTTAATAGCTGGCTTGCTCTTATGGAAACACACAAACAAAAAAAAAGGAGAAAAGAGAAGTCAGGGTCTCGCTTCATGATGTTTTTATTGTGACCCACCGACGGATTCTCTCCCAAGGGCGTTTGATTCTCCGCTCTGCTCACTCCCAACACCCCCCCCCACCTCATCCAACAAATACACATCAGCCTGTCCCTCGCCCACTGCCCCCAGGTCGGCCAGGCCCACCGGGGTCCCTCGGGCGGAGAAACAAAGATAATAATTGGCTCCAGTTTATCGTCGACTGCATTGTGCGCATCCCAGATTTGATCTTTTTCTTTGGTGGCAGGCGGCAACAGCCCACAGAGGGCTCCTTCCCGACCAAGAGACCAGTGAAGTCATCCATGAAACATCCTTCAAAGGCCTGGGGGAGGGGGGCAGTTAGGACGAGCAGCAACAGCTTCATCAGGTGTGGGAGGGGCGAGCGATGGAGTTCAGAGAGAGAGATTTGATTTGATCAGTGAATGCCGACTGAATTTTATTTTACACATTAATAAGAATCGAAAATGATCTTGGATGACATAAAAACAAAACAGGTGACCAGTGCCTTCATTTATTTGGTCAGCCTTTCTTGATCCATTGAGGATCAACAATGTGCCATTAAGAGCCTAAGTAACACATTTAAGAGAAAAATCACATGACCATTCATGTAATCTGGGCATGCAGTGTTGCCTTAAATGCAGAAAAGACTACAGAGAAAGAAAAACAATGAGGAAAAGAAAGACCAGAAGTTTCTTTATTTGCATTTAGGGTGAGGTGGAAGTTGTTACCAAAGGTTATGCATGGCTGGAAGGCGGTCAAGGGTGCAGAAAACAAAAATAAAGATTGCAAAACATCCAACTTTGCTGTTCTTATATGCAGTCACTGCACTTTTCTGCCATCTTTTTGATTTCGGTAATACACTAATACGATTTCCCTTCTCAGAACTCATCTTCTTTGACTTTCCTGGCTTGTCCCATCCTTGTACTTGTTCAAATCACAGGACTGAAATCATACGACATGGAGAACGTAGACAGAACGTGGCTTCCACATGTGTATGTGTGTGTGTGTGTGTGTGTGCTGTGGTGAAAAGACAACAGATTTTTTTGACGGAGTGTGCGACACCGCAGGCTGTTCTGCCGAGGCTTTTTTTTTTTACATGACGTTTGCAACAAACAACTGAGTACATATTTGAAATAATCTTCCTGTTTTAAATTGTACATTTTCACAAAGTGGTTCGACAGTTTCGGTTTAACAGTCACGTCAACAAAGTAATGGAAAAGTTGAGATGAGGAGGGAGTCGGCGGCGGCAGGCAATACGGCTCAAAATACACTGGGGATAAAAGATGCAAGCAGGAAATATGATAGGTGATTACCTCTCGCTCATTGTGAAAATGAAAGTCTTATAATAGAAACAGAAATTTCACAGGGAAAGGCATGTCTGAGGGGGCGAGGGGGCGAGGGGGTGAGGGGGGTGTGTGGAGTTAGTGGATTTTTAATGCTTCCTTTCACAGATAAAACCTGATATCATCTGGAGAGGCGGCGTGATGCCAGTTGTTTTCATGCTGTCTTGATTTTTTTTTTTTCTTATTTTATTATTGTCATCTCTTCACACCGCTCTTAGGCAGCGATTCAGGATGAATGGACACCAGCTGTGAGGATGAGATAAATAGAAAGGAGTAGGTTGAAAAGGGAAGTGGATGAGAAATACGAAGGGTGAGAGTGGGCACACACACACACACACACACACACAAAGAGAATGTGAGAGGGAGAAGATAGAAGACTATGGACAGTGACAAAGTGGAAGCAGGAGAGGAAGATGAGGATGGACGGACTGGGGATGGAGTCAAGTGGAGGAGGGAAGGTACCTGTGAAGTGGGAGCCTTCGGGTGGTGCTGTGTTTATCTTAACCGGGCAGTCGTTTGTCTGCTTTTCAGGATATTTAGGCACCTGGCAGGTCGAGGCGGCTTTAAATCAGGAACCCCTCGAGTCATTTGGGTAGCGACTGACCGGGACCGACGTCTTTTTAAAAACTGACATCACGTTTGGTCATCTTGTCGAGCTTTGTGTGATGGATGTGATGCAGTTTGATTGATGGCATATTTGTCACTAATGAGCAGACTGGTAGTTTGGGACGAGCCCTTCAAAGCTTCAGGATTTCTGCGTTTCAGAGAGAGATCGACAAAGTTGCTTTCACCTGTGGTTTTCAAACAAATGACCTTGTGCGGATGTGTATGTATGTATATGTTTACACACACACAAACATCCCACCTCTCCATTGTATTGTAAGAAGAGGCATCCTTTCTTTGGGATGCCATCGTGTCCTTGGCCTCTCCTGAGTGTTTCATTGAATCAGAGGTGGTTCCTTGTTTTGCTGTGTTCTGATTGGCTCCAGGTTTCATCTCTGAACTGTTCTCATCCCCCTTTTTCCATCTGGAAACCCCTCAGATTTTGAGACGAATCTCTCCTCTACATTCCACCCACCCAGTTAATAGAAAAGGTGATTTTCAGTCATTGGCTGTAAACTGTGAAATACTCTGCCACTGACTGTTAGAACTTCAAAACCCATCTAACATCAATCTGGTTAATTGTGTGTATTTCATTTTGTTTGTGCATCATGCGCAACAGTTTTCAAAATTAATTTCATCTTTATTACCCATAAAAAAATGGACGGTAGATGCGGGCTAACGGTGCACACACACTGCGTGTGATATTTGCAGAGAGACGGTGTAAAGCTGCCTCCTTTTCTGTAATAAGAATCAATCATTTGCTCTTTCGCATGAGTACGCAGGAAAACACATGGTCCGTTTCCACTTTCATGCTTTCATTCATTCAAAAGGACAGAGATATAAACAGAAAACCATTCCTCACAGTCAGCTGCTCCTGGTCTGTTTACAACCAGGATCTTTTGTTTCGGCCCGTTCCAGTGTGTGTGTGTTTGTGTGTGTGGAGGGAGGGGGAGTCCCCTCAACCTTGACTGGGCCCCTCAGCGTTGCTTTTCAGTTATGAATAGATAAGAATAGATAACATTCTTCACGGGTATTGAACAGTGGTGAGCACAGCATCAGCAGATCGTGTGTGGCCCCATTACGCACATGATTTATGAATTGGTCACAAAGTGAAGCATGTTTTTCGAGCTCTAAGAATTGGAGATCAGATGATGGAAAATACTTTGCAACATCACAACAGCTATAAATCTGAAAGCGTATGTATGACTTTGTTTTTGTTTGAGAGATGTTTTTTTTTTTAAATGCACAAATAACATAAATCCTTCAAACCTGCAGTTGTCGAGTAGATTCTGCCTGGTTTTGCAGCCTGGTTCGACTCGCTCCCCAAGGCTTCATCCATCATCCTCTGTCATTAGTCTTCATCTTCATCCATCTTAGATTGGTCACATTCAGTCATAAAGCAGCAAAGAAAAAAAAATCTGAAACACTTAATCATTATTTTAAAAAAAAACTGCTCTAATTGCTGCAGCTAACAAAACAAAAAGCCAAGAAAAAAAAGTCTTTTTCACATTTCAACACACACACACAAGTCAAACGCTGTGTATCCTTCAGGCTGTCTGACAAAACACAAACACAAAAAAATTACACGACGTGGATCTAAATTAGACAAAGATTACTCTCCTTCATCATGAACCGGGAAGAAATATTTTCTTTTTAATCCAAGATTTGCCAAAATGCAAAAAAAAAATCTGGCTGAATATCAAGGAAACACGTAGAATAATGAAGTTTCTGTTTGATGTGTGTCTTTGGTTTAAACACTACGGTCAGCGTTAAGTGTAATATAGCTTCAGAAAAGCACTGGAACAAGAAGATACACAATGTTTTATGTATGACTTTGAAGCAAAAAAAGCTTCAAGGGAGATTTAATCGGATTATTGAGTTTTAAAAAGATTAAACCAGCATTAATTAAGCAACATTTTTTTGATATTAAAAGAGAACTGCACTGATTTATTGCACTTTGATTACATGTAAGACGAAAGAAATTCATAAATAAAAACAAAGAAAGGGGGAAAGATTTTGGCTTCTGCCTTTTTTTCATTCACTGCATTCTTCTTTATTATCAAACCCTGGAGAATTGGAAGAGTTATGCTAGTAGCCAGAAATGTAGCCTTAAGCAGAAAAGCAAAGGCGGGCTAGAGAGGTCTGCTAAGCTCATTTCTGACATGACCTCCATAATTTTATTTTTGTAACTGGCATTACCCAGAAGTTGTTTTCCACTTAATCTCCCTCCGGAGCCGTAAGGCTTAATATAACTTTACTCAGATTTTCAGTGGTGCTCCCCGATACATGTAAACAGACTCTAGTGTGGAAACTGTTGCACTTTGCCAAATATTGAGTCAGATATCTGTCTAATGCAAAAAAAAACACCATTCAAACCCATCGTAGCTGCACATGGCTTCTCAAGTTTATTGTTTTGGCATCTTTCGGGATGGACTGTTTGGTTGTCCGCAAAGAAAACTTGCTTGAGCAAACGAGTCAAAGAAAGGTGAACATTGTATAATACATCCGCCCAGTACCAGTCAGGAGAGAGCTAGCTACTAAGGAGCTAATTATTTTTTGTGGTATTCGTAGACACCCAACCAGATGTCAGACCCCTGATATTGCTTATTACTGCTGGTTATGTTAGCTTGTGTCCTGGTGGGCTCTCCGAGGGCGGTTGTGTAATTGGTTGTGATAAAATGAGAGAAAACGTCAGCAGAAAAACCCCTCAGCTTTCATTCACTGACTCACAAAAATACATTTTAAAACATCATGCTCATTCCATAAAAATTTAAAGGAACTATGTAGCAAAGAAAGCATTACACACATGGACACACACAGGCATACACACACACACACACACACAGACAGAATAATCCCCACAGAACTGATATAAACTGCTTCAATTTTGCTTCAATTTTGAATCCATTTGTCCTTGTAGCTCCGCCGTGTGAAAGCAAAAAGGATGTGAGTGCGTCTATGTGTGTGTGTGTGTGTGTGTGTGTATGTGTGGTGTGTGTATGCAGTGCTCAACAAATGCTCCAAAATCCTTGAGCTCAGTCCCTGAAGCAACAACAGAGTACACATTGGAAGGACAGAGGACGCCCCTCAATAGGAAGCTCCACCAAAAATCTCTTTTCCTTGTTCCTGCCAATAATCTTGCATTGGCCCAAAGTAAATATGTGATTAATAAGAAAGGAACAATAACAACACCTTGCAAGGGTCGGCAGTCAATACCACTTGGACTTCTGGGAATGAGAGCACAAACTGTGGTCCAAATCCTCCGTATCGAGCATGCGTGAGTCTGTGTTACTACTTCCAGCAGTGGCTCATATTGCAGATAAATGTCAGGTTTTAGCAGTCAGAGGGGGATAAGCACTATTTGAATAATGTTCTCTGTCAGCTGCTGCGTTGCTTGTTAGTGGCACACATTCACATGTTTTCACACACACACACACACATCTCTGCACATACGCTGGCACATTAAATCAGGTGCATACAAGTACATGCGTGGCTGTATGCAGAATTTCTGAGGCAAACTGACAAAGATAGATGTAAACATGCATTAAAATGAAAATACAGTCTGGCAGCCACTCACACTCAGAGATACAGAAATATATAATAGCAAACTTATGTGCTCAAATTGATGCTATAAAATTGATAGATAGCTGGAGATGCTAAATTTAGTTCATTTTTTTGATAGACAGGGTCAACTGACAAACTGTCATATGAAAAGCCTGAAACGTATTGTATGACATGTGAATGTTTTTAAAATTGATGTCCTATCTGTAACCCATGAGCTCACATTGCTTGAGTACTAGACTCAATTAAAAGTAAAGTAAAACAAGGATACAACTGATTTTTTTCAAAAAATGTTTTAGCAAACGGAGTAAACTGAGAATCTGAGAAGACCTTGAATAGAGCCCTGAGGAACACCACAACTGTATTCCAACAAACGTTTTTTTTAAGAGATAAAGTTGTTATGAAAAAACAAATGTAGTTCCTGACATCAACTCAAGTTTTCAACAATGAAAATTAGTTTTATGAATACATTTTGATGGACGACTACATCCAGGAATTGTTATGATAGGAAAACTAATTATAGATTCAGAATTATGGTCATTCTGCTTTAACCCGTCACTGAGTTACTTTTAATGAAACACTGGAGAAAAGATTGGTTTCATTGATAATTCTGAAAAATAGGCCAGTCATTCATCATTACCTGCACACTGCTAAACCCCCCCCACACACACACAAGCACACACACACATTCTCTCACATGCACAAAAAAAAAATATGACTGCTGGATGCAAAGTGCTAAAACACATACACTCTAGCAAACACACACATATGCACATACAGTACATACACATGCATAAACTCTGTTGAGCTTCTGCACACAGTAATGCATCTGCTTCAAGTGATAAAAGATGCTGCAATTTGCTACTAAATCTCCCACCATTTTCCGAGGGTAAAATGGACCAATTTTCTACTTTTCGCAGCAGGGCTGTTACTGAAAACTATCCACAGCCCTTTGGCTTTACTATACATCAATTCATGCCCAGCAAGTATACAAAGGTATAGCTGCAAGAATATTTTTCAGGGTAATACCATACATAATATTGACCAATTTGCATATAATTTGAGATGTTGACCTGCAGGCTTTGTGTGAGTATTTACTGCATTCTTCTGAGTTTCTGTGTTAGATGAGATTATTTAACTTGGCTATCAGAAAAAAGTAGTTTAAAAAAATTATCTTTATCAGTTTAACTTTTCCAAAAGCCAAAATTTGATTCTTATGATGCATTATTTGTAGTTTTAAGGAGAGAAAGTAGCATTTTTTTATTCAAAATGTATCACTTAGTTGCCGAAGACTGGGCCAAAATACACTTGTGCTCTTACAGGAAGTGTGTGTCACGTATGAACATTGTAGATACCACACTTCACACACATCATTCCACAGACAGTTTGCTTGAACCTGCATATCTTCACAAGCAGGGTTGTGTGCTGACAAAGAAAGAGTGAGTGTAACATTAAACTATGGCACAGAAAAGAAATGGAGCAGCAAAAAGTGAGCTTGCATCGCTGTTATATAATTAGTATGTCAAGCATTGGACCCAGAGGCTGAAAATAGTGCCGCTGCCTCGCCTAGGGAGTTGTGAAGGGGGGCGCGGGGGGGTTGGTGTCAGATGAAATTGGGGGGGAGGGGTTTAAGGCCCAATATAACGGTGATCTAATAGTGCCATTCAAGAATTTGTGGCATTGGAAGCCACACACGGTGCGTGATCCCTGACACAGTTGGCGGTGCTTTGCTGACACGACATCCAGAAACTCAGGACTCGAGAGGAAAGTGCTGATCTGTTCAGTTCAGGACGGTGCGTTCACTGTCCACTTGATAGATTAACTTTAAAGGCTTTGTGATGGTACGCTCATTTGTCACTTACTGTGCACTTTGTTTTATAAAATTATTAAGGGCTGTGTGATAAAAATTAAGGCTGAGCAAAAGTTCTAAATAAAAAGAAAATCTCTGGATTTTGTGTTATACCAGTTATTTACATCGACTGTGCTTCCATACAGAACCACGAGGGACTGGGATTACCCTGAGGTGTTGTTAATCTCTGGGGTTGTGAAATGATTGAGACGATGAGGGGATAAAAACATCATTTCCAGTTCATATATTCTGTTTTTTCCCTTCATTTTCACAGTTTAATGTGAAATACTGAACAGTTTCGGGGTCACAACCACTGCTGTTGTAAGTAGTAAATGTAAATATTTAAATAGTTATATATGTATAGAATGTGGTGCCGCCATATTGATTCTGTTTGTCTCTGCTTTTTTATTTTATTTTAAATAAATTATCAATGAAATTCCACTTGATCTACTGTCTTTTAATATTTATGTCATTATGATTGCATTATGCTGCACAAAGGACATTTCTGAGTTTCCCCTCCTTTTTTATGATTGTGTGGTAGATTGTGTATAGGTCTTTTTTATAAATGATTGAATGAGAATATCTCGGTTTTGTTTTGTTCCTGTGGAAAACTGGAACAGGAAAAGCACCAAACGCCACAATATTTTGGTGTCGGCCCATCGAAATCAAACAGCCATGGCGTCTTTGTGAAACACGGTCTCTTGCCTCAACATCGGATGATCATACAGGAAGCACGCTGAATACAGAAATCCATTTCTGGTGAAACAGAAAGACCAATTTTAACACAGGCAGCGGCGAAAAAAATAAACCAGAATATGAAGCAACTACAGAGGCAGGTTGCATTTCAAGGGGCACGTCATTCTATTTTCTTTCTTTTTTTTTGTCTCTGCAGAGATGATCATTTCCTCTACCTTCATAAAGACCTGATTCAGCCGGAATAGAAATCGTCCAAAAAACACTTAATATTGCAAATTGCTAACATGTGGTAGTGAATTTGAAATTTTCCTCTGTTTGATTTCTTCATCGTTTTCTGCCATCTTCCTCAGTCTGTAACTAATTTTGCTTCACATTTTCCTCCATCTGTCTCTGATTCCTTTATGTGGCGCCTCTTCGTCCCACCTGATTATTCTATAATCATCTCCTCCATCCACTGTGTGTGTGAGGCTCTGACCCTTTTACGTGACCGTTTGCTCCTTTAAATACCCGACGCATATTCCAACACAGCAGCCACTAACTGGCAGATTGATGAGAGCATCAGTTTAATCTCTGAAATGCAAATGCGAATGCCTTCAGCTGGGTTTATGGTGCACGAGGGATCTTCACCCAGGAGAGAACTTTGTAAAATCAACCCTCTGTGAGCAAACAGCATTATGAATGAAGGAGGAGACGTCAGGCGAGATCATTGTTTAGGTGATCGTCTGTGAGAGTAGACATGGATAGAGATGTCTGTCCTCTTGATTAGGCATGACCCATTTCCACCCCTAACACACACACACACACACACACACACACACACACACACACACACTCACGCACACATATATGCAATGTATACGATCATAAACGTGTTAACACACCCATCTTTTTCCACGCTGATGCGTATATATGAAGCACACACACACAGTAACACACATTTGAGTGTGTGTATGTGTGTGCATTTTAAACCCACCCACCCACCCACACACACACACAAACACACACACACGCACATAAAAGACGACACAGTGAAGGCACAGATAAGACACCCGGTGACTCAATTCACTCACTTTGTGATGCAATTTCCTGGTCCTCATCGAGTTTTAAAAAACGCCATCAATCAAACTGCAACCGACAAAACACCCACAAGAAATCTCCATCCGAACCGAACTCCACCCCCCCTTCACGAGTCACTCACAAGTTGGTGCCGTCACGCAACATTATGACAGCGTGTGAATGACGGGGTGCGAGGAGAGAGCGATGGGAAGTCGAGTCTGACTTTTCAGCGCTAACTTAAACCGATAATCATCACAAGATTATGTTAAAAACAACTTCACAGTTTGTTAAACTTGAAAACCCTCCTTCAACTTTGAAATGAGAGCAGTCAGAGCCAGACAGGAAACAAGTCAGAGGGAACTTCTCCAGCTGTAGAGATATTATTATTATATATATATTATTGTTTCACCACCGACACTGTGTCAGCTACAGCCAACAAGTCAACAAGCATAAACAATAGAGATGCTAATCATTTTTACCATCACGATCAGTCTGCGGGTCTCTGATTCTGGTGCAGACTGCACAGACTGAATCTGGGTCTGCATGATCCTCGACATGTATTCTGATGTTTCCTCTCACTGTAGCCATTTTGACACTCACTCTAATGCAATTTCTGCAATGCTTTATTTTTGTGTTCAACAAGTCTGCAACTGCTCGGCTTCAACCTGTCAGCAGAGCATTTTAAACTCAGACTCTAACTCATTCCAGCTGCAGAGTTCAGTCGTCCTCAGAAATCAGACTCTTACTTGCTTTTTCAGCTTGTTTATTTGACTTTATATTGCGTTTTGTTATTTTTCTGTAATTGTGTCTTTCTGTTTCTGTTTTAGAAATTGAATTTTCACCCGCTGTCATACGCTGGGTGCTGTTAGGCTTCTTTATCTTTATCCTGTGAAGCGCTGTGAAACTATTTGAAAAAGTGCTGTATAAATGATATTTTAAAAATTTGGTCCGTATCAAATTGATGAATTAAGCTTTTGTGTATTTTTGTATCAGCAGCACAGATGTCTGCAAAAGATACAGCGAGATTTTCATGCTTTTAGAAAGTTGCACCAACAAACACCAAACAAAGTTAATTAAAACCGTGATTGGATTCTAATTAGTGATGATGATTTAAATATAATTTGAGAGTTTTTATCCCTTATGAGCCGAACAGCTGAAATGACACGGAAACAGAAAAAACAGAGAGTTCTTCCAGTGTTTCTCAGTGTGGAAAAGGAGGGAAGGAGATGATATTTCACAACAAAACGGGAGGAAGAAGATCCAAGGAGTTTTATTGCACCTTCGCAGCAATGCGTTCAGAGCTCTTATCTTGCTTTATATTTCAAGAGATAAGCAAAAGCCAGCAGAGCATTTACTGTTACTTTTCCCGGATCTATGAGACAGCAGGGTTAACCAAATGTCAAGTTGAGCTTCCACTCATGTGGCTGTTGGTTCGGAAAACCCTTTCCTTATCTGCTGTTTGTAAAACTCCACCGATGCTTCGGGGAGAAATTTTGGACAGAGGTCACCTTTTCAGTTGATACTGCAGAGATTCAGCGTTGCGATATCAAGGTTTGAATGAAGCTTCCGTGTTAAATGGAACGATACGTGCCGGCTAGTGTGCTAACTTTCATTTCCCTTTAGCATTTCTGAGAGGTTTAAAGCCATCTTCTGTCTCCAAAATACATAAGAACCAGTGAAAAGAAAGTCAGAATGAATAATTTAAAAAAAGATATGTGTTCAGATATCGACTTTTTCTGAGAGCGATGCACCTGAGAACCACATCTCCCCTCCTCGCTCTCCTGAACGCTCCAGATAGATGCATCACACTCAGGGAGTCACATTCAATTTTGGAGCTGGATGTGATATGATGGGTCTTTTAATCTGCAATAAAAACAAAGCCCAATCTCTCTCTGTCTTTATTTCAAGGCTGACTACGTACCAGTACAGCCTCCGGAAACATTAACAAGCCAGTAAAAGGTTTGGCATTGGGACCAGCGATGCATCATCTGTGAACGATGATGACAAACTTTCTTTGTGAAGCACTTGTTTGTTTTGCAGCATGAAGTTGCAGACTAGGTGACTTCACACCGAAAGATATTAGAAGCTCAAACATCCTCAAACAACTGCAGGCCATGAGAGATTTAAGACCCACAAAAAAATACGTAAAAGCACTGAGCTGGTAAAAGTACACATGCACATTTGAAGAATAGCAACCACAAACTATGAGAACGTGCAGCTTCTTGTTGTGAAAGAGGAGTTTCTGGGTTTGCAGCTGCAGGGCTGGGTGCTTTTCTCGCCAAATATATTTCATTATTTTAGATTACTTAAGATTAGTTAAGATTACTGTAACATGTTGTTCCAAAAAACCACAAAAAAAAAACTACAGTTTGATAATTTAGCTGATTAGCTGTAAGATCATAAGGATTAATTGAATAGAAAAGAATAAAGAAGATTCTGCTTTAAAGTTGTTTTTTTATTGACATTTACATATTTTTCTGCATCCTTGGTCATCACAGAGATCTTTAAATTAAACCATCTGTGAAGTTTTAGAAGGAAATCACTTATTGATGCTGCTGCTAACGGCTCAAAGACAACTAAGACAAGACAAAGGAACCCGACCACAATCTGTTGCAAGACACTTTTTTTAAGGGGTCACATGACAAAAAGGTTGTGAATCGATGTTTTAAAAGAAACAAGCTGGGACATGAATGTAATTGAGTAAAAAGTACAATACTTGCCTCTGATATGTAGTGAAATAGAAGTAAAATAAAAGTACTAAAGTGAAGTGCAGCTACTTCTGAGGTACTTTGTTACTGTTCACTGCTGCTTGTGATGATAATGTCACATTTCCACAAGTCGGATCATCAAAAACCGGATCTGCAGGTGATTTATAGAAGATGACCATTAAACACCAGCTGCTGGAGTCTGAGAGCTTGTGTACATTGCTTGTTTTTCATTGTTGGTAGTGCAGGACATGATTGGCACCGCGGTGCTGCTGTGTTCCTCCACAGCTTTCATTTGCAGGATGCAGTGAGAGTTGGCTTTTGGGACCGGCACGCTGAGAGCGTCTGAGCTGTTGATTGATATTACATCACATCACTCATGCAGGCCTTTGAAGAGACTGAGAGCAGGTCTGATTGTGGGCAGCAGCGTGTCAGAACCTGCTAAAAGCTTCTCTAAATGTGCCTTTAGCAATCTGCGATCAAAAGGATTTTTTAAAACTCCCTGCATCTGGATGAGTTAATGAAGGACTATTCTTATGGCCTTATGGCCTTGGTGTGACTGCTTTTTTCCTTCCAGCCACTTTCTAAATGAGGAGTTTTGTTGTCACGGCCGTGTTTTCTGTTGATGCATCTTTTATTGATCTGAGGAGAGTGCCAATATTTGACACGAGCGAACCGTTTCCCCTCTCTGTCATCGCCAGGCCTCCTTATTGGAGCGTATTAAGCATCTGAATGAAACCTCCGCGGTGTTGCTGAGGGCACTTGACCTTCTTCTTCAGAGTCGTCTAAACACGGTTAATGTTCCAGCTGAGTTTCTGAAAGAGCTTCTCTGCTTCGGGGTGCGATGGCCTTTCAGTCTGACTTCGGTCTGTCCCTGCCTCCGTATGTTCCAGTGTTCAAAGGATAAGTGAAGTCTTAATGGTGACTGATACATGGGAGAAAAGCACATGTGTGTCTCTCACGCACAAACTCGCAGTGAGTGATGCTGGCCGGCAGCCGACACACATGCATTACACCTGTCAGGGTGAAGCACAGGCGTCTCATTCTGCCTGTGCCAAAGTGCTGCAGCAGGGATGGATGGGATTGCTGTTGGCAGACATGCAATACAAAGAAATAAGCCAGAGTGATGGTTGTATTTGAGGTAATCAAAGCTTGTGTGTGTGTGTGTGTGTGGAGTGGCGAGTTTTCAGCTGAACAGTGCCGCGGCTGATTTCAGTGATTAGAAAGTTCTCTGTGGTTGAAAACGTGCAGATCAGAGACATCTGCTTTGCTAACACTGTCCTCTTCAGATGAAACACCTGCGGGTGCCTCCACCTTAATGATATCGATCTCAGTTTTTTTTTTTTGCTTTTTTTTTTGCAGAGGAAAGAAGAAATATTCGAATCACATCTCACTCACAGCGTCTGTGCAGAATCCAGTTTCTGAATGACCAGCAGGCATCTCAGATGTTTGTTACAGCAGCAAGATGGAAGCTAACAATGACTTTTCTCTTAGATTATGGAGCTTCACGGATAAAAAATAGATATTTTTATAGAATTCTTCGATCCTCTGAAACAGCAATCCAACATTACGCGAACCAAAGCCTGAGAGGATTTTTATTATTGAAGTATTGGTAAAGCAGTGGCTGTTAGCTGGTCAATGAAATCTGCTTTGTTTGACATGTTCCTAACTTTTTTTTAACATAAAGGGGGATTGTTGATCAAAACAGACTGTAGTTTTCATATATTCTTAAGTCTCTTGTGTTTCTGAAGGGTTTGTGTTTTTTAGGATGAACCCTTTGTCAGCTTTTTCATGATTTTACAGCCATCCTTTAATCCTACGCTCTGAATCTTTAAAACCTCTCTGACCAACTGCATTGCCTGTCATTACAATCTTAAGCCAATAAAGATCTTAAAGTTTTTAAAAATGATAAATGTACCAGGCCATGTCTTGGGGGAAAAGTTTGTAAAATGATACCCAAGATATCTCAAATATTTCCACTGGATGTAATCGGATACACACAGAGAACAAGAATTCTCTGGATTAAACATTTCACTCAGTGTAAACATCATAATGCTGCAGTGAGGAGCTCGAAGGAAGAAGTGGACTTCTTAAGCAACAGCTCGCAGCAGGCTGGCACGCTGGAATTACATCAGAGCTGAGGGGAGTCATTTGGCCTGACACAACGCACTGACTCATATTTGGTTCAACAGCTGCTCTGAAAGTTGTATTTTAAACACATTTCATACCGAAAAATGCCACACGGTGCCTTAGAAAGCACAAACAGAAAAAGGAAATTCCCTTCAAGATAAAGTAGTGCACATAATGAAATGAAATACACAGCTTTACTCTCATCTGAGTGTTTTTTTGCCACAGAAAGCTCGGTGACGGCCTCGGTCACACGGTGCCGGTGCGGTCGCACAGCCTCCATCCGGCCGCACATCAGGTCTCCTGCACTCACTCTGCGTCACTGTGCGTTTATCGTACCACATTTTTCCACAGGTCAACACACAGGTTGATAAAGAAAGAATAAAGTGTTTGAAAGTGTTGCCATTTTGATCCGCTCCCCTCCTAACTCCCCCACCCCAAGTGCAGACTAGCTGTAACATGGACCATTAGCTAAAGAATGTTGAACATAACCATACTGGTTGTGCCCAGCCGGCCAAATCAAATAACTCTTTTTACAAGCGCTTCCTCACAACGCGGCTCTGCTCTCTCGGCTCGTGTTGATTCTGCCGGAGCCCTGAGAGAGAGAGAGAACAGGGGCACATTAGCCTTGATTTACGCCGCCTTATTGGAATTCCTTTACGAGCGAGTGGCGCGCATGAAAAAAAAGAAAAGGATGGATTTCTCAAGAGAGAGAGAAAGGGGGTGGTGGTGGTGGTGGGGGGGGGGTTCTTGACTGATAAGGGCCTATTTTTTTGCGATAGGGATCAAGGAGGGCCCGGCGATGAATCAAGGCGATGTGAGGGAGTGCAGCTGGAAGGGAACCAAAGTGGAGCGTTACGCAAGACTCGAGAGGTGATATCTGCCAGAAGAGCCGTGGAGAGTTTACCTGGGGGGCACGGAGCTGTGAGGGGAGCGAGACAAAGCATGGAGAAGGAGGAACAGCTTGATACCTGTGCATCAGTGTG
>JAQNCA010000004.1:21797149-21808470 GCA_029783725.1 Acanthurus tractus | reverse complement strand
AAAGCTGTTGCTTTTCGGTCAGACTGACTGTCAACAAGTTCACTTTATTGCAGAAGGATGTTTTTCACCACAGCGAGTAACACGGCCTGTGAACACTGTTCATTTGACAGACAGCTGCTTCAAAAACAGGATTCAGTTTCAGATATGTAGTCACATCTTTATCAACGTGGATTTTTGGTTTTGTTGTCAAATTTTGCCCCAAAATATATAAAGATGTCTCAAATAGCACAGCGGCCAGAGCTTTGATGGAAAGAAAATACATCATTTTAGATGAAATTCACTGAATGTCGTGTCCGTCTCACTGATGTGAACAGAAAACCTTTCATACAGACGCACTTGTTAAACTTTGCCTCATGGATGACGCCTAACTCTTCCTGTAGGCGACTTTCACAATAAAAGCCTTCAGTTCAGGGTGCCAAGTCTCTCAGACAAATAATCTAATAATATAATATATAAATATAATAATAAAATGATCTGAATGAGAAAAGGGCAGGAGAAGAAAATAAAAGAGGCTGATGCTAAACTTAAAACCTCCTGAAAAAAAAGCATCACAGAGGGATAGAAACAGAAAAAGACTGAGTTCACTCACAACTGAGAACTCAGTGCACGACAGGAGCTTGGAGGAGATTCCAGCGTCGGGTTCACTGACAGGCGGCGAGCCACCGACGACTGCGTTACGTAACCAGAACCTGCAGACAGGGAGGAGCAGATTCCTTTTGTCAGAGTTCAAAGTGCGCAGTGAAAAGATAATGGCCTCCTTTTATCAGCCCGCCATAGTAATGAGCTTGTTCATCACCTCAGGGAGGAGAGAGTCGGGGAAAGGGGAGGATGAGTGAGGGAGCAGAGGGAAAGGGGGGGGAGGAAGGCTGAGGAATGCCCATCCATCAGGCACCGAAACCCAGAGTCTGGACGGAGCCTCGGCCCCCTCAAACCTCCAGACCCCTTCATCACTGTCTTTGTAAGAACTGATTGTGCGACGTGTGTGGGGGAGAATTAACCCCCTGAACGCTTCAATGGAAAGATTTGTTGCCATGTTTTAGCCCATTTTTTAATTATAATACATCCAGGTGCTGGATCGATAAAACTGAACCTTTCTCTGCTCCTTAAACTAGACAGTAAAACTCATAAAAAACACACACTTTAATAAAACACACGATGTGCATGTATAAAATATATGGTAAAACTGTTAAAAAATCACAAAACACAAACAAAAACACAACAAATCGTGTCCATAAAAGTAAAAAAAACCCATAAAACCTGGTGTAGATGCAGACTTCACCATCCAACAAAACATGTTAAACCTTCACTAAGTAGCTTTAGGGTTAAATGTGGAATTTATTACACAGGAGTGAGTCATATAAAGCACTAAAAACTCACTTTGTTGTGTGAGTCGTACAAGAACGTGTTTATCTGGATCTTTAAGTGATTGAATCTGAAGAAAAACGCCCCTCTTTGCTTTTTTAACAGTCAAGCACCTTCTTAATGCAGACGCCTGTTTTTCATCCATCACCACATCAGTGTTAGTTCCAGCTGCTGGGTTAATACCTGCTCATCTTTTTGCTTCCTCCATCAGCATTTACCTCAACTGTCTGTTATCCTGAATTTAAACCAGTGACCGTTTATGTAAAAATCAAACACAGGGTTCTGGTGGTTCCTTGAGGGGTCAGTGTCTGCATTCATTTGGACTCACGGCACAAAACGTCAGCTTAACGCCACAGCGAGCATCACAAACTGCCACAGACTGACTCGGTGAATTTGTAAAATATGCAGGAGTCCGTCTCGGCGTTCATGTGGTTGGATCTGAATGAAAAGCAGCTGAAAGGCTCCCAGGTGACAAGAACTTGACGAACCACCATCCTCATGTGGGGTCGCTGACCTTCACTTTCCTTCTGGTTTAACAAGCAACCCCCCTCCCCCGGAGGGCCAGAGGACATCTGAGCTCTGAGGACCGGGGGGAGTGTGTGTGTGTGTGTGTGGTGAAACCTGGATCTGGGGTGGATCTTGTTCTCCCTGTCGACCTTGAATGTCCTCATTCATTTCACTGATAGCTCTAAAGCATGTATGCTGTTTGCTTAAGTTTTGCTAATAAGCAAAGTGGTAACTCCGCCAAGATCCGGTGGGGGGGTTTGAGTCCCACCAGAGATGCTCAGTGATAACTGCAACACTTACAACCCAAGTGCTGCAAAAAGGAAACAAACTAAGCAAGACTTGTCAAATGCATGGAGAGCCGAGCAGGTATGGAGGGAAAATTATGAAGAATTTAAGCGCACAAATGAATAATTCGGTGTAATAGCCTGGAGTTATTGTTGCAGTTGGAGCTGGATCAGCAGGTTGTTGAGGCTCGTCTGGTCAGTCAGGGTCAGCAGATACTGAGGTCATGTTCTCTGTTGCCTTTTGGGAATGTGAGGGTTTAAAATGGTTAGAAAGATCCAGGGAACAAGTTACAATCCACAACGACACATGAATAAATCACGGTGGATTTTTTTTTTAGGCTAATTCTGAGGCGACGTCTGGCCGCCCCAGAGAAATTTGAACAGCTGTTTACGTCTCTGAGGTTGTGACCTCTGCAGTCAGTCACTTTGGAGTCTGGCTGTTACTAATTTTGATTTATCCTCAAGATCATCAAGATATTGTTTCGGTCTTGCTTTTCTTTTGCCATCGATTGGTAAAATATCTTCTCTCTCCTCTCATGCTCAAATTCTCCTCAAATTAAGAAAACAAAGTATCGTTCCGCCTCTGCTTCCCGTTCCAATCAGCTGTTTGAAGCTGCTCTCGAAAGATCTCAGTGGTTCTGTCATATTGACTCACTGTCACACATCATACGTCCCACCACCTCCAGATGGTTCGGCGAGTTACTCCATCGTCCACCTGTGGGCTTCTCTTCAGCGCCAGCATCTCTGCTCCGGAGGATCTCGTCTTGTCCTATCACATGAGGTTTTCATGGGTCGACACTTCTTTTCTCCATTCGCTGACTCAATAAATATTGTTACACATTTCTAATTGACGTCTTAATTCTGAAAATATTTGGGTGCTGACATGATAAACTTTCAAAATTTCAGCTCTGAAATCTGCCAGCCTTCGCATATGTGTGAAAACTTTAAATTTAACGACTGTCAAATCCAAAATCTTGTTTGTAAAAACTACGATACTGTTGAAAAGGTCAATCTGAGAGGTAAAAGCTTAACAAATCATTACAACAGCTCCGGTCAAACTTACCCATAACTACATTTTAACAAGTTAAGGAAGATAGATGCATTTTCTCACCCACACATCACTCCCAGGCTCCCTGCAGGGAAAACGATCCACTTTTACCACCAGACTTTACAAACCATGGTCGGCTCTAATTGTGCTCACGGTGGGAAGCCTGATGACTCTGGAGGAAAAAATAAGGCCAGTTTGAGTCTGTCACGCTCATGCATATTTAATTGATATAAATGTTATTGTGTCTACGAAATAATTGACAGTGCAGCAGTGCAAATTGAGAACTGTGCCCAATTCCCTGATACTTGGAAACATCAACCCCTCCTAAAGTTATTGCAGAGCATATGAGATCCATCTTAAGGCGGCGCCGAGAGTTTGAGAGCAACTTCAGTCCCCCGCTGGAGGATTTCTCGTCATCAGTTAAGTTTGACTCCGGAAATGAGAGAGTTTCTATCAGATTGAAGGAATATGACTGTTCTTTATTTAATCCCCTTTTTTCCCTTTCTAACTTATTTTCTTTCTTTACATGTTTGTTTTATTATATTGCAGAGTTTTTAGTTCTGGCAATTTGAATCAAAATACCAATAAATATCTTTCAAAAAAAAAAAAGAGAGAAATCTTAAGAGAGCTTCAATTATTCCGGGGCTTTGGGGCACGGAGCGTGGCAGGCTCGGCGGAGCGGCGTTAAAGCTGAAGCACTTTGTGCTCGCAATCGGAGATGAAGAGGCTATTTGTCTGTGTAGTGTGCAGGGCTCTTATCAGGGATTTGTTTGCAGCACAACTTCATTTGCATAAATTTCTTGGAGAGGAAGATGAAAACTCAGCCTCTTGGCTGGAGCAGGAGGAACAGATTGCCCCCACAATGCACATTCCACCAACCGGCTCACGTCGTCGTACTCATGCTGAACTTTGGGTAAGCTTTAGATCTTAGCACCCCAATTTTCAATATAAACGTAAGAATAAACCGAATATTTTCAGTTTTACCAGATTTCTTTCGATAAGCCCTTAAGGATCCCAGCTGTTCTCAGTCTTGAGATGACTGTATTTTAAAGGATAATTCCGGTTTATTAAGAGTTGGGTCCCATTTTCACTGCTATTTTCACAGAGTCATCACAGGAAAAGTGCAGTGCATTGAGCTTTTCAGGAAACTGATCCCTGAACTGTGATGGACAGTTTGCCTTTGTTTTCCAGCCTGTTTGATCTGACTGCTTGTATTTCTGACTTTCACTGTATTTCTCTCCGTGGTGCTCTCAACAATCAAAGGATAACTCTGGAGATGTTGCTCTGTATTTTTTCTTATTCCAAACAAATCTAAACGAATGAACTGTTGTATTGTTTTGCTAACAAGTCTGTGTATCCAATTTTGTTCTTGCTACACTATTCCTTTGTGCCACAGAGCGCCGAATGTGGATTAATCCGCTGCTCAATATAGCCTCAAACAAATGCACCATTTTCTTCTGTTTGAGTAACATTTGGAGTCCAATTGTTCAGGGAAATTTTTGAACCTTTTCAAAAAAAAAAAAAAAAAAGAAACCTCGTGTGTGAGCCTCATACTGTTAGAAGGAACTGATGGGTTTTTGGCCTGAGAGCCACAAACAGTTGTGAGGAAGTTGGAAAGTATTCAGAGACGGAGAAACACATTGTTGGTTTTGTTCTGAGGATTGATGAGGATAAGAAAAATCGAAAAACAGCACCAGGTCATGTTATTATTACTAAGAAATACAATGCTAATTGGAACCAAATTGTCACAAACTGGAAAAACCCTTAAATTTAAAGATTTTTGAAAGGATGACTGATCAGTGTAATTTACTGTGCAGTGCTGAATCCTCGCCAGCATGGTGCAGTTTTGTCATTGAACCTGAACAGTGACCCCTATGGTGAAGGAGGATGAAGCCATAATGACTCCTTTGGGAATCTACTGAATATCCCGTAAACACGGACTTCCTGGTTGACCGTGGTCCTGGGAGGGAGGAGAATAAACAAAACAAAAACCACATGTAGATCCAATAAATTCTTTTTATCGATTTTCCAATAAAAAATACATTCATACAGAAACTATTTTACAAAACAGTTTCAAATGAAAAAATCTTGTTATGCCATAAAACAAACAAAAATAGAGCCTCATATTTTATCTCCATGTTTATCCAATAAAGATTCTCTAGCTAAAGATAGGGTGTTTTTTTTTCCCGCAGGTCTTTGAGAAAGTTGACAGAAAGAAATCACATAGCAAATTAAAAAAAAAAATTAATACTTAACGGGCACCAGAATGCAAAAATTATGACAATTCAAGTGTCCAGAACGATTTACGTCTCCAAAAGTATTTTTTTTTGTTGTTGTTTTTCTTGAAAGATGATAGGCCACAGGTGTATACGCAATTTGATGCCTTTTTAAACATACATTTGCTCTTCCTCACTCCATTCAAATAAAAAAAACAACCCAAAAAGATGTTACAGAAGCAAATGAAGGAGGATGAACTGTGTCTATTTTACAATAATTCTTCAGCTTCTTGTCTTTATCGGTTCATCTTAAGAAACAACACACTGCACTTGTTTTTTGTTTTTTTTGTTTTGGTCCCATACCCTTTCAAAATAGAAGCTTCCTTACGAAATTCTCTTACTTTACAATGTACATATCTTTGCATTTTCTTGACATTTCTCAGTGTATGGACTTTCTTTAACGTTAACCAGATTCACCTGTACAGTTGTTTGATTTACATAAGGCTGCCTGTGGGGTCGACGATACTGAGTACAAGTACATCAACAAGGTTCATGAACACTTAAACCAGCCATACCCTTAAAGCGGACAAAGTCTTTTTCAACACTTTTATACGTCTTACTTTTTAAACAGAACACCTTATCCAGTAAAAAAACACTGTGGCTCCAAAATGTTTTCTTGAAAAAAAAGGAAAAAAAAAAATAGCGATGGAGTTTGTCCAATTGTGAAACTGAAAGAATCTCAATAAACTGGAAAGATCGGAGGATTTTTATCAACCCACAGAGAAGTGCGTTGAAGTCATGTACAGTAACCTAAGTTAAAACATGCATATAGTGAAGTTGGTACAGACAAACATCTGATCCTGGTCTCAGATCAGTTCACCTGCAGATGCAGACGGCAAAGCTGCAGAGCTTGCAGCACAGCTCGGCTGAACTGGTTAGACCGGCTTTGGTACCGTTTAGTCAGATCACGGGTTGTTTAAACCAGGACTGAGTAAAGATACTGACTCACCCTGAGGGGCGAGACTCACCAAAACATACAACATCAAAACAGACTCGTGACTGAGAATGTTGGCATTATTCTAAAGACCACATCCTTTTATTTTTTGTGTGTTTGTTTTAAAAGACTGTAAGCTTTTTGACACATCGACGGATATAAATGGCCCGTAAAGCGTGACTGTAAATGTTTTCTCTGCAGTAAAGCCTGATCCGTCACAGCCTCGGTGGCCCAACGTGCCACATTTCATGAGAACGTATCTCCAAGACCCTGGACAGCTACACTCCGTCTGAAGTGCATCCACGCTGCCTCGTACTACACAGTAGCAAACCTTTACAAAACTCAATTGCTTTTCCAAGTGCTCTTTAATTTCTGTCTCAGACCTTGGTCGTTTTGGGGAACATGGTATAGTTTTCGATATTTTTCGACAAACAATGCACAGAGATGTAAAAATGGCAGTCGTTATGAAGCTAATATATATATATATTATTATTCAGGGTTTTAGAGGAGTCCGTCACGAGACAAAAAGAGCAAAGGTGCGACTGTATGGATCAGAGCCTTTATAAAGCAATTCATTAACGCACTAGTGCATTCGCAACCCCCCATTTGGTGTATATGTGTGAGAGAGTGTGTGTATGCGTGTCTATGCATGTGTGTGTGTGTGAGAGAGAGAGAGATCTATTTAACAGGACAAGGCCACTTACATAAGGCATCAGTAAGGTCAACAGTGCATTTACAGATAAAACAGAAGAGAAGAGCGAAAGCAAAAGAGAACGAAAGAACGAAAATACCGTGATCAAGACAGTTGCCAAGCAATAGTGGTATCCCCAACTTATCAAGAAAATGAAAGGAAAAAAAAAACACGACAAAATGACTGCCTTATGTGTTTTTGTACAATACTATGATACTGAGTAACATGAACGTAGCTGCTCTCGAATGGAATTTTGTTGTCCTCGAAGCAAACGGGTGAGCAACACATCCCCCTGATCCCATGCAACTTCTGTTAAATGGCGATAACTGTTTGTGTACAACCGTTGTTTTTTCTTTTTCTTTTTTTTTTTCCTTTTTAGATACAGAGCTTTTACACAATGGACAACAAAATGAGCTTTATAGCGTGTATGTTTTTTTTTTTTTTTTGAGACAGGCTACATAATACATTGCACATTTAATAGCTGCACTAAACAAAACAGAACCTCCCCGTGTTTGTTTGAATTGGGGAGCTGTAGTTTCACCTCCGGGCAGAAAGGGGGCGCTCTCTTTAGCAAACGAAACCCCCCTCGCCTCCTCCTCCCCCCCCTCGTCCACAGCCAATTAGACTCAAACAGCACAGACAGAACCCTTGCATTCATTCTAAGTGAGACCACAAATATCCCCCCAGAAAACCTCCCCCTCGCACAAACGTCACCCGCTCGGTGTCATTCACTCGCAAGTTCCACAATGCAAGCTCCATCCGCTCCATAAAGCCGGCACAGGCATCCAGTCGCAGGCACTCACAATCCCCATGCGCACAGGCAAACACACTGTCATTGGAGGAAAGGCACCCCTGTAGGAGTCCCATAATCCTCCAGGAAAAAAGCGTTGAACACCATACAAAAGAGTCTCTTCCCGTCTTTCTCCAGTCCAGATTTTTCCCGTTTTATTTTTTTTCTCCGCCTTCTCTCAAACTTCTTAAAGTCTCTTCCCCCGCCCTCCTCCTGCTCCTCTGTAAAAAGCTTTTTCTCCTCAGCGAGGTGTTGGAGGCACTAAGTATGGTGCAAATAATAGCCTGCGTTGCTTCATCTTTTTTCCACTGACTGGAACACGGCGGTGCCCCTGTTAACGCTCCCAGGACACACCAGCCTCGCTGATCCCCCACAGGTCAGGACAATCAACCGGAATCATCCCACAGAGGCCCAACACGGAGGCCACCTTAGATGTGCCTCTTCATGTGCAGCGCCAGGTGGTCAGAGCGGGAGAAACACCTGAGAGAGGCAAAACAGAGAGAGGATTTAGCAAAAAATGTTTTCGTTCAATCATTCAACTGAAAGGTTTTGCGACGCTTTTATGCCGCATCTTTGCACCTCTGCGGTCAAAACAGTGAATTAAGTTATTATGACTTAAGCTTTGGTTCAGAAGAATGAGAAACTTGGTTAAACCTCCATTTTTTGTTGCATTCGTGCATTATTTCTTTTTTCCTGCCCTACGTGCACAATAATCGAGCTTTGCAGCCAATTTCTGCCTGTTTGTTTGAACATTGGTGGTCCTTTTCTTTTTTCATTATGCCGAAGCAGGAGATATGAGTTGTTGTCAGTGATGCAGATATCTCAGACTCTAAGCCTGACTTGGCCTGCTCTCTCACTCTCTGCTTCCTGGCTGAATGAGAAGGCATAAACATGGTAGGTTCAAGGACGCGGCCCGTGTTTACGTCTCATCCACTTTCCTGTCACAAGCTCTGCAGGTCCGAACCACATGGGGGGACGATGAGGCCACAATGGCTCGTTGAACCGTTGCCCGGTCTCACTCTCTGCTCTCCTCTTTGCAAAACACCTTCTCGGTTCTGCTCATCAACCACCTCCATCCCACTCTTTCCTCCACTCTCTTTTCATCCAACCTCTCGACCTCGATCCCACTCACTCAGTTTCGTCCTTGACCCTCATTCATCGGTCCACCTGACATGTCATTTCCATAAACTCATTTGCATATGGAAGTGGTGCTTTTTGTTAGTAAATGAGCACTTAGCACCGAAGGCAAAGGGAAGGAGATCACAGCTTTAATTTGGAAATTTCTTTGAAGGAGAAATGAAATTCAACATCAACTCACTCGCAATATTCTTTTCTTTGCCTCAGAATGAAACTCCTGACTTCTTTGGCTGCTTTTAGTGTTGACAATCTGACCTTTTTTTTGTTTTTTTTCATTTCATTTTTTGCACCTGTTGAAGGTCACTCAGGTCACGTGTCGGCTCTGATAAACACTGGCCGGCTTCCCCGTGCTCTCACCTGTCGCAGTGACTGCATTTGAATGGCTTCGCTCCGGTGTGCTTCCTGAAGTGTCTGGTGAGCTCGTCACTGCGTGCAAAGCGCCACTCGCAGCCCTCCCATGAGCACCTGTACGGCTTCTCACCTGCAAACAGGAACACGGGATCAAAAAATGAAGGCTTATAAAGAAGTGCGCTCTTGTTGTTAAAAATATAAAGACAGTAATGTTAAGAAGGCAAATGCTAAGTCACTTTTTGGAGAGTTAAGTCTGCAGATGTGGCATTATTCTGTCAAATAAACCCCTTTTTTTATATCAGCTCAATGTTCTCTGTGCTCTCTGAGAAGTGCCCTTATTGAAGTGTCTCTGAGCTATCAATCAAAACATCAGAACATTTGACATTTTTTTTGAAACTCTGCACCTCAAATATGGAGCCAGTATTTGAAGTTCTCACTTATCCGAGAGGTTTAACAGTGCTGATTTCAGAGTAAATGGGATCCGGTATAAGTAGGTGCTAAGCAGATTGGGCTGACTACTGTAAGTTGAAGAGAAAAACAACCTCATGCCTTGTCTGTCTTGAGAGCTGTGGTATGCAGCTGCTCAGGCAGACAGCTTATATAATGGGGGGGGGGGGGCCCCTGAGCCGCAACGCAGGAAAAAATAGAGACTGTTCTTAACGGTCCTGAAGGCCATTAACCATGTGGCTAACACGGCCGGCGAAGGATGCTAGGAATGTGACTTCCTCTGCTAATGGGCAGCACAGCTTGGCAGAGGTCAAAGGTGACGGGGGAAACTGCTCACATTTGAACCCAAGACCAAACACCGCAAATGTCAAATTCCCATAATTCCTTTTTTTTTTTTTTAACTGTGATTGCAAACGGGTGAGCTGCTCCTGAGCTGTTTTCCCATGGTGAAATCTGAGAACTGTTGATTTGTTTTCAGGATCCACATCCTCTGGGTTGCTGCTCAGCCACAAAAGGGCATCGCAATCGCCCCCCCCCCCCCCCCCCCACACACACACAAAGTCACGTTCCTCTGTGTGAATTAGGTCACAGTTGAGGGCATTCCTCCTGACAAACTATGCAAAGTATGTGGGGGGGGGCGTTTCAGCACTTTGAGCCACAAATCAACACTTGAGGTCATTTTTTTCTCGCCGTTCAGACGAGTTTGATTTAGTTTCACTTTGCAAAAAATTGTTGAAAACAGTGATGTAATAACCTGCCGGGGCAGTATCGGCTCCCTCCCCCCCTCCGAGTTCACAGATCAAAACATTTGCATGGCAGCGGTGAGGCAGCTCGGTGTGCAGCTTGTTTACCTGTGTGCGTGCGCTGGTGTGCTTTGAGGTGTGAGCTCTTGGTGTACACCTTCCTGCATCCGTTGAAGTGACACCTGTGCACCCGCCTCCTGCCGTCAGGCGATGCCTCCCCGCTAGTCAGCCCAGACCTCTCCAGGGTCCTCTCCATGCCCCCAGTCCTTATTTTCCCAGGTGAGTGCAGCACAGTCTGTATCCCACTCCACACCTGGGTGACAGAGCCCTCCTTCCCAAGCTCGGGCGAGGACGGCGGCGTGCTGATGATGGCGGAGCCCAGGTCTTCGCCACCGTCTCCCAGAATGTCATTCAAAGAGCCGGAGGGGAAGTCGAGGGTAGGGGAGAGCTCCTCGGAGCTGTCCGAGGCCTCGCTGCTGGCGTCGGAGTTGAAGCCGCCGGCGTCAAGGTGCTGGCTGTCCTGATTGTCTTCCTCCTCCTTGATGTGGGGGATCTTTGGGTCCTGCTCATTTGACTTGTCCCCGCAGGCGAGCATCAGCTTACTCCACAGGTCCTCCTGGCTCTCAAATTTGAGGTCGGTGGCCGAGACGTACGGCTCGCTCTGGAGGTACCTCTCCAGCTCCAGGCATGTCTGTGTGGAGGAAGGACAAGATAACAGTGAGTTTCATGAGTGAACGGAGCCCGAGGCCTG
>JAQNCA010000004.1:21770615-21793413 GCA_029783725.1 Acanthurus tractus | reverse complement strand
TGTGTGTGTGTGTGTGTGTGAAGCGCAGACCGGGCCGGTAATATTCAGAGGTGCCAAACTCCGGGGGATCGTCAAAGATCTGATCAATTTCTGTGGTCTATGAAACAAATCAGATAGACTTCTCGCTTTTCATGGCTGTCCGGAGATCCATGAGGATTATTATGAGTCTCCCTGTGACAGTGGAGACAGTTTAATAAGCTATTAAGGTATAATAGAGGCGCAATGAAGATGATTATTCACGAAGTGCTGTGCAGGTTATTGTAGTGGCAGCAGCTTGAGGCATATCATGAGGGACAGGTTTGCTTCTGCTGGAGATAAAATGTTCATTTGTTTGTGTCTCTGTGTATGTGTGTGTGTGTGTGTGTGTGTGTGTGTTGTAAATCTAGCTCTGTGCAAACTAATTTGAATTTCAGACCTTCTGAGTGGGGACATTTGTAGAAAAGAGGACATTTTGGTCGATTTTCACAACTTTAAAAGGTCGTTTGAGGGTTCACACTTGGTTTTAAGGGTTTGGTTAGATTAAGGTTTAGATTGGTGTTAAGTGACATCATTTAGTTGTGACTGGTTAAGATGAGAGTGAAAAGGCAGGGGAATTCAATTTGTCAGTGAAGTCCCAGCAAATGAAGAAGTACACGTGTGTGTGTGTGTGTGTGTGCGTGCGTGCATGGGTGCTTTCTAAATCTGCGGCTCTTCTTTTTTTTTCTGCGAAACACGACTTACTTCTCCTACAACGAAGCGTGTTTACTATTCTCGATTGTGATCACGAAACCACACTGCTGTGCACTTGTTTCCTCTAGAGGCAGGAAAGAAGAAGAGGTACAAAAAAAAAGGCGCGGGCCACCCATGGTGCACGGCGAGAGTTTCTAATGCAAGGGTCCCGGTGCGTCTCTCACAGTTCCAGAATGAAAATACACACTGGCTGTCATTCAGAAATTTTTTTTTTTTTTTCCTTTTTGCCTCCTTTTAATGTAGATGATCATTGCTCTGCGGTGATCAGCGCTCCCTGCTTCCCTTCTCCCCCAAGATCAAAGAGGCATGAATATTAATCAGAGGTAATAGGCCTACATGTTGATGTATGAAAGTTATGTCCTCCCGATGTGCTCTGCTTCAGGCTTAATTATGCTGTTAGCATAAAAACTTCATTTGTAAAGTGTCATAGCTGCTTTGGAAAAAAAAAAAAAAAAAATCTTAATTGTTAATCATTTCATGAGTTTAAAGCACGGGCCATCCAGTCTTTGAATTAAAACCATTTCACTTCCTGTCTCCCCTGCAGGACACATGTTGGGATTTGTGCTCTTTATCAGGTGTTAGTCACTTATTTGATCTCGCTCCATCAGTCAAAACACTATGACTAAGCCCACTAATGCCTAGCATAGAGTACATGTGAGTAAAGCTCCATATCCAGTTGCATAAGATGTGGGATAAAGTTGAATTCAAGCGGAACAACGGCGGCATTGACGAGTTAAAGGCAGGCGATGTGACAAACAACATATTTGGAACAGAGCGCCATTGTTTGACCCACCGGCCCGGTCGAGCGCCTCCACAACGGAGTCTCTTTTGTTGAGATCTCAGCTGTGGGCACATTTGCAGCAATCAGCAGCATCACATTCTGTCATGAGTCTATAGGGAGCGGGGACAGAAAGCACATGGACAGGTCTCTGTTGTAACAGAGTAGATAAGTAATAGAAGGAAGAAGTCATGCTTCCCTAAAGCACTGATGATTCATTGCTGGCCTTAAAGCAGCGCAGAATGATAAAAGAGTATTTATACAAGTGCACATACAGTACTTAATGTACCGTCAGTATTGCACACTTCTTTTTATGTGCAACATGCAGTTAGAGGGATGCAACAGGTTTATGTGGGCTAATGTGCTTTAAGTTAACCACTATGTTATGAAAAATATAGACAAAAATCTTTTTTTAACTGCAGATTATTGGCTGAAAAACTTAGCATACTGAAGCTAACACATTACGTGCTGTGTAGTTGGGTGGGCATGATGGTAACACTTCTGCATGTATTGATTAGAGACGTAACGCTGCATTGATGTCATGTGAAAGCGATTTCTAATTAACCACTTATTAGCAATGCTGATGTCAACATGCAAGTGGAAACCGCAACTTGTGAACTCAGAAGTGACTCAGAAACACGATTTTATTGGATGTCAATGAACCCCAACTTCACAGAGATGTGGTAGTGAGTGACAAGATAGTTGCCATCGATATGTTGTATTTTTTGCATTAGTGAATCACTTTCTCAGCTTCTTTATGCTCTGAAACACGAGACATTTGTGAACAACGGCAAGTAAAATTGAAGCAGAGTTAGTGCGCACACTGTGCCGACTTTGAGTCTTTTGAATTCTGATCTTGGTAAGAATCCACACGAACACTGAGACATAGCTCATATGAAACACAATCTTGTTCAGGGTCAGGATCCTTTTAAGGATTTTTTTTTATATTTAGCTAAAAATGTCCTGCAAAACAATCCAAACAACAGCACAGTCAGGCTGCTGACATTTGCATCTGACTTTCATTTACTAGCATCACTGAGGTGGCTTTTGTGTAAGTTTCTGATTTAAAACTCATGTCAGTGTGTTTTTGTGGCACTTTCACCTGCAGAGTGCAGCTCACACACAAGTTAATAATTCTTAAGAGACATTTTTGTTATGTCATCACTAATAAAACCCTGCATGCTCCCTTGTGAAACAGTTCATAGATGCAAAATGCAAATTCTTGCCAACCACTTCTTGTTTTTTTTTTGTAGTAGAAGTCATCCTGTCTCTGATGCAAAGATAGAATGAGTCACACGACTTTGTATTGCAGTTGCCAGGACGCGCTGACTGATGTTGGTGGTGATGCACGTGGGATGCTGGTCTGTGACAGGATGAATCCATAGCAACACAATAATGAGCATAAACAGCATGCAGATAAGCTGTGCTGCTCTGTGCTGGTCCGGCTTTGTTTAAGTGTGTATTTGCATGTTTCATTTGCTGCTCTGTGTGTGTGTGTTTGTGTGTGTGTGTGTGTGTGTGATGGCCTGTCTACTTGAAAGTGTGTTCAATTTATTAATTGCATTTTTTGATGCAAGTAGCAAAGTAGCACTTTATTTCATAGAGGAGCAAAACAACATAACATACGGAGCAAACTGATGGAGGAAGATGTGTTCAGGTTGTTATACATTACCAAGCATTAGTTCATGTGCATAAAATTTTATTTATTGTTTTTTTCTGTGGTTTTAGAAGATGCTTATATTTGGAGAGCAACCAAAACTGAAACTTTAATATTTACACTTGAGCTGAAAACCTCAGAATAAGTCAGCACAGGACACAGCATAGACATACATGCATGAAGGCCACAAAGTCAGAGTCCTGTTGTGAAAACGTAACAACAGAAAATGTCACAGATAAAACTAAGAAAACAAACTGTTGCCGTTTCTCATCGAACACACACAAGATTAAAATCCTACATTTGAAAACCAGGTCACTCACTCACACACTGAGCTGTCCTAAAATTCTCTGCGCATCAGATAATGGACAGCTCTTCATTTGCAAACAGTAACTGGCGCCTCATTAGAAATCCACTGTCGCAATTAGGTTGAAAAAAGTTTTGTTGTTGCCATTAGGGAAAAAAAAAAGTCAGATGGCCGAATAACAAATAAAACTGATTTAGAAGCTGTGCATGTTGTGGTGCATGCTCTCATGCATGTGCACACTTTTGATTGACCGTCTCGCAGTGCATGCCATTTGGTGGGATCACCATTTGGATGCATGAGAGAGTTGATTCCAAGCTGAGCATATTCAGTGTGTGGCGCCCCGAGTGCCTGTCACTTGATTCCAATCAAAATGCAAAGATATTCAGAGTGAAGAAAAGTACAGTATGTAAAAGCGCGGAGCAGGCACAATGAGCAGCAGTCTGTGGAGCGACTCCGCAGCTAAAACAAGCACAGCTAATGTAATTGGTTCATTACATCACATGTTTCAGTGATCTTGGGTTTTGATCTGCTGTAGATGAATCAGAATCATAAGACTTCAGTTGTTTAAGGGGATAAATTCCTGTCAAACAGTTGCAGCGTTTAGAGGAGCAGAAGATGACAGAAATGCTGCTTCATATCCTGAGGAAAGTGAGTGAGACACGTCCCTCCCTTCTTCTGCACCTCCCCTGAAAGTGCTTTTGAACGAGGTTTTTCAATTCCCAGCAGTCCAAAGGTAGTTATATCGGATTACCTGAGTGAATATGAAGCTCAGGGCTGAACACAAGCAGGCAGACTCAGACTGCTTTCCCCGGATGAGTAATAACTGTAAGAGGAATCAACAAAGATCCTAAGTGATGTTTACGTGGTTGCATGAAAATAAAAGCCTTGGTGAGCGTGACTGAAGCAACATGCATAACACAACCAAATAAAGATGAAGATGAGCTCCAAGTCACGGCATTGATTTTTTTTTTTTGAGGGGTTGGTTTAAATGAGGTATTTAAGAAAAGATAAACTTTGGTTTTGCATGCGCGTTGAGGCTTTATGGCATGTAGAAATGGGAATCTGCAGATGTGGTTGTGCTTTAGCGGCACCATGGCTGACTTTAACCTTCAGAAAATATTGTCTCTGTGTGGAAATGCTTTGTGTCCAAACCGTTACTTTTTTTTCAGGATGTGAAAAAAAAAAGGTGTTTTGAAAATAAATGAACAACCGAGGAATCGCTCAAAATTTAGTTACAAAAGAAATAACAAAAAAAAGAAGTCAAGCATCTGAGCTCAGCACTCTGACAATATGAATAAGGTTTATACTAGTTTTGGTAGAAGAAGGACAGACTGTTTCAGTACATGGAAAAAAAAGGGCCAAGTTGAACAAGAAGTAACCAAAATGATCAAGAAGCACCAAAAAACATCTTAACACGCCAAAACATGTGGCGATAATTGCCTATCTGCTTGTTTTTTACTCCCGTGTCGGTAATTGCTGATGGTTAAGACAACATAAAGAAAGTGGAAAAAGTCATCTTTGACTCTGTGGATGTTTTGCTCTCAGTGATTGTTGCGCTGCAGCCCAAACATGAAAGATTAGTTTGGCTACTAACGACGGAGCAACGCTAGCGCCTTTTTTCATTAACTTTAGCCGGATGATGCGAAGTTCCCCACTGGTGCACTATTACAAAGTAACCTGGAGAAAATAAATGTATTTCAAGACACATACAAAGCACAGCATGATAATAAAAAACTCATATCTTAAGTGTTGTGCTATAAATCAACAGATTTAAGAGGAGAGAAAATTTAATCAAACATTTTCTCAAGTGCAAATCAACAGGGACCAGGTTAGCTTTAAACGATAAATAGATTATAAATAATGTTGTTACTGAACCCTAATGAAAATGATTTCCAAAGAGAATAATATGCAAACGTACAGAACGTGTGTGGAAAGTATTAAGGAAAATAAATCTATTCACTAAAATATTTTTGGGAAAACAAATTATAACACTTAGAGGTTTTTATTGTGTTCAGTCTGCAGAACAGTAGAACTCACATCTCTGCACTGTGACACACACTGAGGGCATTTTTAAACAATTTAATTAACAGAATTCTGATCAGCTGACTCATCCGGGCCATTTAAAGACACAATACTGAGACAGCCTCAAGGAGTTACCCACAATTCCACTCGAGAGAGACATTTACACAAAGAAAGGTCAGTCCTAGTGTGTTTCCCACATCTATCAACTGTACATTATATGAGTCATGACTCCGCTTCATCCCATCTGAGGAACACGTCATCCGTTAATCTCAGAGAAGGCAGCCAGGTTCAGTTGACCTGACTGCAGGATGTTAACCGTTTGCTGGAACGTTGCATCGTGGGGTTTTGGCGTCCCAAGGGAGCACTAAAGCAGCGATCCAACAGAGCGAGAGAGGAAATGAGAGCTGTAGAGAGAGAGAGAGAGAGAGAGAGACAGATAAATGGACAGAGAGGGTGAGTGCCCATATGTATGGCTCTGCTGGTATGGAAAGCTTTTAAGTGACGTAACACAGGCAGCGTGGGTAAATTTGTTGCTGGTGACATCATTTCTTAAAAGCGACAAGTGCTCTCTCAACCATCAGCAAAACGTTTGGAGTCCCACAGCGTTTAAAGACACATTGGCGCAGTTGATGCAGCTCTGAATGACTTTTTTGTCCGATGCAGTGCTTTACACTCTCGCCTGCTGCAAGCTTGGGAAAAACAGAAGTAGTGTAGCAAATGTATTGATGTGCTAATTGCGGTGTGATGTCATCTGGCAACCTCTTACGACTCTCTGAGCAGCCAATAGTTACTCTGACAAAAGAGTTAGACTCATGTGCCCCCTGGCAGCCCAAATGCATCGGTGGGCAGCAGCAAAAAAACATCCACGGCACACTCAAAAAAATAATTGTACCAAAACGTTGACTTCAAGTGTTATGATTAAATTAAGTTTTTCCATGTAATTTTATAAGGCAAGTTTTAATGTTTGGGACCCATTTAATTCAATGTGTTTCTATGTGTTCATGCTGAATCAGTGTGAATAAATCAATATAAGTTAATACAAATATATACATGAACTTTATGCGTTTATTCACTTAAAGGTAAGGTGAACTTTCAAATAAACATTATGCATTTAAGTATATTTACAATACAAATGCATTTCAAATATGTTAAAAATCACAAAGCTTTGCATTACATGCTGTGTGCGGGACCCTCACATTAAACTTGCTTAATAAAATTACATGGAGAAAACTCATGTAATTAAAACACTTGAAGTACAATTGTACAATTATTATTATTTTGAGTGCAGTCATAAATCATAATAATGGACACCTCACACGCAAGGTTTTGCATTTTCTTTGACTTTGTGATGATATTAGCATTTTTGTGTTAATTATTTGAACATGGATGTAACATCAGTTTAATCAGGAGGGGCCAACAAGACAAAGACGATTGATTTTCATAAGTAACTTGATAGATGAAACTGAATAATTTAGCACAAACCCCGGCAACACAGTCACCAGAGCTCAGCTACGGCAGGCGAAGCTGTGCAGAAAGCTTCTCCGCAGGAAACAGATGAAGATTGACGCTTGTGACTTAAGGTTTGCATTGCAGTTCATCTGAAAATGTCTGCACAAAGGTTTAAAGTAAGTGCTATTTTTGAAGTGAATGAGGGAGGGTTTACATGCAGCCTAAGAGGAGGCAATAAACCTGACGGGTGAAATTTGAAGTGTATGAGATTTGTTGTAATCCGGATTATTCCAGCTGGCTCAAAGATAGAGTGAGAACACTTCAGGTAGGAGTACCTGAGCATCCTTCACCAGTGGATGTTCTGGATTTGTTTATGCTGTGCGGTAAATGTAACTTCTACTGGAAGGCTCAGAAAGTGAGCGGCTGAAACCCAAAAGTATGACTCAAAAACTGACATTTGAAGAGAATGTTTAGTGAAGCCACAGACAGGCAGATTAAACGAGGAAAAAGAGGCCAAACAGGCAAAGTCGGGTAGAAAAAGACAGATCAGAAGCAAATTAGAATATGAGCAGGTATGGACACTGCAAGCCTGATGTATAACACGAGATAAAAGGTAAACGGGTGGGCGGGGAAGGTCGCTTGAAAATGGCGAGAGTGAGCGGCAGGAGTTTCACTCTGCATTCCAAAAAAGTAAAAGCACATACTGTCGCACAAACACTGAGTTTTGAATTCTGACCCTCTTGCTTATTCATGTCACATTCCACAGCACAGAATTTTACATATTAAATTACAAACACCAGTCACAAAAACATGCAGAACTTCCACTCCAATGTGCTGTCTTATGTTATTTCAGCTCCTGTCATCTCACAATGAGCTGCTGTGTCTCTGTTCTATCACAGCAGCTCAGTGGATGTGACATTTCATCTGCTGAGCAGAGAATTGTGGGTCAGAAGAGCCAAAAAAACATGCTGGCTTGCATGTTGCAACATGCGACCAGATGCAGTGGGACATCCTGGTGTTTTCTGGCATATTGTGTTTGACATACTGTGTATTTTGACATAGCATATTATTTTGACATGCATAGTAGTTTGGATATTGGATTGCGGCCTTTGTCTAAAGCAGGAAAAACAACCAAGTCCAAGCAGACAGCCATGTGAAACCCCCCAGGAGTCAGCTGGAGTTGTGCATGAAATAAAAACAGGCCTGTTTCTTCCGTGTCTCAGTCATCATTCATTTCTGCAAAAGCATGAACTTTTCATCCACACATGGATTTACTTAATCAGCTCTCTGTGCGTGTGAATACCTGTAATCAAAGAGCCGTTTGCTGAAATAATCAATGGTAGCAAGAGTGAATCATGCTTAGGAGTTCCTGAGCCACAGCTGACCGTGAGTCATCTCCGTCTCATGACCGGCTGCACTCTGGAAACAGAAGCCCCCGCTCTACCTTGACCAATAAACCGTGAAGTGTGTCAATCAGCTGGATTTCTCTGCTTCGGTCCACGGGGGGAAAACATTCCAGCGCTGAATGCCGTGCTCCTGTCTGGAAAACGGCAGAGCGGCGCGATTACCAAAGGGTTAGAGAGGACAGCCGAGAGCCGGAGGGTCACAAGTCTGATCCCTCTGAAGAACCAGTGTGACCATCAAGAACGTGGTTTTAAAATGACGTGTTTGGTTTTAATTCACTGATCATAATTTTACATCTAACTCATCTGTTTTTTAACCGATATCTGTGAACTCTTTCATTCTGGTTATACATATGCATCTAAAAGATTTGTACCCGCAGAGGCTGAGGAGATTTTCCTATATAAAAAAAACAAAATAGCAAAATTGAACAATTCAACAACCCTTGAAGAAGACGGTGAACCATCCATTCCACCCGATTGCATCAGCTAAATGTGCGAGATGTAAGAAATGTAAAAGATAAAGTATTGATTTCAGTTTAGGGGGAGCACAGCTGTTATCATCAGTGAGAGCTGAGGTCAGTTGTTTTAGCTTCGCTTTAGCGTCGGCGATTTATCACCTCTGTTGAATCGTAGCGAGAGAGAGAGATAAATTGAATGCTGATCCTTGGCGGAATAAGAAAGCAGCTCCACTGCAAAGTGAGATATATGTGAGATATCAGTCGATGCGTTTGCGCCTTACAACGTGATCGATGGTGCAAAATGAAAAACACCAACTTATTAACAATTATTGAGAGAAGTTATGAGAAGTGAAAGGTTTTATCACAATGTTTAAGCAAATATATTTTTCCCTCATTTGGACGTTTAAACGAACTCTGCAAGTGTTTCATCTCATTCAGTGTAACGGACAGTTTTAAACTCAACAGGTTTGCAATCTGTTGGGCCTTTCTCTATAATCTCAACGTTTAAAAAAAAAAAAATCTGTTGTTTTCTGCAATAAAATTTAAAAACCAGACAGATGTAATAACACCGGTTAAGTGCACGTCGTACTGTAATGAAACCTAACACCCATCATCTCCACAGCAGGTCCGGTTCTCAAAGACAGACTCAATTTGGCTCCACATCTCCATTATCCGTCTTGCACTTAAAGTGCGCCTCGAAATTAATGAGTCGAATCATCAGATTCTCAACCTAACAAAGTAGGGAAAAAGAAAAGATGAGAGCAGGCTTGAGATGGCTGAAATGTACCATGGGATTTTATGACCAAATGATATGAGCGGAGAACAATTTATCCGTAATGGTTTGTGTTCGGATTCATCACCGCTTCATCATTCACAGGAATTAGGATGGAAATGCATCCGAAACATCCTTATAGAACCCAACTCGCTCATTAGAATCTACAATTACAGCATGTTCGTTTGACAAAGTCCAAATGAACAGAGTTTAACAGCATTTCTGCCAATCATCCCTTTTCCCCCAAAAATCGGTGGAACAGCAGCTGGGTGAAGCCGAACGGAAGTGGAGTCGGCGGCTCTATGGTGAGCTAAAAATGATCCGTAGGTTTACGAAAAAAACGGCACGTATGGTCCAAGTAGCACACATCCTGTTGTTCACGAGGAGGGAAGCCGCCACATCCCTGCAAATGGGAAATGCAGAGGATGCGGATGGACTGATAGGAAAAACAGGTAGTGGAAACAAAGTTTGGAGAGAGTGCAGCTGAGGATATGGAGGCACTGGAAAAGAGTGGAAAGACACTTAAAGGTCTTTGCAGCCAAGACAGGAAAACATGCTGAGCGTACAGTCGTCCTGCTGCTCCGTCCAGGTCTCTTTCAGTCATTTTCTGACACTGGCTGGTTTTCCCTGTCTTGTTCTTTTAAGTCCTGTTTGCTAATGTTTGTTTTAAGTGTGAAACTGCTGAAAAATGCCAAAATTAATGAAGTTACATGGACTTTTGTGACATTACGAATTCTTCTTTGAGGATTCAGTTATTGTGTTGCATGTGATCCTCAGATGACTCCTGCTTGTCCTCCATATATTCATAAACTTCAGATTGGAATTAGGCAGATATGAATCCCTGCAGCCTCTTAATCCTCTCAGCGATGAGCGAACCGTTGAATGAAAGAGATCAGATCCGTTGTGAACAAAGGCCGCCTTTATTATAACATCTCTATTGCTTTTTATAAAGAAGGCCTTCAGTCTGCAGGAACAGAGCCAGGATTCATTTAAACCCTGTTTATCTGGTGAAGGTTCCTCCGAGCATCACTCTTCTCTTTCGTAAACCCATGTTCATGCTGCACAGCTCCGGAGGATCCACCTCATCGTCCACATTCAACTCCAAATGGAAGTCCAGCGCGCTTGATGAGCGACCATGCAGTGAAGAATAAATGTTGGCGGTTCACGTTCTTGCAGATCACAGATGTTTAAAATGTACGTTTTCTATGTTTCTTTACGTTTACGTATCTGTGGATCAGTTCTGGATCAGTTTACGCACAGAAAAAACAGTTTGGTCAGTGCCAGACAGACTGTGGCAACTGGGCCGCTATGCTGTAGGCGATTTTTTTTTTTTTTTTTACTTCCCTCGTCCTCCCACACACAGTCCGGCCTCCAGCAGCTGTGAATGTGATGATAGGAAGGGAACGACCCCAGAGGACCCCGCACGACCCCCCCTCCCCCATGTAGATCTCCACTACGGCTGCCATCACATAATGCAAACAAACAGGAACACGACCCCCTTCTTCCTTCCTTCCCACTGTAACCCAGACTTGGAATCCAGCCTCCCTTTTCCGTCCCGCTCTGAGGGGAATCCTCCACCCGATCAGCGGCGTTCCGCATCCTGTCTGACTGACTCATGTGATGAGAAAAAAAGGTCTGAAACTAATTGGGTTATTCTGATAAAAAAAAAACAAAAAAAACAAATAAAAACAGATAAAAGAAAACAAACAATATTTGTAAAATATGAACTAAAAAAATGCTATGACAAATGACCAAAAACTGTCTGTTTTCCTCTCAGGATAACAGGGTGAACAGAATAAAGGCAACCCCGGAGACTCTGGGCCCAGATTCATGGACTCATGAATGGTTTGGTCAACAACGAGGCCAAACCAGGCTGCCGTGGAATTCCCAAGCAATGAGCGAAGACTGAAAAGCCTCCTAATGGTTGCTGGCACAATACTAAATCCTCTTTGGGACTGTCATGGTCATGCATATTCAAAATATGTGCAAATCACATTATAATCTTTTAATAGCTCTGCGAAAGCCCTCCAAACCATTTTCCCCAATTCATTTACACTTTGCAACCCCCCCCCCCCCACACACACACACACCCACCCTCCCAGTGTATTAGTGTCTTGCATTCCGGTTGTTCTTAAAAGTATAAAGATGGAGGGATAGCAGGGCATGACGGTGCCAGTTTTTAAAGCCGAAGCAATTTGCGCTTGGTTGGTGAGGAAGATGACTAATAGCTGCCCCGGCTGATTCCTTCTGAGAGCTTGTTTGCACCACAGCTTGATTCACAGTTTTTTTTTTTTTTTTTTTGTGAATCAGAAAACACCCCTGTGGGCTCAGCACAAGGAAATAAAAGCAAAATTAAGAACTGCATATTGCCCTCACAGCACAGTCTGCAGCCTCTTCAGCTGAGACGGATTCTCTCTCGGCGAGACTGGTTTATTTTTGCATGTTCGGTGATTATAATCCAATCTGAAGTGCTTACATGTGTGATTTTTTTTTTTTTTTTTTTTCCCACCACACACTCTAGGATTAATTATAATCTGGAGTACCCGCTGCTTTTTGATGGGCAGGTTGGGTCTTCCCATGATGCACTTCTGGACAGAGATCACATAATATGAGATTCCACACAACAAAAACAGAACATGAAGAAATAAATTACAAGAGTAAAAACCTCACAAGCGCACGGCCTGTTGTTTCATCATCTGACTCTGGCTTCCTATAACTGACTTTAACTTTCCCTCCCGTCTTCTCCTGGGACGTTAATCCCGTCTAAATGTAAGTGAAGTGAGTCACAAAGGGAGTTCAGCTGGGTCGCTTCTCGCTGATGTCGGAGTTTAAATCGACAGCGGGTGCTTCAGTTTAAATGCTCTGAAATCAACATGTCATCATGCTGAGATCCTTCTTCCCCTTCATCACTCAAGTCATGTGAAATAATGTCCTTCTTTTATGATTAATCACCTTAAACTTGCTTCACTCTGGTTGTGGTGATTCTCAGCTCATGACACAAGTCAACAAGTCATGAAAATCCAATTTTCCTAAAGCTCATAAGCGATTAATCTCAAAAGAAATCACACATTTCTGCCCGATGACGATCCAGCTGTCCATCTCAGTGGGGAAACCCCCCCCAGACCATTAGCACCCACCCCCTCCCCCAAAAATGACAATGCATGCTTTCTGATTCAGAGCTCCGTCCTGGTCACGTGTTTCCACTGTATGAATCACTCCACTGCAAACAGTGAATGAGAGAGCTCAGCGGGAATAATAGAGCTGTATTTACACAAGCTGTGGGTTTTAATTTCGGGGGTAATCTTCGGGGCGTTTGTGAGTCACTCGGTCCTCAAACATGTAGTCGCGGCGGCCGCATGGCAACCAGGCAATCATGTCGGTTTGTCGGTGTCCTGTGTGACTCACACCAAGTCAGACACGGCAAAAAATCTCAGCACATCTCGTGTTTGGAGGAAAGCAGGGTGGCATTCCAAAGTAATGGACTCTATATTGGGCTCTGGGGATTGTGTGTGTGTGTGTGTGTGTGTGTGTGTGTGTGTGTGTTTCTCTGTATGTGGGCTGGTATGTCAATTCAATCGCACGTGGGAGCGTTTTGTGTGTGTGTGTGTGTGTGTCCGTGTGTGCGTGTTTAATCTCTTACAAGAATGGCAACCACTTGTGTTTGTTTGCGCCCCTCCGGCTCACACTGACAATGAGCACTCTGATAATGGGCTTGTGAGTGTGTGTGTGTGTGTGTGTGTGCGTGTGTGTTGTTAGTGTGTGCTCGGGTGACCAGTGTGGCGGCATGGCGCTCCCCTGAGCCACCCAGTCCAACAAAACAAGCTCTGCTGTGTTCCAGCTGCTGCAGGACAGCGCAGACGTGACCCTGCTTAACCTCACCGCGCTGCACGCCTGGAAACTATGACTGAGACACCAAGCATTCGCAATCCGTCTTAACTAGAAAGACACCCTTGGGCAAGGCACACAACTCACAGCTCAGTCCGTACAGTACACTCAGGTTTGGGTATATTTTTTTGTGTTATGTGCTCACTGAAAATTCAGGCTAAACAAATTTTAAAAAAAGAGAATATAAGTTAAAGTAAAACATGAATACGTTTCATTTAAATTGCATTAATACAGTGATTGTGATGCACACTGAGAATCTTGTCCAAGTGTTGCTTTGTCACACACATGCGATGAAGCAATAACTCAGTTCGTAAGCCTCCTAGCTAATGTAACGTTAGCTTGGTTAAAAAAACCAAAAAAAACTGGAGTTGCTGATAAAAAAATGTATGACTACGTTCTCCGGTTTAAGGCTTTAATTCTGTTTCCCCTCTAACCACACCCACTCCACTAACCGGTGTGTTTGGATGCAGGCGGAGGTGTGTTTTGTCGCCCTTTTGACCACACCCAGCGGTGATGTCACAGTGCCGCTACACCGGCCTGGGAAAGCAGGAAAGAATCTGCTGTGCTCATGCTTTATTTGCTCTGGCAGATCCCATTCAAACAGATTTCCACCCGTTCCTGGCCTGAGTTCGGCCAATCACAGCCGTTTCCTCTGATATGGGGCGGGTTTGATGTGGCGGCAGAGAAGACGTGAAAAGTCACGTGTCACACGTGTTGTTGCTCTGAGCGGGCGCAGGTCCATCCAGCTGTGTCCAGAGGTCCAAAGGCCATGGACGTGATCTGAAAGCTTGCAGACCTGTTTGTAAATGTCTGCAGCATGATTACGCTTTTTCAGGGTTATTTTGAGTTCCACTTTCATTTCACAGATTAAGATCTTACATTAAACGTGAGATATGTTCACACAATATCACTGTTGTTACAGGATCCTCTAAAAACGTGGAGACAGAAGCTCTGCTTGGTCTTGGTATCTTGGTATGTTTGGGGAAGAGACTGGAAATCTTCACAACCTGCAGGGTAAAATAGAGGTACAATCCCAAACAAGTTAAATCCAACACTCACGTAATTTAAAATTTGGATGAATGGCCATAACTTGTTATGATGATTTAAATGAGCAAAATGTTAGGTTTTTCATTGTTGTGAAGTTTAAAAGTTGGACACATTTATAAAAAAAATGTCATTTCCCCCTTTACATGCAGGTAATCTTTAAAAATGAAGATAGAAAGAAGAGAAAAGCGTTATTCTGCTTCTCTCAAGCACGCACACAATTTCTGTTCGTTCAAGGTAAAAGCACAGAGGCTTTTATTCATTTGCTGCATGAAACGAGAATTAAAAATGGCAAATTATGGCACCTTCAGTGCACATTTATCAGCATCAATAAATGTTAATTAGTATTGAGTAACATTTACCTTGTGAGTCACCCCAAAGCCATGCGCCCACGGTGGAAAATTCATTTTCCGACTCCTGCGGCCGTGTCATGCGGTGTTACCCACGATGCAGCGTGATGACGGTGCCAAAGGCTTACCGGGGCAGTCTGTCACTTTGTCCCGATTCCGTGACTCGTCCACACCAAAGTCTCCTCTCATGTTGACTCTTGCACATTCTGAAGTGTCAAACGCTCGAGATGACACACTTCGGCACCCACTGGGCTCCTCTCACTTTTCATTTTCCCTCAAATCTGGAGGACGAAGCAGTTTTTTTTTTCAACATTTATGCATCAAATGAACATATGGAGTGTGACAGCTGTTCCAGTTAGGACAGTAAAAATAGAGACCCACATAAAATGTTGCAGGTAAACAAGCATAGCAGTATTTTTTTTTTTAACTTAAAATACCAAATGTAATCACAGTAAAAGGTAAGTGGGTTTATGCCTGAATAAATCTCGGCAAAAAAAACCCCAAAGTGACGCCAGCTCCTTATGGAGTCTGCCTCAGGTTCCCTCATAATCAGTTTAACATTCACAGAGACCAGCGCTCGTCTGCATTAAATCATTTTGCAGTGGATACACATTTTAATAAAAGACTCTGTGTGTGTGTGTGTGTGTGTGTGTGTGTGTGTGTGTGTGTGTGTGTGTGTGTGTGGCATGTGGTGGATGGATGGTGCCAAGCTGGATCTGCACAGGACGGAGTGACAACGGTGGCGGGCTAATGACACGAGCCTCAAGCTGTTCTCACACCTGCCATAGATCTACCTCATTCACTTGACATTAACATTGAGGAAAAGGGGGCATCTCAGAACACACACACACATTCACACACACCCACACACACACACACACACACACACACACACAAAGCCAGTCAGGCAAACACAGCAACACGTGCGGAAAAAAAGCAACACACTGTCACATCGACAGACTCTTGATCGCTCGCTCACACATAAACAAACAAATAGGCCATTATCCTTGAGAGCCCAATTAGGTAGTAAATGGGAGAGCTGAGTTGTAAGTGGTGGAGAGCGAAGCACACTCGACTGGATGACACGATTGTGCAAAGAGTGTGAAGGTTCACGGCAATATTTAAACGCTTACTTTTTGTTAACGCGTCGTAATAATTCAAAAATTTCCCCTAAAGCTTCATTTAGGTGAAAAAAAAATGTGCAACGGTAAGTGTTGCCATCCATGTTGGAGCACGAAACGGTTTCCTTTTCATCAGTTTAGTCATTTAAGCCCTTCAGTTACACATCGTTATCCCAAATTACTACTGTGTGCTCACTACACAAACTCTCTCTCTTAAGTATTTTGTGCTACGGGAACTAAAGAACCGTATTTGTTCTCTTCAATGAATATTTTCTGTCCCCCCAATTACTAAACAATACAATTAAAATTCCCCTAGAGCTGCACGTATAATGTCAGTGTTAACGATGGATAAATACAGCGGATGAAGAAACACTCAGCAGCTGAAGCACCAAAGCTGAGAGAGCAATTACTGGATATTATTCACTCTTTTTTAAATAAACTTCGAGACACTGGACATAGAACTTTTTTTTTTTTAATTATCTATTAAAGAATTCCATTTAGCTGTTTGTCAAAGGAGCCAGGTCTGCGCTGACTTGTGAGATGTACCAACGATCAAATCATTTAGTAAAGTGGATGAACATCAGCTTGGGTATTTTCCCTTAGAAATAGGTAAAAAAAAAAAAAGTAACTTCACTTGTATTTGCTCTGTATTTACTCTGCCAGCTCATTAAGTCTATTAAAAAGTGTGTGACAGCGATCCAACAGCCTCAAATCATTAGTGTACAAAATGCCTCCGTTCCTTCCTGGTTTCTGCCAAGTCACGTTCATTATTTCTACAACATGTAGACGATTTGCGGTCTGATAATAATAATAATGATAATGTTCATGATCTGATATTTCTTCATGAGCTCTTTGTGACGCCAAAAGACATGAAATACGCACACTGGAAGCAATGAAAGTGCTGCAAAATCTTCTGTTAGTAAGTGTGGTTTGATTTCCCCACATGGGTCGTGATGATGCAGGATGACGATTACTAAAAGTGTGTGACTTCAAGTTCACTCCTCTTGGCTCCTTTGTAAAAAAAAGTCCCTGAATGGGAACCTGACCAGAACCAAAATGCAGCAATCTGTCGTTTTTTATTACTTGGTTTTGACCAAATTGAAAAAAGTTAAAGCTCTGAAAGCACCGACAGCAGAGAGGACATTTTCACAGGAGCTCAGACGAACTGCAGCAGTCTGGAAAAAAAAGCACCAGGGTTCATTTTAATTAAACAAAACAGGTTGAATGTGAAAGAAGAAGAAGGACAGAAGATCGCTGGCCTGCAACATGAAGCGTTTTTCCCTCTTCTTGCTTCAGTATTTTATTCTTCTACTAATCAAGAGCAAAACTCTTGCAAAGCAATCTTTTTCATTGACAAACAACCTTTTTGGTTTCCTGCAGTGAAACGCAGTGCTCAGGTTTTCTCAGATAAGGTCCCATGTTGGTGCACTGGAAGAGGAGGGACTTCACCTCCCTGTGTGTGGGATTAAACCTCAGCTCACATTGTTGTGAATGAACCTGACCTGTGCCGATCTGCTTTCTCTGTGTGTGTGAGTCACAAATTTGCAGTTGTTTCGACAGGTTTTACTCAAACCGATCACATTAGCTATTATGCAGCAGCTTAATCTGCCGGTTCGGTCTCTTGTAGTCCGGCTTTTCTCTGAGGGAACTGCTCGTCTGAACCCTCTTTGTTACACACCCATCAGAAGTGAGTCATTAAGGATCAGGATTTATAAACACTTTTACCTTGTGACATCTCCTGAGACTTACTTTTTCTCTTGTATAACCGACAAAACTGATTTAAGACTGTTTACTAACTCAGCAAATTTTTTTTTTTTCTAGAAAGTCTGACTCACCACCGAAGTTTGGATTGTTTGCATCATATCCTACCAAGTTTGTAGGAGTTGCTGCGCTGCAGTTTGCCGACTTCCCCTGACAGGACTTTACTGTAATCAATCTGTAGTCTCATGAATTTGCAAAGATAGCTGCAGCAGATCGGCTCTGAAAACTCTTTAAAAGTGCATTGTGATTACACGCCTGAGGAAAATTATACCAAGCAAACCATAAACACATTTAAACTTTATCCTATAAATAAAAAGTCAACGCCGTTTTTTTTCTGAAATCAAACAGGATTTTCACTCTTATTCTATAATTATTGCTTTGCAACTTTGCATCTTCGGAAATTAGCAGCTGGATGTTCTGAAAATGTGTTGTCATTGCCGTTGCACATTTGTGGTTTGTTTGCATGAAAACTGAGGCAGAAGCTTGTTTTCCTATAAAATCTGACTTCATTCAAGCCCAGACAGTAAAATTACAAACACAATCTCCTAAAAGGGCAGTTTCATACTGTAATTCACAGCATAAGTGCCCAAAAAATGCCAGGAGTCTAAAAGTGGATGAGCTCTCGGACTTCTTTAAAATTTCATCTGAGCGTGCAAGCTCGTAAGTGAAGACACGCTGTTCCTGCTGGCTGCAGCACACTGGTATGTCTGAGTGTCCTCAGGCAGAGCACACTGAGGTGTTTTTACTAGTTTGTGGGAGCTGGGAGAGCTGGGAAAGCTGGGATCCATCATGCATCTGCTGGTCTCCCGCTTGAGCGCTGTTTAATCTGTTCCATGAGAAAGTCTCTGTCGTCGTAGTAGTGAGGCGAGCCAAGCAGAGTTTTGGCAGAGCTTCTTGAGGACAAAGTTACATAACACTCCCTCTTTATTTCTTGCTCTCTCACTCCCCCCCTCCTCTCTCTGTCACACTCTCTGGTTTTGGCACTTTTTCTCCGACTCACTTTCTTGGGACACATTACAAAATCTTTCGGGGTCTCTCTCTCTCTCTCTCTCACTCTCTTTTTTTTTGCTTTTCCTTCTTTTTTCGTCCTGTCTTACTTTGGTTTTGTAAGTAGGAGTCCAGCATAAACGAATGAGCAGACAGAAGAGAACAGCACAGAATTAAGGGCTGTAGCACACACACACACACACACACAACCACCCCCTTCACACACACACACACACACATAAGTACAGACATTCCTCTGGAGTCTTACTCTATAGCAAAATGTATTAAGCTTGCACTCAGAGAGCAAGAAAGCAGTTACTCAATATTTTGCAGAGCACAATGCTGTTACATAACAGGAGCCGACTGATTCATTCACTGCCTCACTCGTACTGCACGTATTTTGAATTTACTCTCCCTGCTCCTCCTTAAAGGTGTGTGCTGATAGGATCTGTGACATAAACTTAAGAACCTTTAATCTGCAGATGAGATCAAGAAACTAAAAGTTGGGTTCATATGAGTCTTAAGGTTTGACCTCTGTCATCTGCAGCTTCTGGTTGTTAAATCAAATATGTGCATTTCGGGTCTTTATAAGTTCACCAAATAAGTTACCATATCTGCCTTCTCCCAACTGATTAATTTCACTATTTTGTTCCTTACATTTTTTTTTGGAAAAATATTAAAACGACATTTGTCAAAACTTGTTTATTATAATTCAAGTGATTTGTAACCAAACAACAGCTCTGTGGGGGCAACAATCCAACACTTCCCTCATTATCTCCAACAGATCTTCTCACTGCAATGCTGGAGTCACCCTGCAGAGCTGTGGCACAAAACTCCGCTCGGTGCTGTGGGGAGTAAACCCAAGTTTTATGACTAATTTGTTCCCTAATAGTGCAATTGTGTTTGCTGTATTCTGCAAGATGATTGACAGTGCAATAATTTTGCTGCTAACAGTAGTTCAGGAGGGGGCTGAGAAGAAAGTTTGCGGGATCACTGACATCCGAAATGCCTCAGTAGAGCTGTGAAAGACAATGACTGAATACAGTTCTCCTGCTCCTGTCCTCCACCCGTTATGTGTCACTGTCATTTTATGTTTCTTGGACAGAATGTAACTGGAATGCAATTTCCCCAATGTGGGATCAATAAAGCCTTTTTTTTAGCTTATCTTATATTCATTTTAGGCTCAACTGGACCTGCAATTAACAGAAGTAATAATGTCAGAACTTGGGTTTAACCCCCCACAGTGCAGTCATGAGAGAACCATGAAGCTTTGAGAAAAATAAAAGATCTTCACCAAACGTGGCAGCCAAAGAGACAGTTCGAGTTCCTGTCTGAGGTTTTAGTCCATCAACACCAAAATGGAGTTTACAGTTATATTTTCCAGGTCTTTTATTACTATTAACTGAGAAGAGTTGAGTAATTACGCTCATATTTTGTGGTTTGGTCTGTCAGCACTGGGCTGATGAAAATTTCACAATCCAAAAAGTTAATCATGATCAAAAAGCAGATAAAAGAACGTTTGCAGATGATATTCACATTTTTATGTCTAACTGTCATGATTTTTAAAGACAGAATATTCATATTTTCCTTTGGTTGATTGCAGTCCGACCTCGATCATGAAGAAAATGCCTGTGTAAATTACTCCCAGAGCTGGTTGCTTTACTTGTGATTGATTAGTTAGCATGTGTTGTATTGCTATGCTAACCCGGGCTTGTGATAAATCCTAATTTTACAGTTAGCGAGCCCTGAACCCAGTGCTTCTCCCTGTGTGTTGCAGCCGTGTCGAGAACGTGACCTGATCTTCTCTGGGTGAGGGAAATCTTGCCCATTTTAATAGGTGTGTTTTCGTGGATAATTTACCAGCTTAACAAGGTTACAGTCTTGCTTCCCACAACTTACTTTCTCTGAATCAATGAGCTCTGTCGGTTTCTGCACTGACCGAACAGACCGGCTTATTGTCAGGGGATCAGCATGTGACTCCAGAGTCTCTTCATTCCCATGTTGTGTCTTGTTAACTGGTAAACATACTTTCAAGAATCACCTGCATTTTCTTCCATGTCAGACAGTTTATCCTCAAGTGTTATTACAGGGTGACGATGAAAATCATGTTTTGCTAATCTGCGTAACATTATGAAAGATCAGTTTCACGTGTGTTAGTTTTAAAAAGGCATTCTTGCTTCAGACACACTTCTTACATAACAAAAAGTGAACTGGATTCCATTCTTATTAGTTCTGCTAGTTATGCATGCCTGAAACTGTGAGAGCAATTTGCACGTAGTCCCATCATCATTATCAGATCGTTGCAGTGACAGATCCAGGATCTCACAGAACGATGCCAAGTTTATTGTTTAGATGACTTAAAGACATCTAGACGGTACATGCTGGAAACATAGATGACACTGGATTCATTGTACAAGGAATACTAATAATAGAACTGTCATGTTCTGCTCCTGACATACAGACACTAAATTACACACACTCACAACCTCCCACAATGAAAGAAAAAAAAAAAAAAAGTGTTGTTGGCAAGAGACGTTCATTCCTCCATCAAAGCAAACACACACAAAAGAAAACTCAGCGCCTTTCTCACCCCAAGAATAAACATCTCTGAAAATGTCATCGCCGAGGCAGGCCAGGCTTTTATTGGGATTGATGTGAAACGACGTTCCCACTGTGATACACCATCCGTTGGTTGGGAGCAAGGGGGTTCACATGGACAGCTGCCCGCTGTGAGGTCCATCTGTGTGGGAGATGCTGCAGCGTTTGGCCCCTCCGCCTGCGGAGGAGATGGATCTCTTACAGGTGCTTCTGCCAGCATGGACCAATTACGAATTAGATGCACATGCGTGCTGAGACATACACTGGTACACACATACACACACACACACAGACACAGACACTTAGGCAGGCATAAAATACAAGAATCTTAAAATATACAGTCACAGTAGAAAATAATGTGCTGCTTTGTTGTCTTTGATTTTGCATCAAACCCCCGACATGAAAAATCAGAAACGGCGGTAGAATCTTTTTATTTATTTCTAATTAATTAATTAACTTATTTTTCATCTAAATCAAATTTTTCAATATCTTTGCTTTACAGAAATCTGCCTGCAGGGCACTAATCATCTCATCAAGATCAATTTTCCATCATTATGTGAATTTAATTCACGGAACACAAAGGGTTGGAGGTTAATTAAAAATTACACAAGATCCCTCATTTAATAATGATATAAGGATTCAGAGCCAAAGAAGCAGACATACACACACATACACGGAAACACACTCGAGATATGCAAGATTTAGGGACCGCTGAGATGGAGGAGGATGTATCGAATAACAATGTAAAAGGTGGAGCTGTTAGTGATCAAACTACACAGAGTTATCATCAGAGTCTGCAGCTCCTCTTCACTTCGCTTCATTGTTCCTGCAACTTTACCACTTTGGTTCTCTCTCATCGCTCCTATAGCAACATTTCCAGCGGCAGCAGGCAGTGGTTATTGGCCATAAAGCTCTAAAAACAGACTGTACGCGACCTGCTCAGCAGCAAAAGGCAGACAGATCCAGTCAGCTGCAGCTGAGGGAACACAAGGAGCTTTTATCTGGCGAGGAGCCAGATTTTTCAGCTCTTTAACAGGAATGTCCTGGTCTGAATCATACCCCTTTTTCAAATCATCTTATCTTTCTACTGTCTGTAGTAGAAATGCATTAAAAAAATTACAATTTTGTTAAAGTTTAGTTAAAAAAAAAAAACAGAACTTGTGTGTGATGGAAACTTTGATCTCTTATGCCTCTGACTTTGCACCTGAGAGGCTCAGGTAACCTTTTGGATGGCCACAAGAGGTCACCTCTCAGAAAACGTGAGAGCGAACAACAACAAGGGTTCATCTGAGGACTCAAACAAACAATCTATGCTTTGTGTTTACGAGCAGAACTAGTTTATAATTACACACAACATGCCCAAGAGTTTTAATGAGAGCCCACCACTGTTTATCAGCGCTTGTCCCAAAAAAAAAGGTTGTCAGGAATTTTACTTGACTTCACTGTACAACGTCTGTGCAACACATTTTACAAAGACAGC
>JAQNCA010000004.1:21736015-21746392 GCA_029783725.1 Acanthurus tractus | reverse complement strand
TATCTCTCTCTCTCTCTCTCTCTCTCACACACACACACACACACACACACACACACACACACACACACACACACACAAGCCCTCAGCTGGTGCATTGGCTGACACAAGCGGCCCATATCTGGCCTGCTTTTTTCGACACAATGCATCCATTGCTTCGGTGGAACCGTTTAAAAGAGGCAGAAGAGGGAGGAAAAAAACAAACAAACAAACCAAAGAATGACTCAGCATCACGACATGAGGCGACATACACTCAGAGCTCCGTTCTCACCGAGCGTGTATCATCCACAGAATCACCCTGAGCCCTGCTCGAGGAAAGCGTCGGATCGTGAAGATGTATCTCATCAAAATTGCATGGTCTCAGCCCCCGTTTCGCCACTTTAGACACTTTTGTTTGGCGTTTGCAGGATGCGCTGAGTATAACCTGCTCCGTCCTGCACAGATAAGAGCACACAAACAGCCGTTAGACGTCAGAGGCACACGTGTTGTTTTTATGTTGGAGTCAGACAGGACATGCAAGAGAAGAAATCACTGGAACCTATTTTTAGCATGATGGGAGAGAGATTTAAAGATAACAAAAGATCAGCAGTTTCAGTCCAGTAACACTGGTGTTGACTTTAATTTGCTCCTCTGTAGCTCGGTTCACTTGGTTCACACTAAATTAAAAGAATGATGCATTGTTACCTCTTCGTTCTTGTCCGTTTTGCAATCAGACTGGCTGCAGATTTATCTTCTCTGGTGGTCACAGAGTGCTCATAAAGAAACACGATGGCGAGGAGCGTAATTAGTGGAGGCTGCAACCAAACAGCATCTGTCATAACTACTTGTGGACAGCAAGGAACAGGACAAAAATACTGAGTCTCTTGATTTATTATCATTGTTTGCTGATTGAGATTATTTTTCTGTGCTCCTCAGAAGAAGAAGGCCACTTGCAGAGTTGCAAGTGACCCCTGCAGCGCCACCAGCAGGTTGGGGTTCGTATTTATCTTTTGCTGAAGCATCTACTATATAATGCATAGTGGCACACAATTTTGAACAGACATTCATGGTTCCCTGAGGATGAATCCCTCTGACTTTAGTGATCTCCTGACTTCCTTCAGCTCCACTACGAGATTACCATTTCTGGTTTTGAGTGTCACGACCTACAGTTATTGAACGAATGTCATTAAATTTGTTCAACACGTTTATTTTCCCCTCAGGATCGACTGGAATAACATCGATCCCCTCCAATTTTTTTCTGCTGCAATCATGAAGACTGTGTGTTTCCCAGTATTCTTCGGTTTACGACCAAATACCTGCAGAACTAACAGCATTCCCATGATCCTCAGCTGCCCTTTGTGTTTTGCGCTAACAAGTAACACTGCATGCCAACACACTAAACTAATGTTTTAGCCTAAAGCTTCACATAGCTCGTAGCATGACTGAAGACTTTCAGTTTTATTGATGCAATCACATGCTCACAGAACACAGTCATCTGACAAACTGAGTATATATGTCACATGATCTGGTATTGATCAGTCCTGATTGGGTCTGCAGAGAAGTTTGAATGGCAGAATTCACAGCAGCCTAAATGACAAACACACCAGTGTTTATCTGAACTGCATCAGACACATCAGATGTGAAGGCCTCCTTTAAAAATCCAGATCCAACCAACACATACAGCTTTTTTTTCTCTTGTTGTCTCGCTCTCTCTCTCTCTCACACACACACACACACACACACACACACACACAGAGTCACACAATGCTCACTCTATAAAGAATCCTTTTAACTGTCTCGTGTCCCACACATAGATTGTTTTGTCTGAACGTGTCATCCAGTTCAGAGGGCGCATTCTTACAGGAAGACACAGCCAGACTTCACACAGCGGCCTCCCGCCTCCTTCTCCCACATTTCCCTTCACACATCCCCCTTTACTATGTTTCTTTCTCACAACTACTCCTTTTTTATAACCCCTTCTTTTTTTTCTTTCTCTCCTCTGTTCATCATCTTCATCCCTGGAGGTAGACAGTTTTATTCAAGCAACCGCTTCTTATCATTTTGTCTGTAACGCCCCATCACCCTTTTGTCTCACCATAAAGATTGTGTCATTGATTGTACATTTGAAAAAAAAAAAAAAAGTAGTTATCTCCGAATACTTAAATGTAGTGATAAAACTGAGCGAAGGAATTCAAAGTGAGACATTTTCGTTTTGTTTTGCGTCATGTAGCTGACCAGCCTCCGGCTGTGCAGGCAAACAAGGGGTTAAGAGTTCAGTCATGAATTTTGGCACAAGGCTATTTAAAGCCATTAAAGTCAGTAGTAAAAAATTAAGATCAATACAAAAACCTAACAGGGAGCCAGGGCAAGGTGGCAGGGGGAGTTTATGTTCACGTCTCCTGATCGTGGTAATAATTCGTGCAGCAGTGCTCTGCAGTAGTCGGGGCCGGTAGCAGTAACCCTGATTAATAAATATCATTGTAGTGGTTCTAATACTTCTAATAAAAGCAGTATTACAGTTGTCACTCTGTCCAACAGACGATCCACATCTGTGTCAGACGCGCTGCAGAATTTTGCAGAAAAGAAATGTCTAAAACTAGATTTGCATGTAGAAACCTGTTTTTCATAATGTTTAACTTGCTTATATGTTGCAGTTGCGATCACCGTGTCGGTAAAAGCAGTGGGAAGTTTATTTGCAGGGTGCCACAAGTGATGATTTTCAAGTCTAATGTGGCCACACAGTCTGTCATGCTCTGAAATAAACCAGCAAAGTAATTTAAATGACTTCAATTTTCTATCTCGGAACATATCTGACACATGACATAAGCATTTCATTCACGCCTCAAAGCTCCTATCAACATTACATCTTTCTGTCAGAGAGGCAGCGATACTGTGCAGCTATTGTAGAAAAGCCCCCCACCAACTCATTTCCCCTTTCACCCACAAGGGCCTGTACATTTTCAGGCACTGGTTGCGGAAAAATACCCCCCACCGTCCTAAATGAAATCATTCTTTCTCCCTCAGTCTGTGATCCAGCTAACAACTGAGCTCTGCCAGGAAAAGACAGAAAGAGATAAGAAAGACAGACAGGAAGGAAAAAAAAGAAGAAATAAAAGCCCAAGATGCCCTTGGCCCCTCCTCAGACTGCCAAAGCCCCCCCCCCACCCCCTTCTAAAGATCTCCAAACCATGTTGTGAGTCAGTAACAATCAGAACATTCACAAACGTGGCTTTGCTGCCATTTCTTTCCACTAAGATCTATGATTTGCCAAGCGCTCCCCTCTGAGAGCTGCTGGCAGCTGAGCCAAAAAATCCCCCCACCACCACCACCACCGCCAACTCCTCCCCCAAGCAATGAGAACACCCTGAGAGTGCTGAGAAATTGCCCCCGCCGTGTCCCCTTCAAATGCGTGTGAATTTCAAATAATGTTCCACGGCCAAATAGCAGTTGGCACCGAGCCGGGCTGAAAGGGCTCGAGAGGGGGCTCGCTCCCACAGAGACAGCAGCAGAGAGGGGGGAGGAGGACGGAAGAGCCGGGACGAGAAGTCACACATCAAGATGAGCATCGGCACGTTTTTATTGGACGGTTTTACATGTTAAAATTCACTTGGTGCATCAGCAGTATTCAGTGAAAGGGACTTTCAACACATCTGGAATCCTGTCGACTGGGCCTGAAATGAAAATCTGTGTTGCTGTCTCATTGTTTAATATCATTTACACCTGGAACTTTGTCAGAAGTGTCTCGATACAAAATATCAGGGCCACCTACAAAGTTCGACAACCTGATCTGAAAGATAGAGTTTGTAGAATGGTCCAAACTCACTGTTACAAAGAGTTTGTAGGTGTGTAGGATTTAGGGGAATCTACACACAAAAATGAAATACATTAATGATGAAGTTTTCATTTGTGTTTAATCACCCAAAAAGAAAACAACAAGGGTTTTCATCACCTTGAAATTTGTCCTTTACTTCTACAAAGTGAGCAGAAAGTGAAAACCAAACACCGGCTCAAAAGTGGGGTATTCATTTGGTTGCAATATGCAACCTCACCACTAAGGGCCACTAAATCCTTCACACTGAACAAGCAGTGAATATATGATAAAGATGAATATTCATAAACAGTTGCAGAGCAGAAAAAACAGAGGGATGAAATATTGCAGATGAGAGATTTTCATGAATAAATTCAACAGCAGCTGCAGTCCGATGTCACTGTGTCATATCTATTACCTCCATTAGCCACAGTGCTGCTGCTGTGCATTCAGTGTCTCACCGAGCTAACAGCCGAATTCTATTTATATGTACATAATGTACATGTGTGAAAAAAATAGATTTACAGCATTAAAAGCGATGGGTACATTCATGCTGGACCTGCAATTTACATCACATGCCAAAATTCCACTACCGATGCCACAATAACAAAGCAAGGAATACCTGTAGTTTTTCTGTTAAATGGTCTGAATTAATAAAACACTTCTCTAGTCTTTCAACTATCCAAAGCGCTTCACGACACAGATCAGCTCTCAGCCGTTCACACACTGATGGCAGGCGGTTTTTCTACCAATGTGCACATCAGGAGCTCACGCACACACATTTACACACCAGTGGAACCAAAAGCAGCCGAAGGCGACCTGATTACACTTCAACATGGCGGCCAGAGGAGTCAGAGATGGGCAACCAGCGTTTTTTTGATTAACAGAAGATCTGCTCTTCTTCTTGCCCCATGCTTGTCCATACAGTGTTCACAATGGCTGCTGGCCTCATTATTAGCTTATGAGTTGCACTGGCGGTTTATTTGCCAAATGCAGGCTGTCAACAATGCCTGGAAAATGTGAAAAAAACTCGGATATGTTTAATATCTCCATTGTTTGTGTGGCGGTGTGCGAGTCTGAGACTGAGAGTCTGAGAGTGTGACTCGTATTGCGACCACGCTTCATTTACTGACCTTAAAATTTATAATGAAAGTGCCACCATGCATCGCACCGAAGAAATAATAATCATCCACTTTGCATTCTAGGTAAGTCGACATCTTTGTTTGACTCCATCAATCCCTGAAGGGTTTATCTTACAAAAGTTCAGCGAAGTAGCATAAGTGTGCACACAACAGCCGGTGGGCATCCCTCAAGGAGACATGCAAAGGCCATATTGGATAGCTGTTGGACAGTGATGCAAGTGCAGGTTGCTGGCGCTGTCTGTCTGTTCAGGGGAAAACTTCAAACTGTCTCCTGAACAGAAATGAGTTACCTTTCTCTTTTTAGGAGAAGCTTTGAAGGTTTTGGTTTCCTCTGATTAAAGCACGGCAGAGCGGCAGCGCTGGTAAACATGAGCGGCTTGTGTGCAGTGTGCTGATGTAATGTAACAGGATTTCAGTGACCTCTGCGTCCGGCAGCTGCGAGCTGTCCGTGTGCGAACATGTGTGCAGCCTGCAGTGATGTTACAATTACCAGACAACGATGGAAAATGTCTTCACCAGCCGGAAAAGGTGACGCGATTGCATAAAAGTGGAACCAAAACACTGACAAAAAATATATTACATGTCAAATGACAGATCAGTCTATCGACTGAATTACTTTTAATTTACTGGTTTCCAGCTTTTGTCTGTTTTGTCTTTGCAAAGTGAATATTTTTGGGTTTCAGGTCCATTTGTTGGACAGAATCTGGTAAAACACTTCACAATAAAACTGCTTTTGGTCACTCTATTCCTTAACTGACATTGAAACATTATATCTGGGCTACACTTTAATAAAAAGTCAAAAGAAGCAGCAACACATTTCCTAGTTCAGCACAAATACCAACATCTATCAATGTGAAAAATGTTGTCTGGGTTCAAAGTCTGCAGGTTGAGTTGAATTGAATCAAACTTGACTAAAAAAAAGAATCTATACCAGTCTGACTAAACAAAGCCTTTGATTATAATAAATTAATAGAAGAACATTTCAAAAAGCATCAAGGTTGCTTTATTGTCTGCTTGCTTTATTATCATACTTGATGACAATTACAATAAAAAGATTTGAAAACTTTATTTAAACCTCAGAGAACCTTACAGCAGGACTTTAATGAACTCGAGCATGATTTTTGTTCTAATTGCTCATATTTCACCGACAACATTTTAATTGAAATACCTTCATTGTTTTAAATCGTCTCCTTCCTGAAGGCATCTATAGTTAAAAATGAACCCAACTCATAAAACAAGATGCGACCGCCCCAGGAATTCAACAAACATGCTGTAATAAACCACTCATTGTGTCCTTTATTCTTGAGAGGGATGTCTACAGTTTCCACAAATAGTTTCAATGTGCCCCCAAAAAACTCATGTGATGTTGTTGAAAGTTTTAAAAACCCTGCAAGCACAAGTTGCAGTGGAGTCATGAAAATACTCATTCAATAAATTAACTGGGTGCACGGTGCCACAACTCAACAGCGATGTAAAAAGGCTGAAAAATTATAGCCGCCTTATTAATGCAATTGAACAGTCAAGCTAAAGGGAGCGTAGTTTGTGTGTGTGTGTTTTTGAGGTCAAGAGTGAAACAGCGAGGGGGATTTATCATCGTCATCTGCGTTTGGTGGCGCTGTGATTTGGATGCAAAGTACAGTCTTCGGCCATAGATCTTTTGTTGGGGCGGCTTGGAAAGGACCACACAAACTCCACTTATGACAAATAGGACTCATACATTAAGTGTAATTTTATGCAGTGCAGAGTAAAGAGAAACAGCAATGCTTTTCGCAGCTCGGGGGGGGGTTGCACATAGATCTTTGGAGCTGTTAAAGAGAGAGGTCGACTTTCTTGTGGCTCAGCACAATTTTTGTCTGTGTTCTCTGTCCAGGAAGAGAAAACACTTTTAGGTCTCATACATTCGTCTGTTTTCACATTTAAAAAGTTACCTGCAATAACTGATAATAACATGGAAGTTTTGGGGGGGAGGATTTTAGAGTTTTTTAAGTACAATGTGCAAGGTAGAACCGGACAACCAGAGTAAATGTTTAACACAGCAGTGCAAAAGAGAAATTGTTAAACTCTGATCATTATCGAGTCAAATGAAGAAACCTGATGTTCGAACAAATATTTACACAGCTACCAATCCCGGCAAACAACCAGTAACCAATAAATCATCAAACACGTTCGGCTCTTTCGTTTCTCAGCTGCGATGAATCATCATTTCTACTTTATGGGACGCTGGAAAAAAGTGTCCTGCAATGTAGAAAAGATACTAAATGTTTTTATTTGATTCTTCACTCGTCATTTTCTGCCCCGTCCTTTGTTATGTAACCATGACCGAAGCATTTGGCTCGACTGTAACCCAACTCGCTTTACTTGCTTGGACGTAACCGTTGTTTTTTATTAGGCGGGAATATTGTGTCTCAGTGACACTGCTGTCTTTAATGATCTGGTTTCCAAGTTATTTTTTCGCTCATAGCTTCTTTTTCTTTTGGAGTCTGCTGTAGCACAGATGCTACTGAGTGTTAAACATTGTTTTGTTGGAAAACACATGGCTCCTCATGTAGCTCCGCAGTTGCATAATTATCTCGGAATCGAATCGACAACATTACGGCACGTTGCTCATGCATGACATAACAGCAACCCGGAGAGAGAGCCGAAAAAGAAAAAAGAGAGGAAAGAAAAACAACCATGTGGGCTGAAAGTGGGTCAAGTGGAGGCTGTTAGGGGGAGGCATCCATCAGGACTCCAGATACGAGTCGGGGGTAGGGGGGGTGGTGGGCTGCCTCAGGTTTTCTCCTTACAGGCAAGGTTTGACCCTGCAGCATGTAGCGCTAATGAAAACCATGTGTGGCCCGGAGAGGAGCTTCACTCCTGAAAACCAGATGTGCACCGGCTCAGGTGTCACTCATTTTGTGATCTGTTTTCCCGTCTGTCTGACTGACTCACGGCCAAAGGCTTCGCTCAGAGGAGTCTCTCTGCGTAAACTGTCACTTTGTCTCCGTTTACCGCTGATTTTGAAAAATGAAGAGGTATACGGACGACATGTGGCATGTTTTCATTTCGCTAAATATGTTTTCCCATCGACGGTATCTTGAATATTAACGTGACCCAACGTGAAACATTTATTGTGTTCATGAAAACTGCAAAACCAAATGTGTTTTGCATTTTCTTCCCCTGTTGGTTCAGAAGAAAACAGAATGAAATCCGAGTGCAGATGCTTATAACAAGACAATGACAAAGAGTTACGGAGCTGAAGACAGGTGGAAAAAAAACTGATGTAAAAAAAGACAAAAAAACAGGGAAATCTACAATAAAGGCTCCAACTTTGCAATGATAAACAGAGATGGGCTTAAAATGAACAGGTCAAAATGTAAAATCTACATAAATCCCACTGTAGAGTCATTGAAACTGCGTCCACAAACGGTTAAAAAATTGTTCTTCTCTTTATGTAACATGGATTAACCTCGGTTAACCGACATTTATGTTATACGATATATTTTCAAAAGCAGAGGAAAAGAGGATTCGACAGTTTACTGCTTTAAATTTGTTTCAGTCTCAGTTTTCACAGAGCAGAAAGTAAAAGGTCAGGAGGAAAGAGTTCAGCAGCGTACAGCAGGGGAACGAGGTCAGTTACTGTAACAGCAGGTCAGTTTGGATAAAAGTCAAAGACAAAAAACGATGCTAAAGATCTGAAATGACCTGAAGCTGACTGGTAACTGATCTTCAAAAGGAATATCCAGCAGCAAAGCATGAAGGATTATTACTGTGCTGGGTCTGGGTCATTAGTCCTGTAATTTGACTACGTGATGGATATGGAGCACGTTTATTACCGGGGGGCCGCTGACAGCCTGGAAATGTTACGTAACTTTGGACCAAAGAGCTCTCTCTTCTTCTTCTTCTTCTCCTCTGTCTTTTTTGGTTTGTTTAACTGTTATTCAAGATGTTTCAAATCATTACCTCTGAAGTCCCGTAAACCTTTAAATCACACTTATAAACCCTCCAGTAACAAAGGGAAAAAGGGTAAGCAGTTGTATAAAAGAGTGCTTAGATTTATTTTATTTGTTTGTTGTTTTCGTTGAGTTTTTGTCTATTGTCATTAGACCGATCAGTGATGTCACAGCAGGTGTTTTCCATCAGCCGCCAGTGCGAAACATCTGCAGTGACATCAGCGATGAGGGCGTGGGCAGAACAACACGACCGAATGCTTCAAACAATAGAAAACAGATTTTTGGATAAACCGTTTAATGAAAAGTTAGCATGAGAAGAGAGACTAATATATATCATATTAAACTGTTGGCGTCACCATCTTGAAAGGGTTCTTGCCATTTAGATAAGATAAGATAAGATAAGATATTCCTTTATTAGTTCCACAATGGAAACATTTGCATTGTTGCAGCTGAAAGTGGACAGCAAAAGACCAAATGTAAAAAGCAGCTATAAGAATAAAGAACAATAAATAATAAGTACAAAATAAGAACAAAAAAATTACAAATTATATACAAGGGTGACGATATTGAGTGGTAATATTCAATTGCACAGATGAAATCAGAATAATATACATGGATATTGCACATAATTGAAATTCTTAGTACACATGAAATACTAATAATATTACAGAGAATTGGACATTAAAGTGCAGTGTATTCAATCAATAAATTAAATGCTGAACAAACGTGTGTGTCCTTTACACACTCAGTCCAGCATCCATGAAGAAGTTTGCATGTTGGACCTCAAGAAATGATCCACAGCTTTATCATCATCATCATCGCTGTCGAAATGTGAGGGGTACTGAGGGGGCGAGCCGGGTAAACAGGGTGGGTGTCGGTCACATTTAAATCCACGCTGGATTTGAACTCATTGTTTTGTCAAACTGAAGTTTCTGATGAGGTCGTCGTCGTCGTATTGTTCACTTCAGTCTCACGGGATTAAATCTATTTACAAGAGATTTGATGAGGGATTAAAAAAAGGATTAAAACTCAGCAAGCTAATCTAACAGTGGATTTAAATGTTAGAACTCCAGCCCCTGTAATAACCCACAGGTAACCCCAGAGGCAAAACACAACATTTAGGAAACATCCTCGGGTGTTACACGGATCTATAGAGCCCAGACATGGAACAACACCAGACTTACGGAGTCTTACGTGTGATTCACACGGTGTTAAGCGTTGCACCACGGTGTTTCGTGGCTCCCTGCCATGCATTGTTCACCGGCCGGGTTGTTTCGACATAACAACAGATAACACGGTCTGATCTTCTGTGAGAGGCCACAACCAGACATTTACAGAGCCCTCGAGTCTGCTTTCCACCCCCCCCCCACCAAAGGTTCCTCCCGTTTTCCCTGTTTTTCTTCCCCCTGCCCAATTGCGCAGGCAGATTGCCCTCCTATCCAAGCTCTTCCCTAAAGACCCCAGGCAGAAATTGAGTGGAAATTTTCTTTCAGAGAGCAGGGTGTTGTGGGTCAGGTGA
>JAQNCA010000004.1:21718764-21735915 GCA_029783725.1 Acanthurus tractus | reverse complement strand
AGCTCTTCCCTAAAGACCCCAGGCAGAAATTGAGTGGAAATTTTCTTTCAGAGAGCAGGGTGTTGTGGGTCAGGTGAGTGTGTGTGTGTGTAAACTGTACGCCCTGTTAGGTAATACACCTCCAGCAGGTTAGAACAGTGCAGAGATGAACACCTCTCAAACATGACAGTGGCTGGGGGGCTGTGCCCCCCCCCCCCCCGTCACACACACGTCAACACTCTCATTATTGACTCTCAGGCCCAGAAAATGTCTGCATGAACTTCATGAGCTCAAGAAAATGAAATGCATCACAGAATAACGGCCGTGTGCTCATTTTTTAAAAGCTTTTCCGTCATTTTTTTCATTGAACCTTGCCTTTTTTTTTTGCTATTATTTGATTAGTAGTCGTGTTTTTCAGATTAAAGCAACTAGGCGGTCAAATTTTTATTTCGCCGCGTGTGCTTTTGATCTTTTGATCACAGAACACAATCATGTTTTATACATCGAAGCGTCGGTTTGAGGAAGACTCTTTTCTGTTCCCGACCAACAAAGCCTTCATGCACGAAGTCCAGACTTTCACAGTTTTGATGAGAGAACTTGACTGACCTGCTCAGAGTCCTGACCTCAACATCACCCAACACCTTTAAGATGAACAGAAACACTGACTCTGGGTCTGTATCAGCCATTATCAGTGTCAGACCTCAGTTAATGCATTTTCCTGGGATAACGTTTACACTGGGTGATATTTAATATCCCCACATGTCTCCAGCACTGCATCATTGAAAATCCACATTTGTAATCTCGCAGAGGGGCCGTTTTGTGAATGAAACTCTGTAGCCTGGATCCAAAACCTCATGAACGGCCTTCCCATAAATGAAAAAGATGATTTCACAGTGAAAGATGAAACTCATAGTTTGAAATAAAACATTCTGCACTCACATTTAAGTGTAATGTTTAGGCATCTGTTTGCTTCAGGCTGTGTGAGCTTGTTTTATTCTGCACCACATAAACTTGACTCAAGGGTGTGAAGTGTTGGTCTGTTTACCCACCGTTGATTTCAAGAGAGAGAGCAGATGAGTTTCCTGTTGTCTGTCCCATGTTAAGATGTTAGTTTGTGGATTTATTGGAGTCAGAATGCTAGAAGTCCGATGTGAACCTTGTAAGAAGCAAGCAGAACTTTTTCAAAGATGTGAGTGGAGGCAGGAGGTTACTCTATAACACATTTGTTATCATCACCCCATCCCATCATGTGCTGTTGTTACATAATACCCGCCTCAAACAAAAACACCATTTGCCTTGCAGTGTTGATTCAGAGAGTGAATATGGAAAACATATGGCGCTGTGAAAAGCCACCGTTCTGCTGCTCCTGTTTGTTCGGTCACATCCTCAGCCATGGATGCACAGATGGGACTCGGTGTTCGGAGTGACCGGCTTTTTTTTTTTTGCAGCTTTGCAGGTGCTGGGAATTTACATGCAGGGGGAGGCAGAAGCATAGAGGGGGTATCATTATAGAAGTGGACCTGAGCTGAGGAGCCGGTAGAGGAAAAAAACACAAACTGTCAAGCTGTCTGCTAACAAGACACCGAAATTTACATCTGAGGCTTTTAGCTAGCGGTCTTATCTGGAGCTCCGAGTCTCACTTAAAGACACCTCATGACTGTTATGGGACAGATTGGCTGTTGTGAGAGTTTGAACTTTCGACCTCACACCAGAAAGAAAAGCTCCTCTTGACTCTCGATCATCCTGCTTTCTCAGTTTATCCAGGACCGCCGAAGGGGATTTTTTTAAATATTTGCATCTGAGAGCGGTGTAACAAGGCGCTGAAGAGTTTGGAGAAGAAATAAGTGACCTGTGATGTAATTACACCACAGAACTGAAGCTTAAATACTTTTGCCGCTGACAGAAATGCATCTGTGACGCATTCATGACTCGTCTGTTTAAAGATGCCCCCCCCCCTGCAGTTTCTCATCCCCGCGGTGTTTCGCCGAAGGCTCCAGAAACAGCTGCGATCACTGTTCTGAGGGATGAGAGGAAGGTCCACACGTTCTTTTTTCACCGCCTCAGCAAAACTCCACTTCAGCGATGAGGGGAATATACGGCAGAGGACCTGATTTCTGATGATGGATTATTATTGTACCCAACTGTCACACTGACCTCCAATAACACAAGTGAAATGAAACATACTGAGCTTTGTGGGCACGACACACACCTCCGCTCTCCCTCCGAGTTTGTTTTCCTCTGTTTGTCACCTGTCATGAATCTCTCGTCATTAAAACATAACAAACTCCTCCGTCATGTCCACAAGTTTTATCATAACAAAGATATTTGTAGTTTTTTGAAAGGTGCAGAATTTTGCAGGCGTTCAGCGTGTGAAGGGACATGAGCTCTCTTGCAGAACAGTCTGTTCAAAATCCTCTATCTGAAGTGACCTGTAACATGAATATATATCATTTTCTGAACTTTTTTAAATCAATTCCATCAACTCTCTACTTGTCTTTTGTTTGCAGAAGAGCAATTCAACATTTTAAAACCAAATAAAGCACAACAATTTTTTAGACATTTAAACTATCTTTTCCACTTTGCACAACATCTCCGAATACAGATGTAACATCCTGATGATTTTCTGACCGTCTGGACCTGTCGACCCTCAAACAAACAGCCACGGCTCTGTGAAACGCCGGCTTCAAAGCTGATCTGCGTCTGCTGAGGTGTGAAATATGTGAAACAGCACCACCCACGAGCCCCCCTCCTCCCTCCCTCACTCCTCCACAGCGGCGGCGGAGGCGCCTGGGTGCCTCCGACCAGATGTTGGCCAGCCTTAACACCGGAGGTCAAAGGTCATCAGTTGATAGGAAGGGGTCGGGGAGAGTTTGTTAGGGAGGAACGCAACAGCCGTTGAACCAGACCGTGTAGCACTTCATCAGCTGGAGACGCACACACCGCGCCCTCCTCCGACCTTGGATGGTTTGAATTAGGGCCGCCATGGTGGAGGTCCACTAATTGAATTCTGCCACCACTAATAAAAAACAGGTGATCAATATTTTGAGAAGGTAATTTGTTCAATGGTAATATTTTATCGATTTTGTATACCTCATCTGCTTCATCTGGTTCTTTATTTTTGTAGCGTTATATAAAATCCTCCACATATTAGCTCTTAACCTGGTTAAGGTCATATTACAACGTCCACCGTCACTTATTGTGTTTTTAGAGGCTAACTGATGGTTGAGTCTAAATCACTTTGGCAGAGACGGTTAAATTCAACAGATGAGATGTTCACAGTACATTGTATTTCTGGTAATTTTAACATGTTTCGTTTCAGTTGGACATGAATTGATCCAAACTGAAAAGCATTTGATGGAAGAATTCATATTTGTGTCACAGATTTTTCAAACCATATGTGATTATTTTGCTCCCACTCTTCAGTATTCTTAAATGAAATCAGTAAAAATGCAGGGACAAGAGCAAAAAAAAAAAGGATGTAAAATCTGTACAACACAAGCTGCTGATTGGCTCTTTGTGGCACAGAGCCAATCAGCAGCTTGCTTGATGATGAGACTGTGCATGTCATTGTTTTGATTGGCCTTTGACTGAAGACTGGCATTGAAGTGGTCAGAGGGAGCGAAAATGGACAGAGGACGTATAAGTAGAGATAAATACACAGTCGCTTGCTAATTTTTCCTTATTTTTTCCAAAACAGTTTTTAAAAAACATCACTCAAATGGAAGACACCTGAATGCATCGGTATGTGTTACACAGTGGAAATGTAAACATCTGGTGATCTGGTGTGTATTTACAACAACATGATGGTGTGTACGAGACTCAGGTGAGCTTTTGCTCTTGTTTCAGGACGGAGTTGGTGGAAAGTTACTCCGTGTTGTTAGAGGAGAAGTGCTGGGAAATTTGGATTCTGGACGGTTTTCACTCCCACGGGCAATTTATTTTCCTGATTTTCTTTGACTCTGAGAGTTTTACTACTCTCTTATTGTCCGTTTGTGCTGCGGTTGTTACAGGATAGTGTGTGTGTGTATCTTTGCTCCTGCTTTCATCATAATGTCTGCCTGCGTTTATGTATACAGCATCAAAAGCACTGAGCGTATAAGTGTCTGTTTGTATGTCTTATGTTTTAATGTATGTATACAGTGAATAGGTTTCCAGATTGCACACAGATGTGTGTGTATCTGCATGTGTGTGTGTTGATTTATGTGTGTGTGTGTTTACCTTTGCATGTCAGCTACTGTGTCTGCACACATGTTTGCACGTCTGTGGGATTTTTGCAAGTACTAGCAGATGCATGCACCGTTTTTATGTGTGCATCTGCATTTTTTTTTTCACATTGAAGGTGACAGATGTAAAAACAAGCAGATCTGCACTACAAGATGCAGAATTTATTTGCCATTTATTTTGCCGTTTACACAAGATGACGCCCCCATAGAGCCTCACTGGGGTGGCCGATCCTTCCGCAGTCGTCATAATCAAAAGCCAGCGCTCTCTCCATCCATCTCAGCACTCCATTCAAAGTAATAATATCACTATTCATCATCAGTATTCGCACCTGTCCAAATCCATAACCTCATTGCCGGGGGGGGAGGGGACAGGAAGAAAAAAAAAGAAGAAGAAGAAGAAGAAGTCACCGGCATCTCGTTCAGAGCGGAAGAATCCAATTCCACCTCGGCCTGCGTTTCCAACATGCATTTGTCATACATCAACCAGACAAGTCAACTCCCTCCTCTCCTCCGCACGCAGCGTCTCTCTGACCCGGCTCGCTTCGTCCTGACTCATAAAGAGAGCTAAATGAAAACCATCTCACCCCCCCACACTCACACACACATACACACACCACCGCCACCACTACTCCCCCCCCGTTTCTCTTGTCTCTCTGCAACCAAAAACTCATTTCCTCTGCGCAGTGTATCAGTGGGAAAAAACACACACAATATCGAAGTACAAGTCAGAAAGCCCCCCCCCACCTCCCTCCAGTTGGCTCAGACAAATAAGTGTGCATTTCTCAAGGAATTCTCTGAATGTGGGAGTGGACCTGCAGATGTTGGAGAGCCGTCAACCCCTTAAAAAAAAAAGAAAAATCCACCCCCACCCCCAATCCCAGATGCCCCCCTCCATCCGGTCCATGTTTCCCATTTGCCTTTGTGTTTTGCGTTGTGAATGTACAAACAGATGCAGGAAGGCGCGCATGCACGAAGACACTCCCAACAGCCGGGTATGTACACTTGTATGAGGTGACACACACGCACACACACACACACACACACACACACACACGCAGACATACAAACACACACTTTTACAAACATGGTCACTGGTCACTGCTCTGTTCTCTCTCTCTCTGTTGTGTGTCTAAAGCCGACGCACATGCACTTAAACTCAGTTCACGCTGTATAACTGTCACCAATACACACAGGAACACACACACATACAAGCACATACATGCACATGCTTACAACCCACAAACATAAAGGGACAACCCCCTGTTTGACAAACACACACACACACACACACAAAAATCCAAAGCTGTGGAGTATGTGCATACTCACACCCACACATGCTGACACATGCACACATAAAAATAAACTCCCTCCTTGCAGTTGTGACACACATGTGCACACACACACAAACACGCACACACACACTGTACTTGGACATCCCAGGATCCTCTGTTTTTCCATTACAGAGTCTGGCAGCAAAACAGTTGAGCACTAACAGAAACGTTGCAGCAGTGGGAGACGGAGCTGACGGCCGAGCTCGAAGAAGTCTGATCCATAAATTCAAGAAACACTGGCAGATCATACACACACACACACACACACACACACACACGCACACACCAAACTAGTGCTGTTACCATTAATACGATACACAATGTTGAGCAAGTGTCTGAGAATTCTGCAAAACAAAAAGGTAATGAGAGTGTTTCCATCATATTTTTACATCATAACAGATCCAAATTACCAAAGATCTTATTTGTGTTTTTATCTTTTTGTGTTTTTTTAATTAGTAGATGAATGGAAAGTTTTTGTTTGATGAGAATTAAAAGAGGAATCTAGTTTTTTGAGTCCTTAATAAGTCTATACAGCACATGGGGATGTTTCATTATTAAATTCTTTCTGGGAAAAGTGCACAAAAATTAGTATTTTAAACCTCAAAACTTGAATGACTCTTCCAAATTATCTGATCTCTTCTTACTGTTTAGACCAAGTTAAAGGATTCTCAGTAAAACACAGGACTTCAACCGGAGCTTCATCTGTCAGCAAGTTACTTTCAGCACAGCAGCACATGAACTTTGAGACAAAACAACAAAACCAAGACAATCTCAACAGCGATTCATGTCTCATTACATAACCTGGTCTGATATCCCACTTACTCGAGCCTCTCTTAAAGTTTACAGAGGCAGGGCTGCGGTCCAGCACGTGGGCTGCCTCTCTAATCCACCTCTCCCAGTTTGGTTCTGGCCCAGACCAGACTGGATACACACCACTACAGAGAGTGAGAGGACAGAACAGCATCAGACTGCATTCACACACTGCAGGCAACCAAAGTCAATAAGCCCATTTCTGCACACATTTCACAGAGGCGGTCATTAGCTGTGATGTGGACTCAGTTACAGCAACTGGTGAGTTGGTAAATCCAATTTTTTCATATATTCTTGCTTATTACATAAAGGAGAGCGACTCCTGTGGGGTTTGGGCAGTAACCAATTACATGAAATGGGATTCACAAGCTTTGGTTCCCGTTTTTTTTTCCCTCTCTCCCACTTTCCTGTCACACCCCGACACATGAATCATTTATCAACATTCGCAGAGTTGTTTAGGTCAGTTGTTGCGAGTGGTTTTTCTGTGTGTACTTACAGAGTGTTGTTTGTTAGTAGAAAGTTAGTGTGTGGAAGACAGATTTGTTCAGTGGGGAAGTTTTTTTTGCATTAAAAAAACATTCATTAGGGTCAAAAGAGAGAAAAACTAGACAACACCATAATGTATAATGGTATTGTTTAATGTATATGATTCCATGACATAAGTTCGACTAATATGATTTAGAAGTAATGCAAATACTGAGTACCTCAATCTAGATACTGAGTGTTTCTATTATTTAGGGGGGTTAGGAATTCTTATATTATCTATGATATATATTATTAATTTTGATTTTAATGATTTAAAACCTTAGACCATGGCAAGGTTAGAAAAAATATTTCAAAACCTCAGAACTTTTACTTGTTAAATATCCAACCTATAGATTGTTCATTTAAGTACAAATATCAGCTGTTTGATCAAAAGTCGTCATCACCGTTAATCCAGTCCTGCTTCAGATTGTTTTGACTATTTATCGCAAATATATTGTCTCGCTGTCAATCCGCTGAATATATGCTGCTTCATATATGAGCATCACGGCATCCAGTGCCGCCTCCAGTGCAGACGGCGTCTCCATGGAGATGTCGGGTAATGAGTAAGCGTGCCACAGCACAATCAGCTGCTAGCTCATTAGTGCATATTTATAAACCCGACCCAGTGGCGGCACGGTGTGTGAAACCAGCCTGGCCTGGCAGAACCTCGTCCATGGCAGGAGCTGAAAGAAAAGGATGGACCAGGAGGGAAGTATGAGAGAGTCACAGGCCCGGTCCAAACCAGCATCCAGTAATGAACAGCAGATTGCTATGGGAACAAGGTCATTCCTGTTATTACCTCGCTGGACAAACAGTGAGGCGAGCGGCGGGATTCAAAGCATGGCAGCACATATGTGATTTCCTTCACATTCTCAACTTCTATTTTCTAACTTTAATAACGGTTGTTTTCTCATACATATGGCATTGTTATAAGTTTATGTAACATAGAAAGATGTGATTTCAGTCTATCTGAGCTTCAGTCTCTGGAGATCCAAACATGTCTTCACTAAATAAAATATATGAGATGAGCTGTGAGCAGTCGATGCTGAGCCAAACTGAGGATGACAGGATGCAGACGGTGGAAAGATGGTTGTAAGTACTGTACATGTACTCTTCCTTCACCATTTTCCTGCTGTTTAAATTAAAATTCATTCATTTAATAGAAATACTTTATTCGAGTTTCTCCTCTACATGGACACTTTATTTTTAAAAGGCTGTGGACAAACTACCCACATATGTGTTTGTACTTTTTGACTCAGTTGGATTTTCATGGATTATGTTCAGATTTTAACTAACAATTAGAAATATCTAAATGCTGGAGCATAACAACAGTTATGTCTTGCATAATAGCGTCTGTCTTACTTTGTATCAGCAGTCCTGTGGAGGCTGTTTGACTGTTTCAGCATGGTAATGGCCCCAGGGCCAAAAGCCAGGTCCATAAAAACGGTTTTCATCGGTCCCACCCAACGTCTTCTCAGGAAGGGCTGGAACAATGACTCTGAGCTAAGAGCTGTTGGCCAACATCAGTTTTGGATCTCGCTAATGTTCCTGTGGCTGAATGGAAGCAGATTTTCTTAAATCCAGTATGAAACCTGAAACCAGAAGTGTGGATGCTGTTCAGCAGGAGATTAACGCTGATGCTCTGTAATGACATGTTTTACAAGCCCATGTGGGTGTAATGTTCTGGTGTCCACAAAATTTTGGCCTCTGTGTTGTGGGCATTCGATGTGGGCGTCCTCCGAGCAATCTGATGTCGTCCTGACGGAGCCGTTTCTATAACATGTCTAGAGGTGTAGAAATCAAGTGCACCATGAAAATTATATAACAGAGGGAGGCCTAATATTGTGAAATCAAATTTCTCACCCCCTGTGCCATAACTTTACGATAATGGATATTGTTAGAGGTTCGTAAACGGGGACGGCAAAGCAATTTGGTGCCACGTGTCCCTCCATACCCAAACTCCCCCACCACCCCCACCACCACCGCCACTGCCACCGCCAACCCCGCCACCTCTAAACAATCAGCCGGGGTAATGAAAGTGATAATGGTAATCTTTACGGCCCACCGTGCTAGCCCAAGAAACCAGCGACCCCCCGACACTGATTTAATTAGCTTTCTTCTCCTTCTCCTCCTGCCTGTCTTTCATCAGCGTCAACGCCATAAACTATTAATGGCCTCTTAGGCAATTTAGCTTGATCACTCGAACCGGCCTGCATTCGGCTCGCCTGAAAATGTTTGAAGAGATTAGCAGCGGGGGAAAAAAATGCTCGTCTGCAAAAAAAAAAAAATTAAATATATGTGTGTGTGTGTGTGTGTGTGAGGAGGGAGGAGTCTCCTTTAAAGAGCTTTATCATAGAGCGGGCATTTGGTAATGGAGGAGGATCACTTAATTTCTTTTAATATGATGATTCAACCAGTGCTCAGCAGTGAGACTAAAGCAGGTTGGAGTCACATTCGTTGTGCTGATGTCATGAGATTCGATTTGAGGCAAAAAAAACACAGAACACACAGGAATGTTTAGTAATTTGGTGATTTTTGTGTGTAACTTCACATTGATATTAATAAGTCCATGCAAAAGCTATAATGAAAACGAAGGAGCTAATTAATTTTTAATCTGAATTAAATGACTGAAAAGTCAAAAGACTTATACAGATTTCCATCAAAATACAGAAACTTTCACAACAATGCCAACTTTATCTGAGAGACATGTTGTTTATATGAATAAAAAATAAATAAATTCTTCATCAGTAATAAAGTTGTTTGGCAGTTCGTATCAAACTGACACACAGATCATAAAAACAAGAGAAGCTTTCATGTAGCTGAAGCTCTGCAAACTGAAAAAGAAGAAAATGTGACTGGAGAACAGGAAATCCATCCTGTGTGCATGAAGTCATCCTGTTTCAGAATGCAGCCAAAGCACAGATGTCAAAATTCCCGAATTCATCAACGCAAGCTTTTGTCTCATATGTGCACTTTGTTTTACCATGAAAAATTGTTTAATATTGTGTCTCGTGCAGCTTTCATCACCAAAATTTTTTAAATGTGATGGGTTGTTAAATACAAACAGCTCAGATGAGAAAATTCAAGATCTGATTATGAAAAATAAGGCGTAAAAAATAAGACTTTGGTTGACAAACTTGTCATCAACCTGCAAACATCTGACGCAGTCGCTTGTTGTAACTGTGTCGAGGCCTCGGGCATGAAATATCTTCTCCTGTGCGAGTTTCCTGTTGCGCCCTTTTTTTTTGTCAATGCAGGATCAATGCTGCAGCATCAACGCATATTTTTCTGTAACGGCCTGGTAAACTGTTCAATTGAAAACAGATTTTTTTTTCTTTCACCATCTACCATTTCTGCCAAAGGGCATGCACATACACGCAGCCAAGTAATGGATGACCAATATTTCCAGTAATGGAGTGCGCTTGACTTACTATTGCAACATCAACTGTTATATACATGAATGACGGTGGGTGTTAGTCATCTGGGGGACTAAATGTCATTGGAAGTGTCAGTTTTGCTTTGAACAAACAAAAAACGTGTTTAAGCAAAAGGTGAAGATTAGAAGAGGAAAACAAAATGTATTTTTGATTCATACAGCAATATTTTCATTCTGTAAAGACCCAAAGTTAATGTAATTCCTCAACATAAACACAATTTAAATGGATAAAATCGTCATATAGGCTGGTGGTGGACATATGTCTTTCTTTAGCTCTGCTTCAGCCTCCCATAGACATTCATCCTGACTGTTTCTTCATCACCTGAGGCGGTTTCCAGTAATTCAATCAATACCATCAATTTCAATGTTTACCCTTCTGTGTTCAGCTCTGGTTTCAATCCAATATGTCCAAAATTGGGCCAATATGTCCATTTGTTGTTGAGTTAACATTCATGGATGCCACATTCTATTTTTCACCATACTGGTCCTTCTGTTAAAAGAGACCTTGAAATGTGCACAAAATGCACAATCTTATTTATCAACGGAAACATTTACCATGTAGCAGCTTTACATTCAATGACTGCAAGTATTTAACTGAAAATATGGAAGGAATCTGGTCCAGTGACATAAATCTAATTGCATCTAATGAGATAGTTAAAATATCATTTAATGGGTAGTTGTGTCCTTGTATAAATGACAAGCATGATCAGTTGCATGAAAATGTAATATTTCTACAGCTCTTCACAAGCAAACATTACATATGATAATAATACAAAAAACCTCTTTGACTCAGTTAAAAAGCTCTTACTTGCGCAGCGTGCGTGCAAAATGCTAATGGACTAGTTTTGTATCTATTAACATGGTGACCTCCACGGAGCAATGTGCCTGGGGATATTAACAGCGGGCCATTTGACAATAATGGGACCTTTAATCTGAGTTTGAGCCAAACACATGAATGACATTTCCCAGCCAGTGTTCCCATTCACAAACAGCGGGGGACCAATCACAGTGAGACAGAGTTCAATTAGATAGAAATGAAGCACATCTGTCGAGGGTGAGGGGTTTTTACATTAACGGCAGAACATAAAAAAAAAAAACAAAAACAAAACATAATTTTCTTTAACCTTTGGTTGGTGAGTTAAAGTTACAGGTTACACTTAATAGTGGTCTTAAATGGAACAGAAAATTATACTGCAGGTAAACGACAACAATTTGCGCTGATGGGTTATTTAAAAAAAAAAGTGCCTGATTGCAAACATGAGGCACTTTGTTTTAACAAGGTGATACTTAAAGTTGCATTAGACATTTTTGACCAACAGGGCAAAGAAAGAGAAGAAAAAACAAGCTGAATGAGACACACTCACACTGATTTATTGTTATCTTATTACGTTGGTATGCATAACATGTTGGCAACTAATTGCTGTTTACACATCCTGCACACAGAGAGCAATGCAATCATCCTGTTAAGTCATGTTTTTGTCAAATGAATGTAAGTCCAGTATTTCATCTCTCTTAAAATCTGGTTTTATCTCAATGAGCTGCTTCAAAAGAAAAACATGAATCTTCAAAAAATGATGATCCTTGTCTTGCGCACGCCAAGCAGGAAGCAGAGTGAGCTACATCGTCAGCATAGAAAAAAAAATTGCTTATCTTTTTGACAGTTTATGTCGGTTTGCTTTTGTCACATTCGCGGTCACTGCCTGACAACAGTGACGCCTTAACCTTAAAGAAGCTATAATTTGTATCAGGAATCACGGGGTGTCATCATATCAAACAGCTTAATCTTTTGAAAGCTACGTTCCCCAGTTTTCTTGTAGCTTCAGTGTATAACTGTGCCATGTGAGGTCATTTATATGGAGGAGCTCTGCTGTCTGACTGACAGGCTGTTGATTTTAAAATGTCATCCTAAAACATATTGTACACAGTAAAAAAAAACTCTTCTTTTCACTCTGTCAGCAGATTGTGGACCAGAGAAATATAAATGCCACAGCGTGTTTGTCTCGTACACATCTAAACAAGCTGTTTGGAAAAGCTTTTTGTGAGTTCGGGACGAGTCACTGGAATGACTGTCATGTACGATTTACAATATAGGACAACACCAACACCTCCCCCCATTTTTATACCTCTAACTTGAGTTTTTTTCCCCCCATCATTGGGTGCAACACACTGATATTAACTGTCTGCTGTTTCTGGTGTCATCTGTTGTTCCTCGCTGGTGTGATGGCAGAATAATGGAAGCTAAGATTTTGGTTTCAGCCTCTCAGAATCAAATAACTTGGGCGCAGAGCTTTGAGAGCTGCAATTTTGCAGCCACGCTTGAAAGTCAAACACTGACAAATCCACTGAAGGAGGAGAAGAAACCGAAAATCTGAGCTGTACAGAAAAGAAGGGAGTTAAATGTGGCTGAGAAGACATGAATCATCTACAACTCTTTGTTTAAAGTAAAAAAAAAACCTCTAAAATGTTTTGATGTAACATGTTTTAAGTAATATCTATCTTTCTGGAGATTGTAAAAAGGCAGTTTTGGATGCTGTCAGGTCAACAAGACAGACGGAGACCACAAACAAACTTTGAAAGTCATGAAAAGGTACATTATCAATAATCTTAACAAACCTGAAGAAAAGCACGAGCAGCTGCTTGGTCAGAAGAGCCAAAGGTCCCTTAGTTTTGTCTGATGGATGAATCCGTGATGTGTCATTCACAGACTGACATAAATCCAGGATTCGTTTTTGATGTGGATATTTATCTAATGGATGTCTCTGAACTCTGTCACCTCTCTGTCCGACCGCTGCAGGAGTGAACGAGCTGAACTTTTTTCTCTTTTCAACACACTTTGGATTTTAGCTTCTCTGAGAAGTTATTTTCACCTCCATTCACAATCAACTATTTGAATGATCTTCTGTAACATCATGAGAAATCCACTCACAGCACTCTGAAATAAATATACTGAGACAATTTAAAGCTTTAACTGGAAATCATTTCATGTATGAATTATGTGTTTTAGTTTTCTCCCTCTGTTTTTACTCTGTGGGTTTCAAATCCTTGTAATTTTATCTTTAACTCGTACTTTATTTTCATTTTTTCCTTTCCTCCACTTCCTTATAGTCTCTCTGCTGGTTCCCTTGTGCTATAAATTTGGCCACATCTGCCTCAAAAAAAGAATATTTATGAAGCCGTCCTGCTTAAATAAATATCAAATAAGGTATTGGCATCCATTTTCCTCATGTAACTATCAATTCATTGCTGCCGGTACTCAATCATGCCATTCAATTGTAATGGAAAAAAATGTTCTGCAAACTGATTATGTCAACATCAGGCTATTGATATTTCAGATTTAAAGTCTATTTAACAAGCATTTCTGACACTGTGTTGAATTCTGATCACTGTTTTGGGGTCATAAGTCAGGTTTTTCCAACCTTTAGGTCACATCTGTCCACAAATCTCCTGCCACACGAGTCCTTTGGACCGTCCTTCATCAAATCAGGCCGTTTGGTCCTTTATTTAAAACACATTCAATACTGCAGCCATTTAGTCACCTCGTACACTTTGTCTATACTGAAAAATACACAGCAGACGCCATCTAACCGAGAGGCTATTGTTGATTACAAAATCCATACAGAAAAGCATTTCTCTCGCCTGCGTCTGAACCTGCATCGATCGACCGGGGGGACTATTTGTTTGAAATGATCGAGATGATTACATGACCCCGATCATGCTGCAGTATTGCATATGGTGTGATTTATGGATAATCCATCAGCCTACATGTTTTTACAAGATAATATTGGATTTGGGAAGCCCTCTGAAATTGGTAAGAGGGTGGAGGGAGAACAGGGTTTACAGTGAAAAATTATGTACGGCACAATGATTGCATTTTCAAACAGCAGTTCATCCGGCAAAAAATATCCCACTTAATTTCTCATAACTGCCGGACTAACATTATTTTGAGCATAAACAACAAAATGCCCCATAGTGTGCTTTGCTAAATGAGGTGAATTACCATCAGGAAATAGCCTCCTAGACACCAGTATTGAGTGGTATTGTGGAGTTAATGTGACAATAGATCATATAAGCAGAAGAGCAACACCTGCTTTTGCTTCTCCCAAAGTGCTCCCAGATTGTTTCTCCCACTAAGGCGTCTCATTTAGCATCTCGCTGATGCTTTTTCTTGCCTGTAAGGTTTCTCTTTTACCACTTTTGCAATTTTATATGATTTCAAAACACCTTTTTTATTTCTGCAAAACACTGAACTGTCTAATTTAGACGTTTCATGTGTATTATACCATAATTTCTTCAATGCAAATTTGTATTGACGTAACTCAGATTTTATGTTTATGAGATGACTTTCTCATCAGTAGGATGAGGAGATGATGGTGGAGAGACGTCTTGGTTGGTCTACTGCATGAGACCACTGAGACCACAGTTTGTTGGCTGTTTTCGACTTAAAAAAAATGTTTTTGTTTAGCAACTGTCGGGATATTTCGCAGCCTTCTTTGTGGGGGAAAGATCACTTATTTAAAAGACAAAACACAGTCTTTTCCTAAACTTAACCAAGTGTTTATTTTACTCCTTGGCCAAACCGTATCTTAACCGCAGCATCAGAATGCTGAAACTATAGTTTTATTATAACTGAGAACAAGTGAGAAAAGACCTTTGGACAGTTTAAACCCACAGGAACTAAACACTTTACTGGTGATTTTCCCTGCAGTGACCCTCCAGGGAAAAAATAGACTTCAATTACAGTTGAGTCACCAGGAAAACCCCAGAATTCTGTGAGAACTCGAGGTTTCTTGCATTATTCTGTAAAATTATTTAAAAGAAATGTTTTACATTGTATTGGCGACGCTAGCTGCCTGGTTTCCAGTCTTTGCGCTAAGCTAACTTCATGCTAGCAGTAGCTTCTTATTTACCCTACAGACATGAAACCGGCGTTGACCCTCTAATCCAACTCACATCAAATAAAATACTACACATCGTAATATTTTATTTATTTTTCCCCCCAACCATCAGCTCAACAACCTTGACATGTGTCTCTTCCATCTCGCCTTTTCTTTATTTCATGAAAACTATGGTTTCTCTGTGGTTTCTTGTTCCATTATCCAATGACCCTGAGACACACTGAAAGCATTCCCAACTCTAAGTGGACATAACAGCGAGTCAGATGTCTTTTCAGACTGGTCTCATAATGCTGCTGTGTGGGCTTGGCAGCCTAGGAATGCGCAAGAAAATGTATCTGAACACCTACAGGAAGTGCTTTTCAGTAATTACAATACACCAGAAAATATGTAGAAACATTCAAGATTTTATCCTCATGCTGGTCAGTCGCTGTAAACCAGTTGTTCTGCTAATGCTCTTTAAAGCCGAAAAGGAAAGAACCACTTCCTCTGGTAAACTCCGGAGTGGTGATGATGACGAACCAATTAGCCTGACTCATTAGCTTTTCGGAGCGCATTAGAAAATAAAGCTGTGGCAGGATGGACTTCGCTCTGAGTGTTTTTTGCATTATTGATTGAGATTTAATGGCGGAAGCAGCTGTCATTAAAAGGGTAAGGGATGGCTCCAGAAGACCTTAGTAATGGCAATCTGGGCCATTTAAGAGTCAGCTAGATGGCTGTTAACCACTTAAGGGTTGGAGCAGAATGTGATGTGGAGAAGTGGGAGGTTAGAAAAAAAAGCCGTGGCTGACAGGATGCAAGCCTGATTAGCAGATAGTAAAGAAACGAAGAGCCTTCCTTCACACTGCCTTTATTTTTTTTGTATCAGATTTTGCTAAAAACCTTATAACAAAACAAATACGCACTGACATAAAGGAAGTAGAACTGTTAGTCCCTGAGTTTATCAAAAGAACTTGTAAAATTAGCCCTCTAAGTCTTTGATTGCACAGACTGAAGAATAAAAAAGGTCAAAATCACCTCAAAGCTCCACCTCATAAGCCCTTAATGCAGGTTAGTACAATTTATTTTCAAGGCCACTATATCATAAGTACTCAGTGTTTGGTTTTTCAAAATAGAAGAGTAACATTTACATAATTTTGCCACTTTGTGAGAATTTACAAAGTAAAGGCCAAATGCGTTTTTATCACAATAGAATCCTAATATTTTCTTCTCAAGAGAGAATCCAATTCTTTTATTATTTTACTCCATTCCTGGGGGCCCCCCACCTTTGACAACTTCATTTAATAGCACAGTAAGCCATATGCTGCAAGTGCCCATCAACCAGCTCGACTCAAACTGGATTTTGTCTCAAGTTCCATCAAGCTTAAAAACCAAAACATGTTTTTCGTCTTGGTAAATAACTCGGTTGCCAGCGAACCGCCCACGCATTTCTGCAACATTCAGTTTCTCAACGAGTTCAAAGGAGACTGTGGGTGGTTAGTTTGTGTTACAGGTGTGTGTGTTTTTGTTTCAAACTATGTTGCAGCAGCGTGCACAGTGAGGTATAAAAGTTGTATTGAGTCAGTGGTTGGCCCCATTGAGAAACAGGAAAAACAAAGCAGGCAGATACTTGCAGAGGAGGCGGGCTCTGCAGGCAGAGGTATGCACGTAGTAAGCTTCATATTTAGAGGGGACACTCACCTGTAGAAACATGCTCATGCACACATGAGCAAACATGCAAATGCACCAACTTGGTCATGCAAGTGCTAAGTGTATGCACACAAAAAAAGATGACAACCTGCACACACACTTTGACAAATAGAAAAAAAGCTTTGGCTTCGAGCACAGACATATATTACCCCACTGCACACAGGTACATGCACCAACACACACACGCGCACACACACACGCTCAGTGCACAGCATCTTTGGTAAACAAAGTACAAAGTGTTGGCTTTTAGGACATCTGCATTGCTG
>JAQNCA010000004.1:21696927-21710580 GCA_029783725.1 Acanthurus tractus | reverse complement strand
AATCCCCGGGTTAGAAATAACACTGCCTTTTTTGAGTTTTGATGAGTTTTATTTTTTGTGTTCTTAGTGTTCAAACCAAAAGAAATTTTATGCAATTTATGCAGTTTTATTCCATGTAACAGCAGATTTCATTTCATCACTTGCTCCTGGGAACAAACAGATGATGATTCGTTGAGGAAACCAGTCAGCAAACGTGACTAAAGACAGTGCGAATAAAACTTTAATACTTAACTTCGCTGTGAACATTCCTGCCTGAGCAACGTCAGATGGATTCTCATCTGCAATCCTGGATGTTTAATAAAGAAGACGACGACTCCCATGATCCCACGCCACATCACGACATCATAAAACCATCCTTTAATTTTATTGTTTTGATCAAGAGACCCCTAGGGGACAAAAAATGCATAACATGTTTTTTTTTACACAAATTTTTGGATTCCTGAAGAGATTAAACTTACATGATCCTTTTAAACATAATTTGTTAATTGAAAAGTGGTGATCCAATAACAATTAGCATTATTTACACCATAAGACATTAAAAGATATGAAACAGAGGAAACAGACCTGAGTTATGTCTTAAGGAAACTGTTTGTATTCAACTAGTTAGCTCTGATTTATCATTTCCTGTTGATGGCAAAAATTTCCTGTCTTTGTCCTCACTGAATGCCAGAATTTGATTCAGACACATGAGGAAAATCATCCCACTTAATTCAGGGCAGGAGGACAAAAAGAAAGCTTGAAAGCTGAGCAGCAAAAACCGAGTGCCATGTTCTGATGGACATTTTTTCCCAGTTTGTGCAGGGAATGAAAGCCATGAGTGGGTGTGGGTGAAAACTGTGCACACATTCTGCAGACTCTGTCACTCGGGGCCAGGGCTCGTCTCATCACAGCTGTTCCACGCCCACATGCAGACACGGAGCAAGGAATAGAAAGCATTCGAGCCAGCTACAGTACAAGCAAACTTTGGCAAACTTCTCGGCCATGTGTTGCTGCGACTTGGAGGAGCATCTGCATCAGAGAGCGCCTGCCTCAGAGTTTGGTTTGTTGAATGCTCAGTAGAAATATTCGATAATGGATAAATGTCAGTTTGAAATGAAATCATATTGTAGGTCAATCTTAAGATGTCTAAAAATGTCTTCATTGCAACAGCAGCTTTTAATGATTGCAATGGCAGAATAAGTTCTTGTTCTGCATATAGAACAATCACTGCATAGCTATTTATCCCAGAAGAAGATCCCTCCTCTGATCACTCCTCTGCGCAGAACGTCATATAAAAGATGTGCAGAAATTATGATTATTCTATCATTTTGAACAGCCAGGATAACATTTGCCTCAATGTTAATACACTTCACAGCAATATGAGTCTGTTTTATGTTTCAGGAAACAGCAACACAGGCCTCCTCAGCGTAGTACTTCCTGTGTCCATGACCTGATGTGAATGAAGCATCACTAGGTGAATAGTGGGAGGTTAAAGCTTTGACTGATTATCAACCCCCCCATCACTCCATCATGGTAATGGACAACAGAAAAGCACCAGGTTTAGAGACCACAGTCTGGAGTGTTATTTCCTCCTCTGGATGTGGAGACGTAATAAAAACAGTCAAAACCACGATACATTCACTTTAACTGTGATCCGGTCAAAATGCACAGCTGACTCGACACAAAAATTTGGATTTTATCTTCAGAGGTATATTACACAGGCTTCAAAACTCAGCTCAAAGTAAGTTTTAACCTCTCAGTTGGCAACGTGCCTCTCACATACCTCATCGACCCGCCAGATCGCCTCATTTATGGGAGCAACCGGGTTCTGTGGCAGCTTAGATATGAGTCCCCGAGTTGAGACCGCCATGAGACCGGCATGTCTGTCCAAACATAGCAGAGAAGTTGTGCAACTGCAAATTCAGTGGATTTTTCTCTTCCTTTTCATTCCCATTTTAGAAATTCAACTGGCACTCTTTTTATTCCAACAGGCTTGCGAGGATTACCTCAAGGGCTGACGTCTAGCACGCTGTGGTCTCCCAAAGAATCCGAACCCAACGGATTCAACAGACACCAATAACAACGCAAGAGACATCCTAACTCACTATCAGTCAAAAAACACATGATCATTTTTATTAAAACAGCTTGAGACTGCAATTTCAAACCAAGAGGCAGGAGTTGTTTTTTCTTTTTTGCGGAGAACTGTGTCGAGAACCTTGACGTCGTCGGTCAAAAATATTCGACCCACTCAGCTGAACACGGCCTTGAATTATGCACATTTTTTAATGGCTTTACCTGATTCCTGGAACCTTAAAATTAATCCCAAAAAAATCCATTGGGCATCATCAAGATCAAAAAAAAGGTGCACAACAACAGCATATAGACACACACAGCATATAGACACACACATGCACACACACACACATCTTCCAGCCTCCTCTTCCCTGTGTCAGCGGCGCCTCATGACGCTCCCAGACGTGCAGACCATGGAGGTTAAGTGGAGCTCAGAGGGAGAGTCCAGCTGTGATGAGGAACTGCAAATCCCATAAGCCACCAGTCTCAGGGCCGGTCGACACCACACGGGAGGTGTGGCGGCTGAGAGCGGCTCGGCGTGGGGGGAATATTGGATGTTAGAGGAGAGGAATGTCTCGGCTGCCTCGCCGACGTGAGAAGAATACAACATTGTGTGGCTTGGGACAGGCTGACCACTGTGCACGGCTGCAGGCGCACGCCGTGACATTTCACTCCCAAATATTCAAATTTCTCAAATTTTTACAGCGCTGAGCCGGTTCGTTCCAAGCAATGAACTCCACCTTACATGATTCACTGGACAGCATCGCATATGTTCTTCTCCCAAATCCCAATACTCCGTGTGCCGAAGCAGAGAACAATAAGTCTTTCTTGTCTTTGCTCTCTTACAATAGTTATTGATGATTATCCGAACCTGGAAACGGATCCAAACAGCATCATAAATGACAACAAACCTCTCTGCATAGATCATGTAGCGCACAAGTTAAAAGTTCAAATCATTCAGTGGGTGGAGATGTTTAGGCCTTATCATGTTTTCCACTTTATTTAATTTACATTATAAAAAATACTGTTTTCATCCCAGACTTTTACCACAGAGAATCCGAACTAGAATCCGATCATTACTGCGACTACATTGGATGACTTTTAATCTCATGGTGTCTGTCCAATGCCATCGTTCAGTTACAGTGAAAAGTGAAAAGTCTGTTCTTCCTGAACCATCACAGAAGTAAAAGATTATGTAGGTCAGAGTGGCTTTATTGGTGTGTAAAACATCCAAATTTCAAGCAGGAGTTTATGTCCGTCCAGTCCTTTTATTAACTGTTACCGCCGTCTTTCCCTGACAGTGAACACGTCTCCGAGTTGCATAACCTTGACCATAATTTATTTTCCATGCCGCAATTGACCAGTCATGCTCTAATCTTGTAAATAGTAGCGTGGCAGCGCATTGCCAAAATAATGTGGACCGCACATTCAAATGTGATTAATATATGGAACAAGGCTGCAGCCACAGCGGCATGAGTGAGGTCGGCCGCTGACACTGATACTAATCCAGGTTATTACAAATATGCACCAAGTTGGAAGCGCGGTGCTGTCTGTCGAAAACGTTTTGTGTGCCGATTTCCCCTTTACTTGGAGCAAAACCCCGAAAGCCTTAAATCATGAATTTCTATTGCATTTATATCAATTTGTTCGAGTCCTGTTCATAAATTTTGGTTTTAACAGCTTTGTTTTTCTGGCTCAGTCGTGGGTTCAAGTTCTACAATGTCTCTTTTAGTATTTTTTTTTACAGAGTGACTGTAATAAAACTTGTCTCAATGTGGGTTTAGAAGAGTCGGATCTGTTATTATCTGCTGTTCCTGTGAACCCATCGACCAACCGCCTTTGAAGGCGGAACAGCTTGAGACTCAGTGGCATTCGGAGATAGTTACGGCCGACCGGATAGAAGAGAGAAACTTTTTTTTCCCCCTCTCCATCAAATGCGTCTCACAAAGGCAGCCTCTCTGTGTGCAAATGCTGCATTATCCAGTTAATTCCTGCAGCGGTGGATCAAGATTCATTTCCCTGCAGACTGATAGAGCAAAGAATGAGTTCAGACCAAAAGCTGAGAGGCATGACCGTCTGAGCCTGAACATTTGAACAGCAAACAGCACAGCAGGGGACACAGTTTTCAGCCTGCAGGCGAGGAGGCTAATCTTCCAATTAGCTATTAAATGTGCTCATTAAAAACAGCAAAGACAAATGTCCTGGAATAATACACAAGAACCAAAACAAAAGACGTCTCTCTCTCTCATTCATTACTTTGAGGCGACGCACATGAATTGGGCAACATTTCTCCTGCATATGCAATCAGAAGCTCTTTGAAGTAGGTGTTTGCAGTCTGCACGAGCTCTGCATTGTGGTTATGTATTATTTTGGAGGGCCCTCTTGGCTTCTGGTGGTGCTGCCTGTGATATCTGAGCGGGTTTGTTGTCTGATTCTTAGACGTTTGCTTAAACAGCTCTCACCAAACCCAACGCGCCGAAACTTTTCCACCAGTGCGTCATCGAGTGTTTTGTTGAGTGTTAAAATGGCAGTATTTATTTTCTCTAATTGTTGAGTGTATTACTGCCACATTGCAAACAGCAGAGGGTAATGATGTGCCCCCCCCCCCTTCGTCCTGGCGCGTTAACCCTCATGTTAATCACTGGAAGTACGTTTACAGTATTCTGCGTTAGCGTCCAGTTAGCGAAGCCGTCTGAGACCCCGTTCAAATCTTTTTTTCACACATTTTCTTTAACACTGACCAGAAATGTTGCACACAAAAAAAACTTTCCCACAGGTTTACAAGGTTAAAACAGAAGAATAAAACCATTGTAAAGCACTGAAAACAAAAAAAAAATGATTGTGAAATAAGTCTAGCCCTGTAATTAAAGGGAGGCTATAAAGGGAATTATCACACACACACACACACCTCATTCGACATCGTGTGTTTCTCTTGTAATCATTTTGCTTTCCTTGTCATACACAATGCTTCATGTATATGACACTTATTGTTTGTCTGTCCATCCTGAAACTGTGGACTGGAAGATGGGAGATGCTGTGACTGGATCCAATAAATGAAACATGGCTACATACATGAAATAAAGTTTAAACATGTTAAAAAAAGCTCTTAGTTGTGGACAAATCTCAACTGCAAGTTACTTTAACGCTGCTGTTTCATACACATAAGGCTAATATATTAACAATGTGTAAAAGTAGGTCATATTTAGCCAAAGAAAGAAGGCTTCCATAGTCTCAGATGAGATCTGGTAAATGCCTGATACTGACTGCTGGGTGCTGTATATTTTCATTCTTTGTGACATTAAGAGCATTAAAGCAAACGGGACTCATCATTTTGGACATTTCAAGTTTGAGTTAAACGTTTCTGAAGCTTTAACGATCGAGTTCATCACAGAGAAACCACACAGGGCAACTGAGGACGCGGAGAGTGATAAAACTAAGGGGGGAAACAAACATCAAGATACGAGGCTGAACACCGAGGAGATGAACATAAATCCTGCAGCAGATCTGATTACTAGGCAAAGGACAAATGCGATTCTGCTCTGCTTTCTGGTCTGTTTTGAATACTGTTTGTCCCCGTCTGTTCGAATCATGTCTCAACTAGAAATAATTTGCTTACAAACGAAGGGCAGCTTCACATTTAGCATAATTAAATAGCAGATTTATGTATTTACTTTCTAAGCATGAGCACAACCGAGACATGTTATATGATTTAGCCATAAGAAAAAAAAAAAAAAATAAAGCATGAACTTTAAGTTTCTTTCACTGAAAAATAATAAGCCGTCATTTGAGATATCCTGGATGTTTCAGCTGAACTCAGAATAACAAGAATAAAACTTAACCTCACATGAGCTCATGGCTAAAAAACAGACAAGAAATTTCTTAGAAAGTAGTTTGTGTTGTTGATGCTCATTTGCAGGCAAACCACCAAATTCTTTAAGACTTCCTAAGTAATAAATTGCAATGGCTTTTTTAAATTTTAGTTTAAAAAAAAAACAAGCGTGCAGAATGATCTCTCTGCTCTGGAACAACAGTAGCACAGTTTGCACACCAAAAAGATGATTGTACGACGGTCACATCTGTAAATGCTTGATGCCATATTTGCACCAGGCCAGTGGGTCCCGTGTTAATGACTCCACAGCTGTTGTGTGTCATAAAAACACATTTGCTTTACTCCGCTTTCCAGATCTTATGAAATGCTGGCAGAACTTTCTGTTTTTTCCGTGTGTGGCACCGCAGCTCTGACTTTAGAGATGCTGCTCGTCCAGACAGACCAGTGAAGCTTCATTCAGTCACAGCGACACGGGAAAAAAAATCAGACAAACAGACGAGCGCACCAGACGTTTGTTGCCGTAATTCAACATGGCAGCCTGAGCCGTGCAGTCATTTTGGCTTATCGGCCAACAATTTCAACGAAAAAAAAAGTCTGTAAAGATTAATTTGTCTTCCAGTTAGAAGTGCAGACTCAAAGGTAGATGAGTTATGAAGCTCCGGTTGTGCAGTTTTTCTCTGAGTGACTATGAAGAATATTTAAAGTTAGTAACTGTTGGGTGATTCGTTTCAGGTGATTTAATTCTGCAAGCCAGCAACAACGGCCTTCATGCAGTCATTCAGTAACGCAGATTCAAACTTATTTCACACCGACACCGTCCTGTTCACCTCGTTTAGCAACCTCGGACTGCCACCCCTCCCCCAGCATGACGAAGGAGCTCCGTGTCATCATTTTAACAGTGGTGATGATGTCACTGACCACTTTCTGGAGGTCAAAGACGCCGACCTCCTCAGTGAAGAGATCTGAATGCTCCACACTGGGCTAAGTGTTGAAACAAAGGAGGCGACAGTGTTTTTAAAAGTAAAAGTGCATGGTTTCTTTGTACTTTAGTTTTTTTTTTAAGATTAACTCAACATTTCTTTCACAATAAAGCCAAGCAAAACTGCACTGTGAACTAAGAAATGTTTTCAGTAACTGTCTTGAAAAAACTTTATATGTCCAAAAGCTTTGAAGAAGATATAAATATCTACACAAAACTGAGCATTTGCCTGTCAAAGTTTAAATTGTGTGTTTGTATTTGGTCCGATACTTACATATGTCATCTAAAAACCAAAAACAGATGTAAAGGAAAACCTATAGCTTTGATTTATTAAGGAAATAAAAGATGATAAAATACAGAGATTCAAGTTTTCTGCCTGACAATCGAATTCCTCCACAGAAGAGAAGAAGAAGAAGGAGTTATGTCCAAAAAGAATTTCTTCTTCTTTCCCTTCACACAACTGAGTATCGTCCAGATTACCAACAGGACTCTGCCTTAAACATAATCCAGTTTGCAATCTGCCCTGGGAATTTATTTCCATTATGTCAGATGGCAGATTTTATTGGAATGACTTCTTTCAGGTGAGACAGTCGTCGTCCCTTCCTGCACCTTAAGATGTAACCTGCAGAAGTAGGTCGTTCGTAGCAAGAGGTGACAAGACAATAGGAAAACATGTGGAGGGGGAGGGGCCGGGGGTGGGGGGGGATAATGGAGAAATACCACAAAAAAAAGAGCCTGCAAATAAAAGCTGTAGTGGCTCTTTAATTTAAGGCTGTGACCCTGCCTGAGGCGGCTCGGGGTCAACCTGCAGTCAGGGTCATAAAAGCACAGGCCGTCCCCGGCCTGCAGGCCTGAGGACGGACGGACGGGGGGGGGGGCTAACCAGGTGAGAGAATATAAAGAAAAAAAAAGGAACACAGAAAAAAATGACAAGTTGATTCAGTTCCTCCTTTGTTGCAGTCACCTCGAGCAGACGCCGGATTGACAGCAGTTTACCTTCCTGCGCCCGACACGTCCATCATCCCGCTGCAAATTCCAAAACCCGATTTTGCAACAGCGACGGCGACAGGCGGGTCCCCCCCCCCCCTCGGAGTATCAGTGACAGAGCGTCCAAGGCCTCGCCTCCACGTCCGCCCTGTAATAACTGCTCCTGACAGGCACTTTGTGCTGCTCAATGGCCTGTCTCTTTGACTAATTCTACAGCGTTCGGTGCGTAAAAGCAGCTGTCAGCACCACGTTTCTTGGATTACATATCTGTGAGGTAACTGATAAGAACAGCAGAGAGCTTGTTGTGGTTTCTGTGTGTGTGTGTGTGTTTTCAGGTGTGTATGAATGGGTCATTGTTAACATTTGGAAAACAAAGACAACGCTGAAACTAAGACTGTTGTCAGGAGGGGGGCTGGTCGCTCTGACAACAACAAGAGTTATAATAAATTCATTTTAAAAATCTTGAAAACTTGATTTTTTTTTTCAGTTGCATCTGAAAGCTGTTTCAGTCAATTTTTACTTACAGCGATTTTCATCTCAATCATTTTGACCAACCAAGGACATCAAATGAGCCGACAGCGAGAATCCATTTTTAATATCAAATAAATATCCTTCAAATACAAAGCTGAGTCATTGTGTGTGTTCATTGTCAGAGAATCTACAAACACAGCTCTGAGTTTCCTGACTGACTGAACTGAAACACCTGTGTCAGTGACGTGGAATCACCTGGTGAATCAGTCGCATCTTAGTGACTGGATGTTAAAAGTCTTTGTTTTGCTGCTGTAACACGAGTAACTTTTTGGTGCGTTAGAGGATCTGCTGTTCATTTTTTGAAGCAGCTTCAACTTTTTTGTGTTTTAACAAGAAAACCCCAACTGTAAAAACAAAAAAAGATCCCATTCTACTGAATGAAATTGTGGAGCATGATATAAAATATCTTAAGCAAAAATGGAAGCCAAGAAATTTCTAAGTTTGTCGGTCGGAACATGCAGCTTGTTTTGTTTTTATTCGGAGGGCAAATTCTTCAGAGACGTCAGACAAGGACGCCTCTTTGTTTTCTCATCCTGTTTTCCAGCACATCAGATACAGATTAGAATAATGAAATTCTAGCCTTCAGCTTGAATTTGACTGAGCCCACGTTAATGTGCCGTGCCTCAGCGCCTCAGTTATAGCCTCTGATTGGCCGCTCGTGCAGGTGAGCTCAGGTGTGCTCACTTTCATCGTTAGTCCTGAAACCTGCAGTCAATCAAACTAATCCTTTGATTTGATCCTCTTTCAGACACCTGCTTTTTCAGATCATTGTGAAGATGAAGAAACAGAATAGACCTTCAACTCAATTCACAACAAATCTAATTGAAAACAAGCAGGACTTAAATTATTAGGTTATAAAGACACACTGCAACCCAATGACAATAAACATAACGACTTAAACTTTACGCTCAACATTCAATTCAATTAATATCATTTTAAAACAGAAGACTTCACATCAGAAAAAACATGTTTATTCTGTAAGTTTCACAGTAGCCTGATAATAATAAAAAACATACTTTAAATTTATGACAAAGGATCAGATGATGAACTAAATGAATGGTATTTTGCAGTGTAATGAGCAACAGGTCCTGCGTCACGGTGCAGATGTGTTATTCTGTTTACACTGTTAGGGAGCAAAAACACTGGACGAGATGAACAGTTTGATTCAGCAGCAATGATAAAAAAAAAAGAAAAAAAATTAATGATCCTATTTTTTGAGCCAAACCACCAGCAGAATGTTCTGACTCTCCGCCACAGTTTCCGAAAACCGGAGACTGTCACAAAGCCCGTCATCAACAGGCTGCAGAGCTCCTGAGCCTTCGCAGGATAACTGATGAGCGAGAGCTGGACGCGGAGGCTCGTTGAAATTCCAGAAGTGTGTGGAAAAATGGAAAAGGGCATAAAAGAGAAGTGAGGAATTTCCACAAAGTAAAACTTCTGCCTTGAAAGTTTATTTTTTTCTTTGTTTCTTTGCTGGAATGAGATGCTTTTTTTTTTTTTTTTAAATCCTCGGGGGTATTTTTTTTTTCATCCCGTTTGCACAAACTTTTAAATATTTCATGATGTAAAATATTTTATCATTTTATATGTGCAAATCAATAATTAAACAAAGCTTAGGAGGGAGTGTGTTTGTCTTTTTGAACTTTGTGCCGGTGTGTGTGTGTGTGTGTGTGTGTGTGTGTCGTTGGCTGCAGGTCCATGTCAAGAATGCCAAGAGTTCACGTGCACCAAATAGATACTAAAACATTTATGTATGTATCAACATGTGTGTGTGTTCGTGTGTGTATCTGTGTGTTTGTGTGTTCTGACGTGCACACACATACCTGCGGACTCTGCAGCCACACCGGTCTAAGCTGTCGAGGTGTTGGATGTGACCTTTGACCCTGTCTGACAGCTGGTTCAGCTGGCTGCACATTGCTGACCCCGTCAGGTAAAAAAACCTGCGACCGGATCTTTCGGGCTCAGCTGTGATCTTCAGACTTCGGAGGGAAAAAAACAGAAAAAGTGTCTTCAGAGCGACAAACCGGCCACAAACTCGACGTCGGGTTCAGAAAACGTTCTGTTCTCTAACTTCATCCATCAGCAGTTCGATTCTGGAGACATTCAGCGGTTGTATTAAAGGTTTTCCTTTGATCTTCATACCAGTGTCTTCTGTTTTACTGCAGAAGGTAAATTTTCACCCTCGTGATTTATGTTTCAGATACGCAGCTGTACTGTAAAAGAACAAACTATGCTGCTCAGCTGTTTCACTCAAGTCCAAAGTGGAGAAAATATATGAATATGAATTAAGATGTTAGATTTAGATGTTCATGTCTTATAAAAAACTGCTTAAATAGGATGGCTAAACAGGAAGTAAGAAGTAAGTATCAGGACTGTAACAGGAAGTAAGTATCGGTCTTACCTCCAAAAATTATGCATGAAATATGAATGATAATCTGTACTTTTAACTAAATTAAAAGAGATAAATTTAGATTATCGAACTTTCCTTGTAATGGAGAATTTTATACAGTTAACCTAAATAGAGGGTCAGTTGCTTTCTGTCATAAAAAAGAAGTTCATTTCTTTTTTTTAAAGTCTGTGATCTGTTTCTTTTCCTTTTCCCTGATATAATTCTGGTTTAATTAAGGTTCCTAAACATGTCATGCCAGTCCTGCTTCTTGTCTCCATCACCAGAAACTTTAGCAAACATTAACTCAACTTCAGCATTTCTGTTTAAGGAGATCAGTTGCCTTTTTTTGTGTTTTTTATTCTTCAGCAAAGACAACCAACAGATTTTCCCCTTAAACTTTCCTGGATGCACAAAGACTTCTGGATGGTTTCTGGCAACAATCAGCCTTTTTTTGAACTGAAACGTAGCCTGAAAACAAAGGTTATCAGGTCATGTGAGGAAAAAGCCGGGCCACTGGGACAAACCCCTGGCAGATCTGTCACATCTGGAGGCAGAAAAGTTACGGTTTTTGTTTTCTTAGACCTGCTTCGGTCTTGTTGCGCAAGACGAAGCCTCACAGTCACACCGCTGTTTTCACTCCGTCTCTCACGGTTGTAGCGGTCGATTGGCTGAGTCGGCTCGAGAAAGGAGAACAGCTGGTTCACGTTGTGCTCTGGCGTCGGGCCCACTCTCCCAGGATTGCGTACGTGGGTGGAGGCCTCGTATGACCCAGTCAGGGTGGAGGGCCGGGCCTGGAGCACCGGAGCGTCCAGCAGCCGGAGACTGAAAGCAGATGGGGGTGAGGAGTCAGGATTCGCTCTGCAGGGATTCATTTTTTTTATTGTAGTTCAGTTTAGTTTTCACATGTCAAATTGGCTGCTTTCCTGCTCGGGTCGTTTTCTCAGAAAGACTTGATTTGACTTGACTTTTGTCCTCCTTTTTTTTTACTCTGCACACCTCTTTATGATTTTTCCTTTTTTTTTTTTCTTTTTCAACCTTGACTTACTTCTGTTTTTTTTTCTTTAGTTTATAGATTCTCTCTTTAATAACTCACGTTTCCTTTCTTCTCTCTTCTCTTTGTCTCAGTCTACCTTTTCTTATCCATTTAATCCCTCCGCTCTCCTCTCACCTCTCCTCTTCTTCTGTGGTTTCTCTCTTCACTTTTTCCCAATTTTAACAAATTTCCCCTTTTGCATTCTGTGCTTTCCTCCTTTTCCTTTTCATGCTTCCTCTACTCTTTCTCTTTTCCCTAATCGTCTCTCTCCTCATTTCTCTTTTCCATCTCTTTCTTTTCTCCTCTGCTTTTTTTCTCTCATCCCTCTCTCCCTCCATGCCTCCTCTCTCATCTGCTCTCCTCTCTTCTTCACCCACTCCATCTTCTCATAACAGCTCATGGAATGACAGGATAACATATGAAGCCAATCTTCGCTGGGAGCGGCTCTGACATATTTTCTATTTTTCCGGCCCCCACCGGGATTCTCCCTCAGTTTCTCCATCAGCTTCTCCCTGTTTCCAGGATCCGTCCAACTTCTGGTTATTATGAGCATTTTGACGCATGAATGTTTCGGTGAGCACAAGCACCGAAGGTAACAAAAGCAGGGATGTCAGCGCGAACTGGACCGTGTTTGTTTTTCTACGTGGGAGCCGTTCGACGCTGCATCTTCCGGTCTGCGTTTCTTTCATTATGCATATCACTGCTGCTGTTTGTGTCATGTAAAGTTTATGTAAAGCATGTATTTGTGTATGTTTACGTCTGTGCGTCAAGTTAAATCAAAAAAAGATGCAAGAAACTGTGTGTTTAATTTATGGAAGTATCTACAGCATGTGCATTATGTATATATAACACAGTATGTACGTACAGTGTGCACTGCATGTATTTGTATGTCTGTATGTGTCATTCACCACCCTTTAAATGCATTGTAAGGATGTACGGAAAAAAGTATAAAACTAAGGAATAATCTGAATAATCACAATCATGTCTTTAAATGGTTAAACTTTTTAATAATTTGCAGCTGAACGTTTGCAGAAAGACAGAAATAGAGTTAGAAAAGAAAACCAAAAGGACAAACAGTGAAAAAACGGTGACCTCCACGGGGGTTTAAATTTTATTTAGGAATGCCTGAATCACTTGAATATTGTTCAGCACTAATAGTCGAGATAGTTTTACTTTGTGGTACTTGTGTAAGTGTTAATTTGTTTGTTTGCACTGCTGTTTTTTATTCACACTGTGGAAACTTTGAGTCATACCGGCGATAAAAAAAAAAAAAAGGCCAGAATCAAACGTCCACATCGGATCAGTATTGCACGCACGCAGATTTTATCCTTCAAGGCTTCTGCTTTCATTGTACATATAAAAAAAGACAAGAAAAACAATGCAACCCTCCCCAAGAGCAATTGTGTTTTCAAAAATAGCCAGAAGCAAATGAGGTGTTTTTGGTATTTTTCATCAAAATTCACCAGCATCCCAACAAACTGTCCGAACTCTCATACGGAAGATGCGTACGTTAGCCTGGAGACGAGGCCGCACTCCACAATGTGTCGACGTGCTATCGATTAATTAATGGTTTCATGTGTTTTATTATGCTTATCATGCAGTAAAATTGGAGTCTAATAAGATTTAGTCTCAATTAAAGCCCCCATCCCCCGTTCGGTGGACGGGTCCCCGGGTAGCAGCTCCCACCGGCGGTCCCTGTTGCCCAGGCGATGCAGGAGCTTCACATCGGCGCCGCTCTGTCTTTTCAAATTCATATCTCCCTCGGGTCCCGTGGGTGGCAGCTTTGGATGCAGCCTAATCAGAATTCTCCTCCTTGTGAGGCCAAGTCGTGTGAAAGTGGCTGTGTGTGTGTG
>JAQNCA010000004.1:21675803-21690233 GCA_029783725.1 Acanthurus tractus | reverse complement strand
TGTGTGTGTGTGTGTGTGTGTGTGTGTGTGTGTGTGTCACTTTAAGTGTGTGTGAGACAGAAAGAGAGGATCCTCGACATACAGAAAAAAGTGAAGTCAAAGGACGTCCACCTGCAAAACCTCCTGAAGTCTGTGACTTAACACAGCATTAACGTATTTATCTGCTAAATCATCGACACACACTGAATCAGATGGATCCATACACAGACTGTTCGGTGTGGTGTTTTTCCAACATTTTTGATTTGTCGACAGTTTGAATAGGCATTTAAAAAAAAGAAGATAGGATTTTATGAGTTTATTAAAACAATAAACAAGCCTGTTTTTTTTTTTTTTTACCCAGATAAGATAAATCAATTTATAATTTAACTTGTTCATAATTTATAATCGACTTCCACAAAAGTTGGGAGTCTCGCAAGACAAACAAAAGTGGAACGAAACCCAGACGCAGCACTTTTCTGGCTTCGGCTGCAGGTCCAAAGACGCTGCATGCTGCACATCCAATAATGCAACCCGATATCATCTTTCCACAGATGCATTGTGTATGTACAGTATGCACTCACTTTGGCAGTTCTTTAACCGTTTGCAGGCATCAAGCCCAAAGCCAGACTTTAAAAGGCTCCTGCAGAGCTGCAGCAGAAATTACATAACGGCTCTGAAAGGCTGAGCTGGACACTGATGACGAGTTAACTGCCCTCTGTGTGCAAAACAAGTCCATTACTACTTCACTTTTCCTTGCATATGTAAGCAACTGTGCATTTAAAATATGTTAACGGTGCAGCGGGAATTGTAAAGATAAAAGTGCACAATTAACATTTAAACCAGTGTGGATTGTGTTCAGTAAAGCTAACTTTGTAAAATGTGTCCAGAGACAACAGATGACAAAGATCCTCCTGGTTCACTCTGATATATTTACAGTAATATTTATTAATGTGCACTTTTCCCTGCCCAGGAATAACAGAAACTTAAACTGATTACACAGCGCTGAATGAAGCTTTATGAGCCTCTCAAACTTCCTATTGACCAGAAAAAGTGAACATTAGCTTTATATATATACCGCTTAAATCTATTTTTCTGCTTTTGTCAGAAGCATTTTTGCTGCTGCTGTCAGAAGAAAAGAAGAAAAAGCTACAGAAATTATTCTTAAATATAGAAAATCTTGAAGAAATTCATGCTGTTGATGACAGTATTTCAGGTTACCTCGGAAAAAAAAAATTATTGCCCTCGAATTGTTGTGAATGTCATTTTTCACTGCTGTGAGCATTTTAAAGCAGATTCCACTCATCTCTGATGTTAAAGGATGAAGAGTCTTAGAAATTAAACGAGATAAAACACACACACTGACACACACATACATATGTACATGGTTGGATGAAGCCAGAGAGGTTTTTTTTATGTAATTTGGGTAAAATGACCATTTAATTTACAAACTATTAATCACAGCTTTTTCATTGGCAAAGTTTTATGAGGTAATGATCACTTCGATGGCCAAATTTAGGGAATGATTACTGGAAAATTATTGAGCAGTTTAATTTATTTAGTGATTCAAATGCAACTGACGAAAAATGACATCTGTTCTTCATGATCTGAATGATTCACGGTGCCAAACGAAGCTGCATTATCACCTTTGGATCCTGGTTTTCTGTGACTAAAAGCTCTTAACTACCACAGTCTGAATGTGATAGTGAGTAATCGCTTTAGGAAAATGTCTCTTTAAAAGAAGAAAGTGAAATTAAAAAAAAAAACAAAAAAACAGCCTGATAAAACAATTCGAAACCTCTAGACGTCACTGTTGTCGTCTCGTTCGGCACATCTGTGGAGTAAGAAACCAAGTGCACCTCCAGTCTGCGAACACCATCAGATGAGTCAGAAACAGATCATCAATTGCAGCGGTTTTCCATCCATCCTGCTTTTTCTGACTCCCTTCCTCCTTCCCTCCCTCCCTCCCTCCCTCCACACAGTCCAGTCATCCCTTCCACATCCACATCCTTAACACAACTTCCCCGGCACACTCATAAAGCACAATTAACTTCTTCAGCTCTGTCTTATAAATATTCATTAGCTCAAGCATGTTGTCATTTTGTTCAAAATGATTGCAATTGAATTAGCATAATTAAACATTATCCATGGTGATGCTGGTGGACGAGCGGCCCGGCGAGGCTCCCCAGCCGCGTTTCTGTGTGTGTCAGCCAGCAGAGAAGCATGATGGATAATATAATTATGTTTGGGAGAGAATGGGAGCCCTGCGGTATTGTTATTAATGTGCTCTGCTAATAACGACGCCCCCTACATGAATAGGCATGTCTGCGCGAGGGTTTCTGTGTGTGTGTGTGTGTGTGTGTGTGTTTGAAGACAGAAAAGAGAGAGACACAGATAGAAAGAGAGAATTTCTGTTTATGCATGATAGACACTTATTTTGCGTGTTTTTTCTGTGTGTGTGTGTGTGTGTGTGTGTGTGTGTGGAGGGGGGGGTTTATGAGGCTGAAAGTGAGAGAGAGGAAGTGGAGGCTGTGCATGTTTGTGTGTGTTCGTGTGTTTGCAGATTTAACCAATCTATCAGGCTAATATTGGCCTTTAATTAAACACTGGATGAACGCCACCCACTTCTAATGTCAGCAAAGGAAAAAAGCTTTTTTCTTTTTTTTTATGGACGCCCAAATTATAAGACTTTAGTTATTGCTCACTTTAGAAACTCTCTGGCTAATTGTCTAAAACATTTTTTGTTACAAACCTTAAAATCTGCTGTAAACCTCCAGAAAGTTTGAGGACTCTTAACAGACAAATTCAAAAAAACCTGATTGCTTAAAATTGGAGCAGCAGAGGTTGAGATGTCCACATTTTTTACTTTATTTCACTGTAAGTCAAGCTTCAGTAACACTGATCCGACTTCCCATGATGCATCTTGAATGCCGCTATGGGATTAGCTGTGGATGTGAAAATAAAAACAAAGCATCCAATTAAAAAATGGGACCAAGCGCTCCATTAATGTGGAATCAGTCTAAGAGGAAATTAAACTTCAGTTTTGTTGTTAGTGGTTCATTTAGTCTGGAATTCACAGAGTTTCTTTGTGATTTAATCGTGTGTGTGAGAAATAAATGAATGAACACTTTGACGTAATTAACAGAAGGGTTAAACAGCTTCTTTAACTTGTCTTTTGTTGAAACTTTCTCAGTGTATTTTTTGACTGTTGTGGCTGTTGTGTGTTATTTTTCACTGTTTACGTCCTTTTATTTTGAAATTCTGTGTTAAAGGTGCAGCATCACTTATGGGTTGACCATTAAGAATGTGTCTAGACTCCTCCAGTAAACATGCCAAGTTATTTTTCTCTCACTGGTGTTTTGGTGACCTGAAGCACCTTGTCGACTGTGGAGATGGTGACAGCACGTTCTGTCCACATGGGAGTGTTTACAGGCTCTTCAAAACAAACATGTTTCACAAGATGAAGCTGTTTCATTCATTTCAAGGTTTAAATGCTGACGAGAAACCTTCGAGGTACACACACAAACACACACAAATGCATCTGTAATAAATATGCTTGAAAGGTTTAAGATTTTGAAGGGCATCAGCATCAGTCACAAATTCAGTTTTGTCCTTAAAAAACCCTTTCGAATGTTTCCGCCAGCAGCAGTTTTGCATGTCCTCATACTCTCTGCTGACACTTGTGGATCTAAAATTATGCCTCCTGTTGCAACCGGGTGAATCCTCGCATGAACCCGTCTGCAAACGCACGTGTTCCTCCACGTGCGTTTGGGCGTGTCCGTCTGACAAGAGCACTCCCTGTACAACCCAGAGCCCAGCGACTAAACAGAGACACTGGGTGAGTCATAAGGGTGTGTGTGTGTGTGTGTGTTTGAGTGTGTGAGCATTCCCATCCATTCACCCACAATAACACAGACCTCACAGGCCTCACTATCCGTCCTGATGACAAGAAGTGTTTACATAGTGACGGTTACTTACAGACAGACAAGCTCGCAGTGAAGTTTGATCGATGTTTTACACTCAAAAAGCTGCGATCCACAGCGGAGGAGCCGGCGAACCCGCGGCCCCCAACGTTATTCTCTTGATCTACTATTGAGTCTTATTTCTCTCATCACTCTCGCTGCAAGTGGGGAAAAATATCTGCCAGTGGAATGAGAGTATTTGTCACTGAGGCAGTTTCAGGAGTTGTCATCAGTATTGGGTAAGCTGCTGAGCAGAGCTACCATTTACTCTCCATTAAATAAATAAATAAAGCTTCACTGCGAGGAAAAAAAAGCAAACACGAGAGAAATATGGGAATAATACAGAAACATGGCAACGTACGAAAGCAGTTTACTACATCCAAGCTTTTTTTATTTTACACTGAACCGACTCCATTCCAAGACGATGTTATCTCCTCAATCAAACCTCTGCATCTGATCCATAAGGTACCTGAGGTAAAATCCACCATTTATGTTTTATTCTTCGGTTTCAACTTCAGTGTTCTGGACGAGCTGCCCCTTCACAACAACCTCCATCATCACCAGGATTTGGTCAGATGTGTCTGTTGGAGCTGTGAGCATTAAATACTGACATACTGACACTAGAGTTTACTGGAAGGTTGGTGCGTCTCATGCAGATGCTGATGGGTAAACATCTGTGCGAGACTCTAAAAAGCAGGACATGCCAGGCGATGGGACACCAGCACACAGACAGTTAAAATGCATTTGTGCTGACAATAAACTGAAAATGTCTGAATTATCACCATTACACATCTGTAATAAAAACACAGAAGTTTGAGCTAATTACCATTTAATGTCTCATGTTTTCTGGCTAGTTGGGCCAGTTTTTTTTTTTTCTACCGTGAGGGCACTTCATTATGTTTTATGTACCAAAACGGCATCCAAGAGGGCAATTTCCTCCAAGTCGCTGCACCAGCTGAGACAACATGAGACTACGGACTCGCCCAGAGACCGAGCAAGATACAGTGCAATAAATTCAAAGACATATTGGCTGGATTAGGTTTCATTGCACAACTGCAACATGTGTTCAGTTATCTTATGTAATGTTAGCCTGACATGGAACCAAACTTTTTGAACTCCTTATGTAAACAGACATGACTTGTGAGTCTATGAAAAGCATCATTACCTTTCCAATTAAAGGATCTGAACCTCCCTTTTGTGCTTAAACACTTTTCTTTCTGTGAATCCGTAAAGTGGAAATATCCAAACATCTTTTCCAATGCTTACATTTGTCTTTGTGCAGTTTTCATCTCTCTCTTTGTTGGGCTCGAATACTTCAGATATTTTTTTTTTTTCCCCCCACGTGTTTCAGAGGATTGCATCAAAGTCCACCATGTGAATCATCTGCAGTGGCTACAATCACTGAAATGTGTCGCTGCTCGCATTGTGCTGTTTAATGTAATGCATGTCACTGCAAAAAAAAAAAAAAAAAAAAATCATAAAAAATGCTGCGCGCTGCAACAGCTTGTGTTTGAAAAACGGTTAATGGCCTCCATTTATAAACACTCAAAGGGCTTTACAATACAAGTCAGCATTTAAGCCCCGTGGCCTCTGCCACCCATCACACGGAGGTGTGAGCGGGTGGCAGAGGATGCCGAGCAAGGTGCCAGCTGCTCATTAAGAGCAATATTCACAAACACACTCACACACACACACTCACACGCACCCACACAACGCTGGCGATCCCCTTTAACAGACAGCGGACTCAACTTTGCTAAACTGTCCACTTCGCATCGTGCCCCGCAGATTTTAAAAAGACCATATTTCCCCAGAACCATATCTAGTATGAGAATCGAACTCGAGCAAACAATCTGTCAGCCTAACATTTTAATCTCCATGAATCATGACTACCTGCTCCACGATAAGAGACTCACACAGGAACCCTCAGAGCGTCTGCTGTCTTTTTTCTGTTTCCATCAACAGCGAGCGAAAGTGTCCCTCAACTTTCTTTTTTCTAAATGTTCCAAACTACACTGACAGCGTTTTAAAAACAAAGGAAAAAAAAGCACCTAGATTACTTTAAGTAATGTTGAGTAATCAGAATCCAGACTTAGTGAAATGCTAAGCAGAAGCACCTCAAATAATTCACTGCAACCAAGAAAAAAAGGGACAGAAAGAGAGAAAGAGAGAGATGCTCTTCCTTAAATCTCCACCTGCTCCCTCTGTGGGAATCATGAAGGAGGTTTTTCCGTTCACTTTGGGTGCAGCTCAGTTTTACACAAAGATCCGGTGACTTATTGCAGGAACATTTTAGAAATAAATCATAATGAAAAACTATAATCGTCTCACTCTGCCAGCAGACATTTGCACTTGTTTGTACTGAAAAAAGATGCTTGGATTTTTTTTCTTCTTCTTCTTCTCTCTTCCCTGCGTAAGAACATTATGTACAGAACATATTGATCTGATGTTATTACTTCCCTTTATGGAGATCTTTTTACCTCGCAGGCCTGACAGGAGCGGCGGCAGGACGTAAGAGACGGGGAAAAGACGGAATCATGCTGTCGTTTCACGTCACGTAATTGTCACAGTTAAAAGACTCTGGCAGCTGTGACACTTTGAAATCACGGGTCAGGACTTTAATACTCGGCACTCGGGGAAAGAGACGGTCCAGGCTCGGGTCCCGCGGCGTTCCCTCGGAGTTCACAGAGGGCGTAATAAAGGGAATTATACTAATAACTGGTGGGGGGATATGCATAGCGGGTTATGTAATTGTACTCTATATCAATCAATAAAGTTTTGACCTGGGAAATGAGCCCGCCATTAAGTCTGGCAGTCGGTTCCTTGGCACCTGCTGCGAGGGCTGAAATGAAAATCAGCATGCAGTGAAGTGGGGGGGGGGAGCAAGGGGGCTGCAGCAGTGCAGAGGGCCTCTGTATGTTTAATCTGCTGACTGACAGCACTGCAGCAGTGTGTGCAATGCATGCTGGGGGGAGGGAGCAGTCATATCAGATTGTCATATTTCTCCTATAATGTGTTGTTCACCACAATACTACAACCAAATACCACACACACACACACGCGCGCGCACACACACACCCACACACACACACACGCACGCACCCACAAAGTGAAAAGCACCGGGTTTGTAAATCAGAGATAAAACAATGTGTATGTGTGTGTGTGTGTGTGTGTGCACTGATTTTATTACACAGATCCCACAAACCCCCAGTGACAACAGGTTATTATATTACACATTAGCAGCTGGATACTTAATTAGTATGCTAAATTGTACTTTTCCCCCTTCAGGAACGTGACACACAAGAGGATGTTCGAGTTGTTAAGTAGAAAGTCAGCAGATCAGCAAAGCAGTTTAAAGATTAGCACAAAAAACACACACACTCTGAGATAAAACACGTCGTGTGAAAACAGAAACTTCACCTGACAAACAACTTTGTATTTTTAAGGATAAAAAAAAAGTCTGTTTTTTGTTGGCCATCAGTCAGCTGAGCAGCAGTGAAACCAGGTACGACTGCAGCTTTTTTATGTCATCAAGTTTCTCTTCAGCTTCTCTTTGCACTTTTATGGTGATTTTACATTTTATTGTGTTTGCATTTCAAATGTTTTATGATCCTCGATCTATTTTATTGTTTTTATTTCTACAGTTTTCTCGCCACACATTGTTCTCTTTTTGTGCTCATTAGTCTCCAAGTGTTTTACTGCTCGTACATCTGCAGTTATTATCGACTTGTCAGTTACCTGTAAAGCACTTTGCACTGAATTAACTTGTATACAATATAATTTACAGATGATATTTAAGTAATTGTGTGATATTTGCACTCCTGGTCTCTCTGTTTCTGGGAACTCTGTCCCTGTGGAAATGATCTGCAGCACAGAAATGAATGTTTTTATGTTCATTGATTGTTTGGCTGAGTTGAAGAAGTGGGCAGTGAGGACGGTACCGGCAGCTACTTTTACACTGATCCAGTCAGACAGAAAGAGACGGAAACCTGAGACCTCATCAGAATAAAAAAAATATATAAAAGAGCATCTCGGTTAATTAAGAAAGCACATTATTTTTGCATTTTTCACACCACTGCTGTGCTCATATGAGCTCCCTCTGCATTACGGTTACTTTTAGTCACTTTTTTTTTAAGCTCTATTGGCTTATTTTACTTTCCTCTATTAAGAAAATATCCAAGACCCTGCACACACACACACATTCACATACACACACACACACACACACAGGTGCAGTTATTCTGGCTGATTAGAGGAAGTCAACCAAAAATATTCTGTTTATTTACGTGTGGTCGTCAAATATAATGAATAAGAATGAGAACGGTGATGCGACAGAACTAACAGCAGAGTGAAGGAATCCCCGACACGAAAGTAAAAACACATCTGCATGCAGATAATGAGTGTGTACAGACTCTCCAGGAGCACATTCATGCATCCCAGCTCACCACGCCGTCCTGGATCTCCGTCCTGATGGATGCATCGCTTTTTATTGGCACTTATAGTTGTACACACAGTATGCTGTCATTGGATCTCTGTGTTTGACCCCTCCCTGAGGAGCAGTGGACATCCTGTGTGCCCCCCCCCCCCAGGGATTCATCTCTCTAAACCAGCAACCTGGTGAAGGGCACAGATGGGGGAACGAACCTAGCAGATATATTGTGATGGTGAGGGGAAACTGCTGCAAACACAGGAAGTCTGTGCAAACTGCAGACGGAAAGGTTCAGTAAAATGATGATAGTTTTTTGTTCGGGATGCTCGACATGGGGACAGGAAACCTCAAGGTTAAGATACACTTTCTGGGGACCTGTTTTCTTGATGAAAAGGTTTATCTGCAAATCATATTCGGCTACAAGTTCAAGCAGAGCACAAAAAGTTGAATGCTGCTACTTGGTTAGCTGACGACACGGCAGCAGGGCGGGAAACTCAAACTCCAGCCTTCAAAATGTCCCTTCAGAAATCTGTCGGCCATGTCAAGAGCTACATCCACGTTTTTCCTAAATTTAGCAGAAGCGACTGTTTGCAGGGATTTAATCTGTAGCCTTTAGGGTCCAGAACGGACTCCCCACAGCCACGAGGCCAACCGGTCTCCAGCTAACATTCAGATACTTTAGTGAGAAAGGCTGAGAAAGGTCAGAGCTGAAGGGCCCGGTCAGGAAGACTGTCACAGGTTTGCAGCGAGAAATCTTTCACTTCTTTTATAGGTCAATGAAATGTTCATCTTAAAGGTCAGAAATGTACGTCTCTTCTGCCTTCATTTCTTCAAAAACCCCCCCCCAGCTCACTTTTCTTGATTTTCCATGACACATAAAACAGCGATTAAAGTTCAAGCCTCATGAACCGCAGAGGCAGAGTTTCGGAGTCTTCAGAGTGAGTCGATGGTGTGGAGATACGAGCCGCGACGCCACCGTTCCACAAACTGTAATAATCTCTCCATCAAATGAAAGGGAGGGGGTGAAAAAAATCTAATAAGCATATTAACGATGATAGAAGAGTGAATTTTAATCACAGATAAGGATTTTATCAACCTTTCGTGGGCATGAATCTGCTGCACACTTCAGCCCGTCTGACAGACGTTACAAACTGGATTGAGCTCGAATGAGGCAGAGCGGTGAAAAAACAGTCGGCTCATTATGAAAACATTAACTCCAAATCCATTTGTTTTTCCTGCTAACAGGCGTCCGGAGCAGAATACTTACTGTATCTGCTCTGAATGACGAAATCATTCATATAAATTTCATAAAATGTGTCCATTTCCAGCCCAATTTTTTTTTCTTATTATGCCACGCCACTCTCCCCCTCACCCCCCTTCACCATACAAAAAAAAAATGACCCAGAGAGTCAATTCTGTAATTAAGACACATTAACACATAACACCTAACAGACCGGCTCAATTACCACAACGGCTATTAAATTATATTGGAGCGAGCGGCGGTGGAAACGGTGGTGTTCGTTATGGAAACTGCTATTCGCATATTTCCACCGCTGAGCGCCTTCACGAACTGCCAGGAAGGAAGGACTCATGGTTTCACTGTTGGAGCTGCTCTGAACCTGGTAACATCACTTCATTCCTCTCTGTTCGGCTCCATGTAAGTAAAGATTTATCAGAAGCTGAGTGAGTTTATCCAGCAAAGTAAATACAGTCACTGGTGCAGAGACGTATGGACAGCTGACACACACACACACACACACACACACAGACTGAGAGATGCAACGTAAAGCAGATTATTCAAATCCCCTTATATACATCACAAACACTCAGCCTCCTGTCTCTGTGTGTGTTCAGGCAGCAGAGCCACAGTTGCAGTTCAGCCGTGGAGGGGTGGCGGGGATCCGGCGGGGGGGTCCAGCGTGGTGGTGCTGGTGGTGCCATGAAGTTATACAATCAGAATGTTAATGTGCACCTAAAGTGAAATGTATGTGGCGGCGAGTTTCCCTGGAACATTCACACCGCTGTAATTTAAGGTTTGAGGCATATTTGAGGAGCCACAGTGGAGGGGTCCACACTGAGAGGAGCGTGGGTATGTTTAAGTCATCACGCCGTGGCTGAGCCTTTCCCTGTGCTGTGGCGCCTCCTGCTGGATGGAGTTCTGAGAAATCTAAAATTATATTTTGCTAAAAATAGTTCCTTGTATTAGGTGTAAGTTTAGGATGTGATTGTTTTTTTAAAAATGTGCCAGATTTTTTACATTTTCTGGTAAAAAGGTTTTCTGTCTGAAGCCAAAACACTTAGGAGATTCCAAACTTTTTATTTTTACATTTTTCATAAAAAGGTACTAAACACATTTAATTTTTATTCTAGAAGGCAAAAGTAAAGATAATATTGACTTCTCAACATCAGTTAAACCTTAGAATTAAAAAATGCAAAAGCTGTAATTTGGGGTTAAGAGAAACATTTGCTAATATCTCAGTAAATTAAACCAAAATCCTTCAGTCCAAGGAAATTTAATTCCAGTAACTTGGTCTATTTTTCACAATTGGCTTGAAATTTATTTTATGTAATTGAAGCACCTCATTTCCACTTCATGTAAAGACTGAAGTACAATATTACTGGGTTTTCAACTCCATACATTAACACCTCGTGGCCTTGAGAGGGCAGCACCAAACCACTATATAACAACTGTAACATTATAACTACAACACCAATAACAATGATAACAATTATAACACTAACAGTAAATAACATTTATTTATATTTTACACACCTCTTTTCAGTGGGCGAGGTTGACCAGCTGCCTAACTTCAGTTTTTGCATTAAACATGTACAGAACACAGACTGAGAAAAGTTGTTGTTCCAGTTTTGAGAGAATCTTATTTTGTGCAAACAAAAACTCTGTGTCTTTTGCAGGAATCCGACATTAAATCTGGTTTAATTTCAGGTTTATAACTTTAACAAAATCCCTAAACTGACCTACAACAAGTGCAAAGACTCAATGACTCTTTAGAGACAAACCTCCTTCTCAAGTTTTTTTTTTTTTTTTTTATGAAATCACATAAATGGAAACATGACAGGTGATTAACAAGCCTTACATTACAGGATTGCGTTTTGTTACTGAAAGAGTCTTGAAATATGACACTGACTTTGGAAGAGTTACGGGTCATCTTACCCCGCTGGCTCAAAGAGAGGCTTTAAAATTCAAAACAAGAATAAATCACCTGTCCGGACGTTCAGATGTTGTCTCTGTTTTTTTATCAGGAGATTCTGCGGCGCTGCTTACCGGCAGCGGCGTCGCGTTTCCTGTCAACTCCATCCATCAGACTAATGAATCAAACACAGGCAGGAAAACTTTTTCACTCACAGACTTCAAACACACTGAACTAAAGTACAGCAGAGCAACTACATTTCCTGATATACGACTTGGATCTGTGCAAACCTGTTTGCAATCGAACTTAAACTATGTGCTAGTTTGCAAAAGAAAAAAGTGCAAAATCTTGTAAGTACACTAACATCTTTTAGCTCTGTGATACAGTCAACGGGGCCAAAGAAAGAAACTTAGGGACATTATGGGAAGTTGGGGAAAAAAATGCAGACACTGATGTAATCTGGAAAAAAAAACTTAATTTTCCACAAGCACTCTTGAGTAATTTGGGGGGAAAAATGGTATTAATATGCTAAATATTATTAAAAACTCATATAATTGTTGCTGAAAAGCCTCCTGGAACCACAAAAAGAAACTCTTTATTGTCTTTCTGGAAGTTGAAAATGAACTGCTGTTCTGTTCTGTTTCGAGATTATGAGTGAGTGAGCTGACATTTGGAAAAGATCAACCTGAGATTTAGCATCTCATCACGGCCGTAAAACAAAGGTACAATCATGATTCATTCCGACTGATTAGTGACAACATTTTTCTCCCGGCCCTGCGAGAAAAAAAGTTTGGAGAAGCTGAGAGTAATGAAACTTGTTGAGGAAGTATGGAATCATCATTACCGTGTCAACATTTCCATCCAGCAACAGTTTCTGCTGCACCAGCAACAAGCCAAGATTCAACATGTGAGAGGAAAGAAACTGGGGAAAATTAGCAAAAACAAGACAGAAATATTAACTCAAACAATGTTGTGACAAGACGAAGCAACAACATGAATGTGCTGAAAGTAAAGTTTAGCAAAAGACGGAAAGACACCACAAGGAAAAGTGAAGTCTGAGGGCCTCGTGCTGCGCAGCTCTTCCAGCTTCTGTTTGAAAGGTGGCTCTGCTCCGCTAAACGGCTCTGATTTACGAGCTCGGGGTCTCAGGTGCGCTGTATGTTAACGATTGTCTGGCTGGTCGGGGGGGGGAGAACACACGGGCTGTCTGGCCTGGGTGCCAGCCAGATGCAATCCATCACACACCCCCGTGGAGAAACACACACAATCTCCTCCAGCTGACCTCCCCACTGTAAATCCGCTGGACGCTAAAGACATCCAGAGGCAGCTCGTGTGTACGTGTTGGTGCGTTGGTGTGTATGTGGACGAGCAGACTATACGTCTTAATGTGTGTGTGTGTCAGGAAGACTCTGTCTGTATTTATATTCTTTCACCATGCGTGATGAGTTTAAATACAGACGCTGCAGCCTGAGAATGACTCACATGACTCCACTCAGCTGGTGAGAGGCCACAAAAACAAGTTTCCGTCTTTATTTATCGCCTATACATCATAAAATGCACAGTTATTCCTAAATCACATGTATGAATTCACTGCGTGTGTTGCTCAGATGTTTGTTGTCTCTCAGACAACCTGAGGAAAACGTTTCCAGCACTGGAATTAAGAATTGGCTTGTCTTCTCTTGGATTTGCAACCCATCTCCTTCTTTATTTTTCTTTTGTAAAAACTCACTTATCCTCTATAAAAGTCCTCCTCACAAAGACTGGGTATTGTGCAGACCAGCTATATTTTCATTTCCTGTCGATTTGTCTTTAAAAACAGACCAGATTCTTTCACATAAAGTGCAAGAAATGAAGACTTTTTGAACATTAAACTCAATGAGCATTGTATTGTTTCTAGGAATGTTGAAACATAAAGATACAGATGACAGACTGCATTGTTTTTTTCTCCTATTTAAAATAATTTACTGAATGTATTACTAATATCGGGGGATACAGCGACATCTACAGGTGCAGATTCATAATGATGAAGACAGGTTTATACAGTTGTGTCACAGTGTTCGTAAAGAGACAAACCACAACTTAAAATCAGCAAATATGAGCATAGAACAATCTCTGTCTTTAATATTTCCTTTGAACAAGAAGATAATAGCAAAAGAAATATACTTTTTGATAAAGACAAACCTCATTTCATCAGCTACTTTCAGCTTTCTTAACAACACAACATCTGAAGAAGCTCTGAAGACAGAAATCAGCCTTCATCAAAAAATGACCACAGCTCCTCTTCTGACCCCATAAGTAACCCTGGTTGTGTTAAAACCATTCATGCTGAAGAAACTGTAGGTGTTATTTTTTTAAGGACCAAAGAAAGAAATCTAAAGATGAGGCTAAAAGGTCCTGTCGTGTGGCTGCACGGGTTACTCAGGTTACCCAGTCACTTTTCTGCAGAAAAAAAGCTCTAGTTAACACAAAAAGCCTGCACTTCCAGTTACAGTTGAGGCGTCTCTGGTAAACAACTGGCAGATTCATGGGTTCACAAAGACGGGCTACGACTGTTGGATGCAGCAAAATAAAAGTGGACGGCAGCGTAAAGGTCAGTGAGAAAAAATAAGCATAATGTTTGAGATCTTTTCTTGCCCATAAATGTGACGGTCAGGTATAAAGACTAAAATACCTGGTTGTGTTCGGGGGGTCAGTGATACCTGAGGTGGGACGGTTTTCACCAGGTTTGACAGGAGCACAAGGGTCAGTGCCGGTGAAAATACACTTATATTGAATAGTGTTAAAGTTTATGTAAAAATCTATATGTTGGGACAGTAAGGGCCGACAAGGTTGTCGATGACATTGAATTAAATAAGCGTTTGTGGTAGATCTGCGTCGAAACAGACATTTTACTGGACTATTTTGGTGGAAAATG
>JAQNCA010000004.1:21662557-21675703 GCA_029783725.1 Acanthurus tractus | reverse complement strand
CCACTTGAAACAGACCAGCTACAATTAAGAAGTTATAATTATGTTGACAGTCACGTCTTCTAATGCTTAACCAGGAAGAACAAAGCTTCTTACTGGTGTCAAGCATGAGGGAAATGTGTTATTTGTCTTACTGCACATTGGCCCTGCCTGCTTCGCAAAGTGTTTACTCAGCCTCGACTGCAAACTCAGCCTGAGCTGGTCGACGTCTTCCAGCCTGCAACCTTCAGCATCTTTGTGTGGTTTCAGCTGAACAGCTAGCCGCTGGCTAACAGGACATGCTAGGCTACAGATGACACAAGAAATGACTGACAGCTGCAAATGCCACTGATTAGCAAATGTTTCACTTTGTTTGCAATCACAAGACCCTCCGGAGCAGGTATGGGCAAACTAAGGCAGATCCGATCGAAGGCTGTCTGTCTTCTTTGCCAAAAAAACGTTGCGGTTTCAAAGAGGCCACTTTTCCACCAAGCATGCTACCTGCGCTAGCAACCAGACTCTGATGCACTGGCAGAAAATGTAAGTTTTCTTGAATTTTTAGATTATGGATTTTATGTTTGTTGGTTATGTTGATTCACACAAACACTTTCCGTCTGTCTCATGCTGACTCAACCCATCCGTCACATTGTAAAACCCATTGTTACCCCTGAGCCAAAAAGTTTGCCCCCCCACTCCACAGAGTGATATTAAAGACTTGTTTTGTCCGGTTTTGCCCCTCAGATGGCTCCCGTGTGGTGTGTGTTTGCCTCTGCTGCATGGCTGGCGTGGACAGCACAGTTTGCTCCTGCCAGCAAGAAAAAAAATCAAAATGTTAACTTGAGTATTAGCTTTCTTTAGCACAGAGAGAACGGGGTCACCAGGAGTACAGAGGCTGTCACAGAAAATGAAATAGTTACCCAGCGTGCAAATGAAAAACACACAAAACACAGCTGCAAGAGATGTTTCCCTTCTTCTAACACACCACAGCGTTTCCTGAAACAAATCAAGCCGAGACACTTGTCCTTGTTTTCCGATGAGTTCAGAACGCTGTCATATTCCCATGAGCGTGTAAAAATAATCCACGTTGGGTAATTATGCACAGAATAATTACAGAGTTTGGGACTGACCTCGTCCTGAGGAGGGAGGCCTGTTTACTCAGCGGCTGTGCGGGAAAAGTGAAGCTGCCGTCTCTCTGACTGCACCCTGCTATCAAGAGTTTTTGGTAAAGATGGCATAGAACAACACAAGTGGCTCTTGTTTGTTGCACCGGTCAACCATGACAATTCACAGAAATGTGTTTTCAAAATGTGATTCTATTACCTTTTCAATCCAGGTGTTCATGGGAAAAAAGGTTTTTCCAATCATCTATGATTCATCCATTAGGTTTTTGTGCAGAAAATGTCCACAGATGCACTTTTTTAGAGTTTAAAGAGTTATTTTTCAAACATTAAATCATATTATATCAGTGTACAAGGGAACGTTTTGTAATATTTAATTTGTCTTGTTAAGGCACTTTGTGTTCTGTTTGCAGATCAATGAAATAATCTCAGAAATTTAATCCAATATCACTTAATCCCAAATTTGACAAAAATGTGACTAAATTATCGATAGGATGTATACATATTTATATATGAAGTGGGTGATGTTATAAAGCCGGAACACACTGGCAGCATGTGTGCATCAGATCACAGAGGCCTTTTGTTTTGCAGCGAGCGCGGGCTGGTGGCATCGAGGTGCGTCAGGATACGTCACCGTCCTGTTTCACGGTGTTGCATCATCGCTCCAGAAAAGCAAGACACGAATTACTTTTCGCTTCTGATATTGACACATTTCTGTGCAGCGAGTGCCGTGTCAAATGATCCGGGTCACATGATGTGCTGTTATTCTACCATGTTAGTGTGTGTCGCCCCCTGACTTGTATGGACCTGAAGGGTTAAAGGGATTAGACTTGGGGGTTAAGATTATGTTAAAGAATTCATACAAGAGGCCTTCCTGGATTAAGCATCGTATAAATGTCTAATGCATGTGACAGATATGACACGCAGGTGCTCAACATCACACCTTGTCACCACGGTGACAGCAGCATGTTCAGACACACACACACACACACGGTCCCTGCGGTCAAACGTGTAATTCGGAGGAAAAAAAGGTTAAAAGCATAAAAGGAAACTGCAGGTTGTTGTTGCAGATGAAAAATTGTAAGATTTCGACAGAAGCATGTCAGAGGTACACAACAAAGCAACACAATCACTTCCAGTGTTCACTCAGACAAGCTGCAATACGGCAACATGATAACTGACCCATGTTCCGCTTCGGGGCCCCATCGCTCGTAAATCTGTCACTTTTCAGTCAGCGTTTTGCGAAGCCTCAATCTGACCCGCGGTGCAGCCCGCCGCTCTGACATTTATACACCCCTTGTGCCTGTCAGCAGTCACAGCTTAATCCAGGAAGGTGATAATGGAGCCTCCAGTTCTCAATCTGCGAAAGGAATCACCATAAAGTGCTTCCCTCTGGGGCCTGGGGGGTGGGGGGGGGGGATTCATGGGTACGGATCCTATCATTTCCCTTCCTCTTTAATGTCTTCAGCAGAGCAATCTGTCTTTCATTAACTCACGCACATCTTGTTTATTCTGAAATAAATCTGGTTTGTAGACGTCAGCCAGGATACAGGCTTCCCTTTAAACGCGGCTCCTTTGTAAACAAGCTGCTGGCAAAATTTGTTCCACTGGACTATTATCTTTCAATGTGAGACATTAGTGGTCATTTGCAGTGTGATTTTCATTCTCTGATTTCAATTATGGATAATGAACTGTGGGCAAACTGTGCAGAATCCTTCGTGAAGAACTTTTTTCATACAGTATTCGCCCACTAGAGGGTGCTAAATGACAATAAAATGATGGGTACAAGAGGCGCGCACTGTATGTTTCTCCTGTTTTTTATCTCCCGCTGTCACATGTGCGTCTCCTCAGCTGTAGCTGTTTTCCCTGGCATGGTGCAGATCTGCAGCTGATGCAGCTGATGCAGATGTCCTGCTCGCTGTTGACCGTCCTGTCCAATCTCCTTCAGGGACTAATTATGCTGGATATTATTATTGCTGTCCTCAGTGTTGACAGTTCGCTGTCCCACAGCAGCAGCAGCGGCAGCATCTGTTTTCTCTCTCCACGCCGGCCGCTGAGGGTCACACACAGCCTGCACAGTGTGTGTGTTGTTATGTCCGACTGCACGGGGCAGCGAGGAGGAGGAGGAGGAGGAGTGAGTCAGTGCAGCAAAAGCTGAGGAGATGTTGGGGTTTTTCTGGTTTCTGAATGTTTGAGCGCGCAGTAAACATGTGTGCTTATTTAATGAAAGCTTTTGCAGAAGTTTGTTTCAGAGACTTACGACTATTTTTGTTGTTGATGTTGTTGTTGTTGTTGTTGTGTAAGAACCTGTTTTTTTAAAAGCTTATAAAACTGGGAAACTGTCAGTTTTTCCAACAAAAAAAAATTCCCAACACACTGAGGCAGTTGAACACACGACTCTCGTACAACCACAGACTGATCTGCTGCACTGATCACATCTCACCGAGCAGCTGGACTCTTTGGTGGCGATCACAAGGACACAGGTGCTTTTCTCCTCCAAACCCAGTTTGTTTTTCCAGTGAAGCAGTGACCTCTGCAATTACCAGGTCTCTCACAAACATTAACATCAAAATAATAACAATTACCTTTAAATACCTGTTGCACAAAAAAACAAAACAAGTGCTTCAAGAGAAAACAACGAGGTAAAATACTTCATTATTAATTCATTTTGTATCATGAAGGAGAACCTACCCAAACTGGTTTCCACTGCAACCCAGGGGATTATTTCTTGCAGTGGTCTTTATCAAAATGTGCCAGACTTGTCTGCACTGTGTTGTCTGTCTGTCTGTCTGTCTGGGTAAAAAAAAACTAAATAAAAAAAACTCAAGTCTGCAAAAACACTGATGTGTCCTGATGTGTAATTGTTCCAATTGTTCCATAATTCCATTATTTTTAAAAATGTATGCATAATAAATCAGGTCAAAACACAACTAAGCAAAAAGAGGCACATGCAGGATAAAAAATATAGATGACTGTTATTAAAACTGGTGAAACCAAAGATGCCAAAACACTCCATCTGTGACATTTTTTCTATGAAGAGATCCAATCTTCTTTTTTTAACCTTGTTACAGTTTTGCAGATGTGGGGCTGTGATGTGCCGAGAAAACAACACTGCATTGATCCCATGATGGGAATTTCTTTTGGCAAAACAACACAAGGGATAAAAATGTAAAAGGCAAAGGGGTATTAGCATGGAAATGGATAATATTCCCTCCCTCTGAGCTCCGCTGCATCTCCCACGCACGCAGCGCCACCATCTCCACCTCCCCGATCATCCTCTCATTCTCCCCACCGGTCGGGCTCCCTACCTGGGTCTTATTTTCCCCAGCAGACACAGTCAGCGGCCTCCGCTTCCATTAACGGCTCATGTGGGATCCAGATGCTGCTTCTGAATTGGACAAAGAGACACAAACAACATGGGGGGAGGAAAAAAAAGGGGTTTTGACATTGAAGATGAACCAGATGCATCCCTCTCCTCACCAAATTCAAGCCAATGCCGGCCAATCACAAACACGTTTTGTGCACCAAGAGGGCTCCATCCGTCCATGAATGACACAGTGTGGACACACATGACCTGAACCAGACCAGCACAAACCCCAGAGGGTCCGACAGAAACGTGACGGTCGTGCTTTGCCATCTAACACTTTCTAAATATTTTCTTTAAGAATTTCACTCCGCTGTCCTTATTTTTAGTTCTTCTTCTCCTCTTGTTTGCTGTTTTTTTTCTCCATCCACTCTCTCAATGTTCCCTCCTTTAAGAACTCCTCCTCTCCTCTCTCCTAATCTCTCTGCGAGGGAGTCAAATTAGTTCATCGAAGCCCCCGTAATGTTCAGAAAGAGAAATCCCTCTATTGGTGTGAGAGCACGTGACAGGATTTTCCACAGCCACAAGCCCGAAGAACCGCCAAGGTGAGACAAACCAATCAACCTGAAGCTGCAGGACCTGCTATGAAACCCACCGGATCAGCAAGGAACTCTGTGCTTTTCCCGCTGGGGGGGCACAGGGAGCTTTAAGGTGGGATGGAGGCTCTTCTTTTAAATGGATTTGTTCTTGCTGGGCCCGTCATGTCAGGCCCTGTGTTGGGTCTTAATGGGAAGGGATCATCTCGAGCACCAAAAGCAGATTTGCAGTATCTTGAATCTCGCTCATGTCCCAGGGGAATGACGCTTAATTTAAAAGCAGCCATAAATACCACGAGCATCAGCGTGAAGCTCGGGAGCATGACAAACTGGTTTGTGGAAATGAGAGCTGAGAACGATACGCCTTCACTGTGGTTCGGGGTATTTACATCAAGTTTTAAACGGATCTAAAATTGGTATCACACATAATCACAGATGAGATAGACCTGCAGGTTTCCAGCAGCTGGAGATGTTGCATCAGCGGTGTTGACCTGCAGCTCATTTTTGTTCACCTGAGGGCAAAAAAACAAAATGTCCTTGGAAATAAAATAAATTAATTCATTTAATTGCATCCAGTTTAACCAGAAAAGGCATCATATATGTTTTATGGCACCTAAATGAAAAGAACAACAGGTGTAAAGGAACAAACACCTGTCTGTTTGCCTGGAAAGTCCTCTCCGTCATGGCAGCTCCTACTTAAGTGACAGCTGGGGGATCAGGTGAACTGCGAAAACACTCAATTGTTCATTAATCACCTTGTTCCGAGGCGATCAATTTTCCATTTAGCACCGCTGTCTGAATTACTCCCCTCGGTGTTGCTAAAACCTGTAATTACAGCCGACTCACCTGTCCAATGCGAGACGGCTCTGAATGTGCAGAGATTTATTCTCCTGTTTGTACAGAACACGCTGAAATAACCGAACTACTGTTTTGTTCTTTTGCAAAAGTGTGTCGCCTTGTTTTGCGAAACTTTTTTCAGCGTTATGTCTGCTTTAGTTTCATGCACCTTTTTTTGCAAGATGTTTTTTCCGTGTGATTCCTATCAATGACTCCTCGACATCACTTTGGAGGTCGAGCTGCGTTTTCATTCATCATGACTCATCGTCATGTGATAGAAGTGTGTGAGGAGCGATATCACAGGTCCTTCCTCCCAGCTGCTGTCAGACTTTACAATTAGCACTCCCCCACCCCCCACTGCCAACCTGGACAATTGAACACACTGCATTTTAATGCACAATACTCTATAATATTATCAGTAGTACTATTTCATGTTTACTTATAATTTCATTTTCGTTCAATATCCATGTATATCATTCCAATTTCATCCACTTCATACCGTCACCCTTGTAAATATTGTACAATTTCTTGTTCTTATTTTGTACTTATTATTTATTGCTCTTTATTCTTATTGCTGCTTTTTACATTCTGTCTTTTACTGTCCACTTTCTTCTGCAACAATGCAAATTTCCCCGGTGTGGGACAAGTAAAGGAATATCTCATTTTATCGTAATTTCCAGTTATGGAATACTATTCAAATATGCCCTTTTTCAGTTTCCCTAACAGTAAACATCATCCATCCTTTTATCTCTTCATGAGGACTATTTTCTAGTCGTAGAATAACACCGTCTGTTATTCAACATGTGACAAATACATATAACAGATTTCTCATCCTGACGCGCTGTGTGTTAAGTGACCAGCTGACGATGCACAGTGGGGACAGAGACAGGGCCGGGCGCAGTTGGCCCCCGGCGCCACCGCGCTCAGAAACACGGATCCCAGAGTCACGCTGCATTTGTTTAAGGAGGGTTATTATTTGGCAGCAGCTCAGGACAGCAAGAGGTCTGCTGGCACCGGACTGTGGCCTCGCTAACCACAACTCTGCCAGCGCGTGCCCGGACCTTCACTCAGTCAGTCCTTTCCTTGGCACCGCCGACGCCTCGCCAACAGGCCGTGAGACGTTTCAAGTCTCCGGGAAATGCTGTTTATGCGCAGAGCAGGCAGTGATAAAACGCTGCTTTTATCTGGTTATATAACCGTGTTGGCACAGAGATGCAGGATGACAAAGCTCCAGAATAATTTGCACTCAGAAATACAAAGAAACTATCCACAACCAGTGCATAATGTACATTACAGCAGCATCTGATGGTGTTCGCACTGTTCCTATATCTGTCTTTGGTTTGGTTGAGTTTTTTGAAGAAATCCAAACTCACAACAATACTGATCGACTCCAGTGTTAAGGTGGTATTGATTAAGCACATATACAACAATGACAGAATGATCATAAGAGAAAAGTGCAACATGAATTAAATAAACAAAACTGACAAATATTCTTTGTACCTACACGTAGGACAATACAGTACTTTAGGGACACATTTCTTACTTGAATTCATTACATATCAACAAACTTGAACCTGGACAGGTGTCATCACAAAGGTACAGCTTCAATTTCTTATTCAAGAGGTGTTTGATAAGTTTTTAACTTAAGGTAGATAATGCTCTCCTTGTTAACACACTTCATTTTGCATTTCTAGTGGATCTTTGTTTTATATAAAGCAGGTTGTTGAGGTCTGAAGTCTGAAGGTGCCACTGCAGGAAGACCAGGCTGCACCTTCTCAGACAGATCTGATCTGATCTGTTCTGTTCAGTCACTGCAAACAGAAACACAACAGAAGTTATAAACCTTCCGACTTTCTGCATAATCACTCCAAGAGCTGAGCTGCATGTGCATGTAACAAGAGCTGCATTAGTCATTTTCCTCAACCTTAAGCCAGAAACATTTCAATCACCTGTAACTTTCAGACACACTCTGTATTTTGGGACTCCAGAGTGGAAACAGCCTCTATATATTTTATATTATTACTCCTGTTTATATTTGATGTAAAGCTGTTTTATCTTCCACAACCAGTTACATTATTGCTACAACTGAGCTGACAATCATTCAGAAGAAGATGATGATGATATTGACACTCAGAAACATTATATTTTAGAAATGCTTACACTAACTTCAGTTTCTCTGCTTCCTAATGGCTCTCCCCACTGCACATAAATCTCTGCAAATTCAACTATTTGGTCATTATTATCGAAGCAGAAGCAGAAGTAGAAGTAAGAATGCTGGAGTTGAAAGCTGAAACCTTTGTTTTGGTATCAAGGCATGAAAAAAGCTTTTTTATCGTGGCGCTCGCTTCCATCACGCTCCTGTGCTTCTGCTGTTTGTTTCAAAGGAAGAAGCGGAAAGTGTTGCTCCGAGAGGGCCGCTCCTCCGTCCAGGACTCTTGATGGTTGGCTGAGTTAACAAATGGGTCCACGGATGGCAGGAGACACTTTGGATAAACCTGGACTTGGTGTTGTTCCCACACCATGGTAAGTTGCTGTGGGTACACAGGAAGTAGCCTGGTTTATGTCCCTCTCAAGGAGTCCCTCATTTAGGAATGGCACCGCTGGAGGAAGTGCTTGGTTGTGTTTATATACCGCAGTGACAAATGGGACAGAGAAGGTACATAGGAACACTTGAGAGATGGAGGTGTGTGATGAGTCCTCATTGACCAGAGACTGGGAGCCAGTTTTAGCCTCAGGAAGTCAATGGAAGGATGATTTTCAATAACTGATTGAGAGAACATGCAGACGCTTAAAAAAGTTTGTTATTTCCGGAGACTTGATCAAACTTTTTTTTTAACTTAACACTGTTTAAAAACTCAGGCCAGCTCTGCAGGTTTTTACCAATTAACAACAAAAAAATCATTTACTTTCTATTGACATTTTGCATGTTGTTTCGCTTTTTTGAGTTTCTTGCTGTAAATGGTCGTTTTTTAAAAAGTTAAATCTTGCAGTAGGGAGGATCACACTCATGACCTCCCAGCTGTGAGGCAACATTGCTAACCACTGAGCCATTTTGCATGATAATTCAAAGTTATACTTCATTTTTCCAGTTGGCATGTTTGTCCAAACCAAATTACAAATGAGGAATAATCCAGTCGGTGAATAAGAAAGCTTTCAAAAGCTTCAAAACCCCAAAAGGCAAAGAAAAAGACACACTTCTGTCAAAGACCGAGCTTTTATTTTGGTAAATCAGTAGACAGAATTAGCTGGAAAAACTCTGTGCTATTCAGTAACTTTAAGGATCCATACAGATAAAAGTAACGAATTCTGAGCTCAGAATCTGACCCGAGTTTGAAAACAATGACATGTGCCCGACATGAACCATCGTACAGTTTCACACTTTTCTTGACTGCTGCTGGAAACTCACTGCTTCCTGTGCAAGATCGCAGATTTGTTGGATCAGCTCACTTTCTGCTTGAAGCCAAAGTCACTATTGTGTTGTATCAGTCATTTGATTTCAGCCGGTAAAACGGGCCTTTATCCTGGTGAAATTCAACATGACAGCACGAACGGCGTCGTCCCGCCGCCTCCCTGCAGCTGAACGTACAGTGCTGACAGTCACGCATTTACTCGTAATCAAATCACTCCATGTGAATCAATGAAGCGGTGATAAGGTCAAAGGGGAATTCTTCAGCCACATAGCTGGGCCACACAAGCAGCTTTCTCTCTGTCACAAACACACACACACACACACACACACATGCATACACACACCACATAGCGTCATGCACAAAAAAGCTGACGTAAATGAACACAAACACACACACACTGAGGCACAAAGAGCATGCACTAAGCAGTAAATATCTACACACACACACACATTTCTTGAGCAGCAACAGCAGCTGCTGGAGGGATGTTGTGTGTGTGTAAGTGTGTGTGTGTGTATGCGTGTGTGTTTTTGTGTGTGTGTGTGTCCGCAGTGCTCTCCACATTTCTCCCATTTCCCAATATTAGCGCGGAGCGGGAAGTCCATCTGTTAATAATGCACTCAGCAAATGAGGGATGGCCACGGCTCGACATCCAATACGCAGGAAATGCGAACAGCTGCCGCGTGCTGAAGAGGTGCTTTCACCACGCGGACGTGTTGGGGGGCTGCTCCTTCCCCTCAGCCCCGTCCCGTAATATTAGGCCGTCTGTTGCTGTGGCCGGACACACATCGAGGAACGCATGCAGGAATCCAGGCGCATATGGAACGCGCACAAACAGGCATGCATAGATTAAAAGGTCAAATTCTCTCCATGTCTTCACCATGATGGTGTCGCATGCAAAGCTGCTCCTCTACAGCTCATACTTTAATAATAAACTTGTGGTAACGACGTTATTATTCGTGAATGACCTGATGTCCTGAGCGGCATGAAGTCGTCCACTTGAGTTGGCTCCCAGTTCACCTGCATCAAGAGATCCAAGTTTTTTTTCTCAAATAAAACTTCAAGGTGTTGACTCTCAGTCTGACTGCACACAGTTAGCACAGACTGCTACGGTTCATATCTCAGTTTATGGTCCAAACATGATCATCAAAATTGCAAAGAACAGAGATGCCAACACACTCTGATTTGCCCAACATGGGTGCTACACAGCTGCACAGGCCCTGATTTCAGTAGAAAGAAATCGTTTCTTGCTGTTTTCGTAATATCCTAATGAAGCTAGTATCTTTTATTGAGCGTGTGTGAGTAGTAAAGAGTATTCATGGAGCACCAATTTAAAAAAGTCGGACTCTCTGGCTGGTGGAAAGCTGATGTCAGACAGCTAATGCTGAATTAACTCACATTTACCAAGTGACTCACCTGTACCGGTGTGTTTTCACGTGTCTCATTAGGTTGAATGTGGTGGATCAGGCGACTTTTATTTATCAAATACATGACAATGAAGATTGTTCAGGAGTTCCACACACCAAGTCATAGTCAGGTCTCAAGTCACTCTGTGTGCAATTTAAGTGCGACACGAGTCCGAGTTGGAGTCCCTTGAGACCTCTGACTTCTTCTGAGTTTGTGTTACGACAGGAAACCTGCAGGTCACAAACTTAAAATCAAACTGCTGTGCTGGAAATTTGATCCAATTAAAAAATGTATATTTTCTTTTTTTTTTGGCCATTTCATATTTGATGAACCTGCACACCTGTGATCCACCTAGAATTCACCTCTTTCCACTTCAGAACCACGTGAACACTGCATCTGCACTGCGCTCGCTGGCTTTGTGGCGTCTGAGCTCCACCACCTGAAGGAGAGGATGATAAAACACAGATGTAAACAGCAGCAAGTGCTTCGTCCAGACACAGCTGACTGATCAGCACTGCCTGTTTTTTTTTCTTCTCTCGTCCATTTCGGTGTTTTTTTCCAGGATCTGAAGCACACGGGGGGGGGACGCAGAGGTTGGTAAACATCAGTAGGCTGTGTGGAGTTTACTGACCGTCAGGATTTTTCCGAATCTCCTCAAGCACGTACAAACACACATCTTCAACTGAAGGAAAAGAGCAGCACAAATTCACACACACACACACACACACACACACACACACACACACACACACACACACCATCTCACCCACACACACACACACACACATACATTCCACATGTAAAGTGGATGTACCACAGAATTTCATCTCTCACTGTCAACTTACTGTAAAATCCACAGCTGCCCTTTTTCTGATAAATAACCACACTTAGGCCCGTTCAAAGCAGTGTGTGTGTGCTCACTCTAACTCTGAGTGTTTAGACCTTCGCATGCAAAGCGCTTCACCGTCCTCTCCGCCGTCCTGCTTCTCCTGCAGCCAGGAGATTGATGGTTGTTTGGTTTGTGGTCACACATCAGCAGGATCCATCAGCACTGTGGATGATAAACTAATCTCTTCATCCCCCCTCTCTGGGTTTCCCCCTCCAAGTGTGTGTGTGTGTGTGTGTGTGTGTGTGTGTGTGTGTGTGTGTGTGTGTGTGTGTGTGTGCACTTGTGCTGTATCTTTGCATATTTCAGTGTCTTGTGATAGCATGTTGGATCAGCGAATGTTTCTCCGAGCTCATGCTGTCTCTCCGCTTTAGATTCAGCTTGATTAATCCCCAGATGTGAAACTCGTTTTCATCGAGACGACAAACAACAGTGACGCTGCGTTCAGGGTTCACCTGGAAATAAAGAATGAAGACTTTTTTTAACTCAAAACTCACAGCCCAAAGTTGCTGTGGATGTAGAAGACGTTCAAAAAAATCATTTCAGGAACTGACCGATGTGGTAACGAAACCTGAGTCAGAAATACCTTAACATTTCTGTGTGTGTGTGTGTGTGTTCTTCCCAGGAATCCCACACCTCAAGCATTTCCAACCTTTTCCCACCAACCTGGCAACCGTGCCTTTCAGTAAATGAGCCAGCAGGCCTGTGATGTTTGCAAGAACCTCAGGAAGGAAATGACACCGGACTTGGTCTTGTTGATAGAACACTTGTCTTCATCAGGTCTCATAAGCTCTGACTTTGTGTGTGTGTGTGTATGTGTGTGTCCAGTCATTTGTGGTCGAGTGTTTCCTGTATAGTGAATGCTCGACTTGTGTACAAGGCTTCCCTCCACATGTTTGTGCGTGTATGTAAATATATATCTGTCGTTGTGTAGGTATTTGTGGTTTGGTGTTTCCTGTACGTGTGAATGTGTGTGTTAAGTGTTTCACCCACTTGTATACACAACTCTGTCATGTGTGTGTGTGGGGTGTGTATGTGTGTTCGTCTCTAATTCCCCCTGCTGATCCCCTCAGCTTCCTGAATCAAACAGCCCACTGGATTCCTCACATAAATCTTCCGGGTGAGTTTGAGTCAACCTAAATAAAAATGGTCGCTTCTCAAGTGGAAGAAGGGATCCGTTGGCGTTGAGAGATGCGGAGGTCAAACACAGGAAGAGGAACACAGGCAGGAAAGGGAGGGGGGACATATAGGGACGCATTCATTCACTCCCTGACTCCAGGAATTTTCAGTGCAGGGGAATTTAGCAAAAAAAGAGATTTAGAGGGAGTGTTACTCTCCTGTGTGTGTGTGTGCGTGTGTGTGTGTCAGCAATTAATATGGTTCTGCACCAGCACAAGTCCTTTATTCCATTGAAAAAAAAAATGATTGTGCCAAAAAGTTGACTCTAACATGTTAAATTCACAAAGCAACACACAGCATATATGCAACACACACATTTAACATATTTGAAATGCATTATTATTGCATACATACTTAAACCCATAGTGTTTATGTGAAAGTTCACCTAACCTTTAAGTGAATAAACGCATAAAGTTCATGTATATATTTGCATTAA
>JAQNCA010000004.1:21613437-21631747 GCA_029783725.1 Acanthurus tractus | reverse complement strand
TTGGTGGACGGTCTGGAAAAGGTCAAGTCTGTCGAAGCTGAGAGCAGCGCCCTCAGCCAACACAAGCACAGACACTTTCCTCCAGAAAAAAAAAAAAAAAAAAACCTCCTCAGCAAATTGGCCCTCTGGCAGAAGGTGTTCACGCTCTGGCTGCATGCTGCCCTCCTGCTAGCATTGCTAAGCTTTAGCATGTGCAGCCAAGAGAAACTGTCCCCGTGTAGGTCCGAGGGTTTTTTTTTTCGCGGAATAAGACATATGTGAACTTGAAATGGGTTGATTTCCTGTGCAAAAACACACACACACACACAGAGTCCATTATTTGGGGTTTCAAGCTGTAAGGTTGCCAGCTCGTGCGCTGGTCCAATAGAAAACAGAACAGCTATGTGGAGCACAGATGGCAGAGCATATGGGTGAGTTTAAGTATGAAATGACTCAAAAAAAATAATAATATCCCATTCGTCCAAACCCTATTATTCAAAACAAGAAAAAAAAAAAACAACGAACAAACAGAGTGTATGAATCCACATTTTTCACAAAAGATATTTTTAACACATCTGTGTGACTCATTTCGGGTGACACGATCGTTCAGACACCACACACACCTCAGTTTAAGGTTATTTTTCTCAGAGTGGTGAAATGGGAGAACTTCCCCGGGGATGCCGGATAAGTCCTGTTTATTTTCTGGATGGAAAGGTGACTGACAGAGCACTTCAAAAGGTCCGTTTAAATCATGAATGCAGGATGTGAGCAGCTCTGTCAGAAAACACCAGTGTAGACATGAGTGATCGCCAAACGGTTTCAGAATTAAAATGATGATCAAAAGACCAAATGAAGGAAAATCTCTGAAAAGAACGATGTTCATCCATCCTCCCTCAGAGATTCAGAGGATCTCTGGCAAAACACCCTGAACCAGCATCTTACGGAGAGATTTCAGGTTTATTTTTCCCTTAATGAGCCACACTTTCGTATCTGTATTTTTTTAATTAAAAATTTTAATACAAACACAAAAAAAAATCCAAGGAGAGAAGCTAACTGTCAAATGGCATTTTGATAACACTCGTTCACTTAGCTTAAATTTCCATTTGCACTGATAACTCGGAGCTGAAGTAGAAAACCGCATTTATAAAAAGACAAAAACACTTGATAAATTATTCTGCAATTTTTTGCAGTTTATTTTTCATACTCAGGATCAGTTTGATGATTTCAGCAAATGTGGTGCAGCGTTTTTTTTGCCAAATGCATCAACGAGAATTGCGAATGTGCTCGAGCTGTTTTTCTCCCTAACGGACGGAAATTTGCACCGATAAGAGAACTCGACTGTTTTATTCACCACACTTGAACAACAGGATCCTCTGTTAACCCCAGACCGAAAAAATAAATGATAATCCAGTCTTCACAAAACCCAGCGGTGTCGAAACCGAAAAAACTGCTTTAACTACTGAAACACTGACAGTTTGGAGGGATTTTCTTTTGGAACGGTGGTGATGTCTCCTGGTTAAAAGTAACACGTGTTCCTTCTGTCGTACCACAGTGAAAACTCCGTCTATGTTGCAACCTCTTGAAATGATGAGCCTAATTCAAACATGCTGTTTTCTTTGAATCCGACAGGCTGCGCGGAGTTGAAAAGCAGAAATGTACGCAGATAGCGAGACCACAGACTGAACGAGCAAATGCCAGGACGACAGCGTGAGGCTGGTGGCTCAACACGGATAGGTGCTTTCTTATCTCGCTGCATAAAGCGTTTTGATCTCGCCTCAAAGCTCCCAAACCACTTCAAGTAAAAAAAAAAAAAAAAAAAAAAAAATTTCAGATTACATTAAAGAGATGTTAGTGCATGCACTCGTTCTGAATGGAAATCACTTTATTGATGTTTCAGTGTCAGAGTTTAATTTAATCTAATCCAGAATAATGCACAGATTCTACAATGAGGAACATAATAACAAAAGTCAGTCTGCTTTAGAAAAGCTGCTGTGGCACAAAACCACCTGACAAAAGGTGTGATTTTTCTGTATTAACAGGTTTGCTGTATTTCAAATAAATGCTTGGTCATTGAGCGTTTTGCTCATACTCACTTGTGTGTATCAGTAACCGTTGCTGCAGCTCGTTAGCATTAGCAGGACTGAAAACTGTGGGACACAATCAAAGCTGCAAACTCTGACATAACGATATTAGTACATTTATTTTACTACATAGTTTTATTTTGAAAAAAATCCAAGTTCCTCAGGTGAGGAGTAGATTTAGTTAACCAGATTTGTTCATTTTGTAGTGGTCGTTGCGGAAAAAGATTTTTTTTTTTTTTTAATCCACCCCTGGCAGTGCTTCACCTGCATTATCAACAATAATTTAATATATTAAAAAACAGCAGATTTTGAATTCCAGATGCAGTTTTTCACAGAGACAAACACCTGAATGTTGGATGGATTTAAAAAAAGACTCACACTGCTCTGATCACTAATACAGATTATTTAAGATCAGGTAAACACTTCATAAACTCATGTCATCCTCTGAACAAATGCATCAGAATCATTTTCATCCATTCACGGGGAGGCAGAGAGCCGGGACAGTTTTCAGGGACAGGAGGCGGACATCTTTACATTTCAGAGGAATAAAGAAAATGATGCACAGTGTCATTGATGATAAAACTGAGTATTTCTTCTCTCATGTTATTCCTGCACGTTTTGGATTGTACACTTTTTTTTGTAATTTGTAAGAAAAAAAAAGAACTTCACAACAGTAAAAAAAACTATGAAAATTTAAAAAATAAAAACCTTAAAAAAGGGTAAAAAAAAAATCTATTCCCTCTGTTTCTTCTGCTCCTTTTTTGACTATCACCCTCCCAGCCTACCCCCCCACCCAGACTGGAGGTTTTTTTATACCCAGGCAGATGGCTTCAAACACCAGGTACCCCCCATGGGAGCCTCACGAGGAGGTCCTGGACACTCCAGGCCTGCCTGAACCGCAGAGCGGGGCGTGTGCAGAGAGAAACGGACCAAATAGATTTATACATAACTCAGATTCCAGCCTTAATGCACAGAGCGGCTCAAAGCAAAGGAGGAACGCAGGAACGCGAGGGGGAGTGCTGGGGGAGCGAGGGACAGCAAGTGGGCGAAGGAGAGACGGGGAAGAGGGAGAGGGGCAGATACCAGGAGAGCAGATTCTTCACAGATCTCGTCGCATTTTGTGTGATAAGAAAAGAAATCACGGCTTCAGATGGGGGAAATTGCAAAGGGACACGTATCACCTTCCTTTACATTGTGAGAGGCGGATCACAGGAAGCGCAGAGCAAAAGGAACGAGACGCAGCTCTTGCAAGGATGTGAGGAGACGTCTTGAAATGTACTCCAGATAACCCGCCTCAGAAGTGTATTTGTATAAAATCCCATTGAACGTTAACACTTTCATACTTGAAGAAGGGTGTGAAAAAATTAAGTTCACATCGACACTTGTTTTCACCTTGTGATTCAGTTTTATTTCACCGGTTTGAGATTACTGCAGGAGTGTTTGTTCACGGTGACACTGATGCCGACGCTGACTGACAGTTCATAGAGTTACCGAGCAGATTCTGACACACGTGCTACAGAGCGAACACGCCCCGAGGGCGAAAGGAAGCGTGTCGAAAGACCACCACGCAAACCGCCAGCTCGCAGGTTTGAACCCTGGAATCGTCATGTGCGCTCATCATCAGGACAACAGCAGCGGGTTCGCACAATATCCGCCTGTTGCCGTGTGTGTGTTTGTGTGTGTGTGTTCCTCTCTTTTTTAATTGCTGCCAATCTAAACTCATCTCAAGTTTTTTATATTCTCCATTTTTTTGGCTTCCGTGTAGAAGATGTTTTTAAAGTCAGTGTGCCCTAATTACACATGTTGAAATCAGCTGAAATATTTTTTTTTCCCAGGTTGGATTCAGCCGCTGAGGCTTCAGGCATCAGATTCACAGATTTGAATTGACTACATTTGTTGCCAGAGCGGCAGAGTCGGGGAAAATCCTGTGTTCAGGACGAAAAGTGAAAGTGTCATTGAATGCAGCATAAAAAAAAGTCTAACTTAATGCAGGTTAGGCTTCAGTTGCTATAAACAGGAGCAACTCAGCTGCCATTAAAATGAAGTGTTTTTGAGTCTTTTATATTCATGTCAACAAATTGCATGAGAACCCTTAAACAGGATGTGAAGCAACATCTGTTTATTAGTTTCAGCTTAATTAGTATTATTATAATATAATAGCTTTTGTGAGGGAGATGCAGGAAACTGCAAGTGATGTTATTTGAGTCGTCACTGGTCGGAGCTGAAGATTACAGGTTTGAAAATGAACATTTATGAAGAGTGAGCTTACAAAACCTCCATGGGCTCCTCGTGTCTGCTTGAGGCCGCAGCAGCTGGAGACGACGTAACACAACCTGCTTTTGACCAAACTGTGAAGGAGCAGGAGTCAGGTTTCCTCCGTGTAATGTAGATTGTGATTGTACATTTCTAAACACTGAGTCACACAGTTTCACAAAAGTGTGATTTCAAATTGGTGAAGTTCTCTTGAGCTCATCGACATCACACTTGTTTAGGATGAAAGAAGCGAAGAGAGGGAGCGTTTGTCATCCTCACAGACTGGAGAAAGCTGTGACGAGTGCAGCCACATTTTGTGTGAATTCACCTGTTGCACTGACACAAAAAAAACTGTGACATGAGTTATATATTTTACAATATTACCTGTATAATGTGTTTTAATGCACTTGAGTAAGTTCTGTGGTGTTTTTCTTCCTGAGCTGAGTGTCAGTGAAAGTTATCAAAACGATCGGACTAAAGATCTCAAGAACACATCACTAATTAAACTCTCTAGATTATTTCTCTCCATCCTTTTCAGGACATGACATTATAATCTGTATTATCCAGAAAAGACAAAGTTTTGCTGCTGAGTGGACTCATCCGTCAGCCAGTTATCCCACTTCACACACGTCTCTGATCATGAATTAAATCCCACATGACACAGAAAAGACACAGTGGTTATGAAGAAATATGCCAGGGTGATAAATCTCACTCGTTGCCTTACCTTCACTGTTTGAACAACTGCCCCCCCCCCTTCAATAACAAAGTCACACCAACCAATTGCCTCACACACACACAGATCGTCTGCTCCGGCTCTCGCCTCCTCCTCCGCTGCCGCCGCCGTGCCCGGGCGCTCGTTTCACAGCCACAGCTGTGCAAAAAAAAAAAAAAAAAAAAAAAGCAAATTTATTATCAGCCTCAGTATTTCTGACAGGCTACCCGGCAGACGCTCGGGGTCCTTGAAGTGCAGAAAGGGCCCTTCCCATCGCTGCGCTCCCCGCCCCCCCCACCCTCCCCCACTGCCTCCCAGCAGGTCTGCAAAGTGAATTTACTGCCACTGTCGAAACTTCTGTCAGTTCTCAAAGGAAAAGAGGAGACAGAGAGAGAGGGAGAGAGAGAGTAAGAGAGCGAGAGAGCAATATGGGAACTTTTTTTTTTCTTCCTTCCACAGATGCCCGGACATGCACTCTCTCCAACCCAGAGGGGCTTTGAAATCAGCCCGGCTCGTTAATGGCGTCTCACGGAGGCTCGGAGAGAGCGACGCTTCACAGAGTCTGAATGGAGACACCAAAGCTCACTTTTGTCAAGAGCTGAAATTCTCATTTTCACCTTCTTACTGTAGCATACTAAACTGTTTCCTGCTGCATTTCCTTGCCAATAACCCCCCCCCACACACACACACACACACACACACACACACACACTTCCTTTTTTTTTTAGTTTTTGTTGCAAATTCAAGTCAAGTCACGAGCGAGTTACTGAGCGAATCCTCAGCTGCTGATGAGAAACACAGTCTGTTGTCGCTGACAAATTAAACATGCAACGATTGGCTGGATGGATTGCATTTCTCCTCGAGGTGTTTTTAAAGTTCTTTTGTTTTCTCGTGTTTTATTCAGTCATTTAAAAATTTCACGACGGGACAAGCGGTGACAACATTTGCACCTCGTAACTTTGGCTGCATTCACACCGCAGATCTTGGTTTCCTCAGTTCAAATCTACTTCACTGATCAGTTTTTATGTGTGGCTGATAAAAGTGCCTAAATTACACCAAACTGACTGCAAAAATACCAAAATATGGCACAGAATTTCGCACACAGTTGCACACTGTTGCACAGAGGTGAACACCAAAGTCACCGCCTGCAGTGGAAGGCAGCACATGTCTGAGTTCTTTCTGAGGACAAGAAGAAGAAGAAGAAGAAGAAGAAGAAGAAGAAGAAGAAGAAGAAGAAGAAGAAGAGAAATTTGTGGAGCTTCTTCTTTGCAGAGGTGTATGAGGATGCAGAGTTTGGAGGCAGGAGCGGTGAGGTCATGACTCAAATGGCTTCACGGAAACAAATTTCATTTTGAACACTTTTCATCTCTGTAATTTTAGGTTTTAATTCTTCGGTGTCTTGGACCTGATTCCCCACGAACTGACCGACAGGTTGCCTTGGTATTTAATGCAGTCATCCACAGAGGAGCAGTGCTGCTGCTCTGCCTCCAGGATGTCCTGGGGGGGGGGTGAAAAACAACCCTGTACTTAAAATAAAAAACAACTCAGAACGTGAAGCCATTCATCCCTGAGCTCGCACTCTCCCCGGCCACATACCTCCACGTCCCGTCTCAAAGGCATCCGAACATAAAGGCAGAGACAGAGACGGGGCAGCGCTGACAAAGGGCCCCTGAGCAGCCCCCCCCCCTTCACACAGCAGAGTATAAAACCACCAGGTTCCCAGCACAAGGAGGAAAATAAATAAATACCCTCTCCACTGCCTCACCTCGGCCCTTTTTGTTGGTTTCTAGTGCCTATTATCTGCATAATTGTCGTCGGGCAGCAGCAATATTTTGATGCATCTGTGCTTGTTTTCCATTAAGGCTGAAGTGAACATTCAGCGCACAAACAGATCAGCATCTGTGTGATTTAACTTAATTCAACTATCACAATTTATGTCTGCAATGCATACTGACGAGTAACATTTAATATGTTTAGTGTCATTTATTTTTTGATAACTCAGACTGGCAGCAGCCTGTACAGTCACATCTTTCTTCAGCGTATTTTTTTACCCTTCATTGATGCGGTTTTGTTTTTTCTTGATGTGTTTTTGTTCAGTTTCTCTTTTTCTTCATAAGGTTTTGGATTTTTCAATACACAGATCAGCAACACAAGGACTCACAACAAACAGGAGACAGGAAGACAAACACAACACACATTTATCACATCACAGCTCAGTCATAGTATCTTTACATCCGATCAACTCAAACAAAATATAAACATAAATGAACACGCACAACATTCCCAGCTCAGATGATGTTCATCTCTATCATTCACCAGCAAAGTTTATCCTTCACCCACTAAAACTTCATCCAGCAGAGTCTTTAGATTCTGACGTTTTTCATGTTCTCGATGCAAAATCTATATTTGAGTCTTTTGGGGGGTTTTTTGTGATCGTTTGTGCTTTGAAACAAGTGAAGCTGGAGGTTTGATGACAGAACTGCTCACACAGGCTTGTTGGTGTAACAGACCTGGAAGTACAAACGTCTAATGATCTCTGCATTGTGTTGATGAATCCTTTCTGGCATTTTGTTCTCAACATTGAAAGATTCATCAGTCGTACAAATTATGGGAAATTCTTAACTTTTTTAGCAAGAACAACTTCTTTCTAAGCTGCTGTGATTCTGTGTCCTTTAAAAACTAAAAAATGTGGAATAATTAAGTGTGTTGGGGATGGGGAATGGGGGGGGGGTGCTCGAGGCGACCTTGAGAACTCGTCTAGCACAACACCCAGAGCCCATTCACCGGCGCTAACACTCCAGCAGCCCGTTCACAACGCCAAGGTCGGCAATGAAACGCTCGGTATGAAAAACTCGGACAAAGGGGACTTTAACGGGGTGACGAGTTATAGCCGTTTTTGAAGTGAGCTCTCAAACGCTGTTGTTGCTTTTGAAGGGAGGCGGCTTTCATCACTTGGAGCAAAGAAAAAAAAAAAAAAAAACTTTGCAAAGACACATTTGTCATTTCAATGAGCGTTTTTTTTTTTTTTTTTTTTTTATCTAAGTCCAAGGGGAAAAAACTGTTTTCTGTCCGGTAAACAGTTAATAATGGAACATTTTGCAGCTCTTAAGTCTGGATTAAGAAAGTTAAAACCCAGATTTGATGCAACTTCATGAATAAACATTTGTACTTTTCTGTCTCACTGTCTGAGCTGCTCCTCAAACTGATTTTTAAGCTCGAGATTCTTGATCAGGACGTCGAATTTAAAAACAGTTTAATTGACAGTAAGTGTTCAAAATCCAGAGGTTCAGCTAAGCGAACTCACTGTAGTCTCACGTCAGCGGTTTGCTCAGGAGTTCCTGGTGAAGTGAAGGGCCGGGTGCAGAAAATTAAGCATAATACAGAAATATGGCATCCTTTATCGTCTCCTCAGTCTTCTAAACACGTTTAACAGCTTTTTTACCGTATTTTTCCAGTGTCAACTGACTTGCTGTTCTTGGCTGTGCATCTCTGCGCTAATTTCTCAAACAGATGTTAAATTTGAGCTTCGCAGAAGAAATGTGGAAATGTGAGAGAAAATACTGATCCGTCAAAAGAGTGAAACAGGAGGTGAGAACACTACAACCGGCATAGAAGTACGAGTGTGTGTTTTATGTCTCCTACTGTTTTAGTGTTGCTCTTTTCCCTCTTTGCACCATGAGGAAGTCTTTAACAATTACATTTTTCCCCCCTTTTTCCCCTAAAAGCTGGCTCTTGTTTTGAGCAAGAGCTGAACATGGCGGAGTCAGTGCAGAAGAATTATTTCAGTTTTATGCACAAATGGGATTCAACTGTGTGTGAAGGAAAACGAAACACTTTTCTGCAAAATTAACACTTTTTTAGGCAACTTTCAGAGGCCCCAAAGCAAATCTCAATTCCAAAAACAAACTTATGTAATCAGTAAACTGCTCATTCGATCAGGACGACAGAGGAAGAGCTTCAATGCCGATGAGTTATGAAGTTTCTCTTTTATTTACATTTTTACTTTGGACTCCGTCTTTAATGGAGAAAACACAGTTTGCCTTTAAAAACATCAGAAAGACTTGACGTGAAGCAACTTCATCATCATGGTGAAATACGATTCGTCTGGAGTTTTCCAGTCAACCCCGATTTCTGTGACTGCTGCTACTTTTTATCAGCTGAAGAAACAGATGATTCGACAGCTGCTGAAATCTCTGCTCGTTTCGTTTTCTTCTGTTTCTTTCAAACACACACACAAAAACACACAAACAAGTGCAGCATGCTGTTTTGCTACCTGCTGCTAAAAGAGCGCAAACCTGAAAGGAGCCACACTTGTACCTTTTTGATTGCACAAGCCCCGCCCCCTCCCACACACACAGGTGTTTTCAATCTGGCCGATTAGACCTCAAATCAGGCTGAAGTCACCTGAAGTCACCCAAGACCATGTAATATTTTATTTTCCTCATATTAAGCACACTTTGTCCATTTTGTATTTTTGAGTGCTTTTCCATGATTAACCTAATAAAAAATAAAGAAAAAATCAAACATGGTAAAAATGCCTCTAAAATTTGACCCACACTGTTTTTTATATGACACTAAGAAAATGATTCAAGCTTCTGAAACTTTCTGCAATGCGCTTGTAAATCTTAATAAAAATAAAACATAAATAAATAAAAAGCCTCCAGCTTATATTGATCTTAAACAACAAAACAGCAACAACATTTCTCAAAGTTTAGCTTCTTTAAATTGACTTTAGGCTCAGTCTTTTTTTTAAAATACATTTAATTTAGATGAATTTTTCAAACAGGAGTGTCCTGCCTGCACAGGTGTTTTCATTTATGCTCTCTGATTGGACGTTTCCTCAGGACTGAGGGCAAAACCAGACTCTGTTGGATCAACATCACGTTACTTACCGATTTGGTTTTACTCATTTTACATTGAACAGAAAAGCTTTAGTCATGTTTTTCCTTTGATATTAACTTTCGCAAAAAAATGACAACCAACTTTACAGAGGCTTCGTCTTACCAAAGTATCAATGAAGCCTTTAATACAACGTCTTGAACAAACTTGTTCAAAACTCTGCTGACAGAATTCTGACAGAAACTGAATTGTGGTTTGGTGCCGTTATGCTTTTGTTAGTTAATTTTAAAACTAATTGAACAGCAGAGATGACAATCAAGAACAGTTTCCACATGTGCTCAACTCAGGAAAGATCGAATCAGGCAACATAAAGTGAAAACACCTGTGAGAGACCACGACTGTCACACCTGTCAGCGACCTCAGTGAGCTTTTCCATTCATTTTTTAAATATTAGCGGCTTTTCTTTTTTGACATGTCTGGCTGTTATTTTATTTTCTGATATGCAACATTAATATTTGAGGTTTACCCACTCTGGCCACTGCTGCACTTTTCAAAGTTATATATCATTCAGATGCAAAAAAGACCCGGCTTGTGTCATTAACTTAAGAATGATCCACTCTGCTCGTGTTTGTGCGACCACTTCAAAGGCCTGACAGCTTCAAGAAGCCACATTCATGCACCTCAACGCCTAAAATACTGACAAACTCTTCACACAGGCGGCGAACAAAAGCGCTTCAGATGGCGAAGCTGATGGAAAACAAACAAACAAACATGCAGTTCAGTGTGGAGGTGTTGGGGGGGGGGACTCGCACCATGCAGACTACACCTTTACTTACAGCCTGTCAAAAGCTGTCGGTCTCCTCCCCCTTGACCCGGACCCTCCCCAGGCCCTGCTGCTGGAACAAAGCCCCCACTGTGTGTGCATGCTCTGGGGAGTCAGCCTGGGAGAACGCTGGGCCGCCTCCACCGTCACTGCGACTGGGTGTTTGTGGGGGGGCGCAGAATGACGGATGGGGTGTGTGTGGGAACCGTATCCCGACCCGCCTGTCCACTTGTGAAAAGGGCCAGTCCGCTGCCAATTTGCAATGCAGATCTCTGCCCCCACCACCACCTCCTCCATCCCCCACTCTTGTTGGCTCACTTTGGGAAAAGGCGCATCAATGGCTGGCATGAAGCAGGCCTCCGCTGATGGCAAATGTCATTCCCATTTTGATTCTTGACCCCCTTCTTTTTTTTCCTCCAAACTCAGCCTACTCCTCCTCTAAAAAAAAAAAAACCCTCCCCCTTTATTGTGAGCTCTGGTCGCAACCCTGCGCTCTGCTTCTGGATTGTCACATTAAATTCCAAGGGGGGGAAAGAAAGAAAGAAAGAAAGAAAGTAAGAAAAAAACAGAAAACAAAGTTCAGAGCTCTCATTCACACCGAGGGCAGTAATTGTCATTCATATTGAAATGGTGTGAAATACGTCGGGATAAGAATGAAGGAGAAAAGGAGCACTGGAAAATTCCCCCCCTGTGTTCGATAAGAAGCGAGCGTTGTTAACCATCGCGGTCATTATCGTTACACTCTAATTTGTCACTAAGCCATTTAACTCCGGCAGCTAAATAAATAGATAAATAACAAAGCCGGGGCTGGCACTGCTGTAGCTGGTGGCCGTGGCACTGGGGGGCGGAGGCCTTTCACATAACTTGTCCACTGAAGCACAAATAGGGACTAACTGGGAATGAGCGAAAAGTCTAAATGTTCCTCCTCCATGGAATTCTAAATCCCTTTAGGTTCTCAGAGACGCAGAGAAATGGCCGCACATGCAGATGAATAAACTGTTACAATTAGCGTCTGCCAGCTCGCACTTGTGGAGAGAAAAGGTGCTGCAGGTTCAGTAAAGAAGGACAAAATCAAAATTTAGTGTCATTTAAACGTGATAAATCTGCCCTATTTTTTTTTTTTGTTTGTTTGCTTTGGTACGTCAAATTAAATATGAAAAACTTACCTTAAAACAGAGAACACCAACTGATGTTATTCGTCTACAAAAATGATTAAAAAAAGGGATTAGCGGGTTAATAAGCCTTCATCGCCTCCATGACAGATGAAGTTGATAGCTGGGTTGTTGTAGCATCTCACCAGAGGATTAGATATTAGTTTGTCATGTTTCTATCATTGTCAATCGGAGCCGGAGCCAATAAAAAATTGCAGCTTTTGCAGTGTCATTTGTCCCAGTGATGAACGTGTTTCTGCCCTTTACTACTGAAGAAACGGACAGAAGTCGGTGGGTTCAAGAGTTGTTTTTAATCCAGCATTAAAGAGGAATAACACCAGTTGGAGCTCCTTAAAAGCTTTAACATGATTAACAAATCCAGTTTTCATCTCAAATATGATGCCACTGTGGCTCCAGCTCTCCAGCTTGAAATTTTACCCAACCCTTGCTCGATTCCTCAAGAATAAAATGTGGGTATAGTGTTGCTATTGTCACAAAATGATCAGTCAAAGCTGACAGAGACTGATGCGGTGTGTCGTGACGCCAGTTTCGACCGCAGATGGCGTTGAAGAGGAAGGATGAGCAAAGGACGCCGCAGAGTTCGTCGTCTGTTGTTGCTCGGTGATACTTGCTGCTGTGTCTTGACACGAGGCCCAGAATTACCAGAGTAATGGGAACAGATTAACACAGTGCATGCAGACATGTTTAAAAAACAAGACGTTAGGAAATTGTGAAGTGGAAACTTACCACCACTGTAGGGTCTGCATGTACGAGGTGTGTTTTCATTGGCTATGCTGTGTACTTCCAAAAGATAAATTCGACCCAAACGAGGTTTGTTTGTCCAGTTAAATTAAGGTCTGTGTCAACACTTTCTGTCATTGTTTCTTCAGAGTAGTTCAATATGAATTTCCCAGATGAGTCCTGGAAACCAGAATTTTCCCAAGGATCCATTACAGTGATGACTGGAGCCCAGTTTGTTTTCCTTTCAGAGTTTAGATGAATTCCTCTCTGAGCCCCCGTGATGAGGTCAACGTAAAACATAATCAATGAAAAACAAGATGTCTGGAGCAGTCAGTGGCCTTCGTACGCAGAGCATAATCAGGAATTCGCCTATTGGTGTACTTCTCTGAGATGCACATGTGAACGTTTCAAAAGAGGGGTCGGATCTCACGGTCGGGCCCCAATCTGGACTAAACTGACTGTGGGTTAAAACCGTTTGAGAACCTGAGCATCTCAAACTGGCCCATCTTCCCCGCTGCCCTGAAATGGGACGTTACTGGATGTTACCAGTGACGGGCAACTTCAATTTATGAGGGAGGTCTGATGCTTCATGACTTATTTGGGTAATTTATTCCCATCTTGCCTCAACTAGGTCAGACTGAGTTCATGTCAAAACACATTTGCAATGAAAAATAAGTTTAGCGGCAAAGATTTCATTGACCGTGTAGTGACACCTTTTTAGGTCAAATAAAAGCACCACAAAAATTCAGCAAACTGTTGTTTTTTATACATAGAACAAGCATTTTTTTAAACTTTTCACTCTGTTTTAATGAGCTGGGGAAGGTTTGTTACCGAGCCGAAACTAAGCTTAATGTGCCTCATAGCTCCAAAAGCCAAAAAGACTTTTTTTTCATGATTCAGTTGCAGAAATAAAGTGTCTGTGAACTCTGCGAGAAGGCAGAAGGATCTATTTTCACCTCTTAGAAGTGCCATCATTTGGAAGGTGGAAGAACACGCTCTAAATCGCTATCCCGGTGAGCTGTGTCGCGGCTTGAATGTCACCGCCGCCAACAGCCCAGCATGGCTCTTCAAAACTCGCCTCGCTGCCTCCTGTTACAGACGCCGCTCGGCACCACTTGGCTTCCACATCATCATATTCTTTTTAAGTGTTTGTATTTGGCTCAGTTTGTCTAGGTTACACTTCGGGGTGCTTTGAAGCACTTAGGGAATAGATGAATATGTTTTTCCCCTCATCATTTGGCATCTTTGGCAAGAGTGAAAATATGGTAAGTATGCAGGATGTCAATAATTTAGTAGACCCCTCGCTAAGAGCTTTAGCTTCGAGCTATCATCCGGACGTGTCGAACGTTTTGATCTGAAACCTGTTTGTAATTGCTCTCAAATCGCAACTTGTCCCCCCCCCCCCCATGAAGCTTCGCCTCCCTGGACCTGTCAGAAAACATTCACTCCCGTTTTCATCTTATGGAAATACATGTGCGCCATTAGTGAAAACAGATTATTGCGAGATTGACCACAGCTAATTTTTGAATTGCGACCATGTCAGAAATGCTTAGACAGTAAATAACTCTGAGCTGCAGATAATAAACCCTAAGTTCCCCTCTTACAGCAACACTACTGTCTGTGCTGCTTAACTTAATTACTGCAACATATTTCTGCAATTCCACCCCCCCCCCCATCACTCCGCCCAAGATCATCCCGGACTGGACCTTCACTGACATGCATGTAATCTGGAACTTGTGCAACGGGATCATGTGAGTGTTTGAAAAAGAGGTGGAACGAATTTAAATTGTGGCGAGGGCGAGAAGGGGGGAGGAGGGGTGACGAGGGGATGATGACTAATGACTTATTTCCTTTTTTTAAAAAATAGTTTTCAGCAGAAGTTAATTTTTGTTTTCCGCTGGAAGGTAATTGGACAAGGATGTACTTTTAGTCAAGGTGCTTCAGGGGAAAAGCAGCCGTGGCGATGTGAAGGGAAAAGGCTGAGGGGGCGGGGGTGTAACATAAAGGACCTTTGTGACCTCTGTAATAGGCACATCACTCCAGAGTCAGTAGGACACCATAAAAACATCAGTCACACGCAGGAGGTCAAAGAAGAACGGCAACAAAACGGCTCAGTTTTAGCAGCACAGACAGGCCGAGGATCAGCCAAAGACGAGGACACTGATGACTTTGTGACGGATGGGGTGGTTTTGATTAGAACCGAATGGAAACGGACAAAATCTGGAAGCTCAAAATGACAAAATTATTACTAGCATGAATCAATTAATGATCTTGTACAATTTTTTTGGATTGTTTTACAAAAACTTAATCCCCAAATTTCTCAGAGACGTGCATATATTAGCTTTTTCTTTGTGTTTGACATTTTTTTTCAAACAGTAAATGTGTCAGATGATGTCAGTGACCAAGTGTCATCCTGCAGTTACGACACCTTATATTTGGCTGCGACTGTGACAACCAACATGTTTTTAGATCGATCTATACAGGAAATACTAAAATTTTTTGTTTGCTTCAGTGCACGACTTTGTTGGTCTCTGTGGGACCTTTTTAAGAACTCTGATTTGATTGAGCTTTAAAGCTTAAATACCGATGACATGAGTAATCAGCATGAAGTGACTTGGCTTGTACATGTGGACATGCAGAATGTGAGTCGTCCAATACGAGTCTTGAGTGATATTCTGCTTCTGCTGCAAAAGTTTCTGCACAGTTTGCGGCTCGAGTTGAAGCATCTGAACAGCACATGAACATTTGAGCGTATATAAAAGTAATTTATTGCTCACTGTTCAAATTGCAGGGGCTTTTAAAGGATAGTTTTAATAGTTTGCTTGATATCCCCAAGAGTCGTTCCACAGAGTGTTCAGACGAATCATCTTCAACTCCTGCCAATTGAAAAAAAAATGTTTTACCTGTTTTTCCTTAAAAGACAGAAAACAGCAGCTGCAATGGATTCGCATAAAACGAAGCAGCTGACCGCACGGGACAGGAATTAAAGAGTGGACACATTTTATCTCGGTTCCCAAACTGAACTCGTCCAGAATTAACTCTCTTGTCCAATGCGAGCCGCCCAGAACAGTGCAGTGGCCACGGTTAGAATTACAGGTCGCAAAAAGTGCATGAAAAAGAAAAAAAATAGCATTTTTTATTTTTTTGGAGAATAAAATACAACTGCAGGCTCAATATTAAGTTTCAACGACCCATTAACATGTCTGCCACTAGACTGTTGGCATAGTATTTATCTGCAAACTATGCACATATTTATGTGTTTCCTGTATGCTGAAACTTTGTATCTTTACAGTGTGTCTGTGCTGGCATGTATCAGTTTGGAAAAATGTACAGTCAACATTTTTTGTGACGATGCGGCTGCATTTCCTTGGTTACTTTTGTGCCTTTATATTTGTGTTTGAAGGTTCAGCTGGTTCAGCCAGAGGAGGACTTTTACACCTGCTCACGGGCCAGAACATATGGAAACCTTTACTTTTTTTTGACTTGCTCTTAGTTAAATGAGTGAAAAATGGGTTCTGCTTCTCATAAAACATCACCAGAGTCAATGCTCTAACCAGCATTAATGTTTGAGATACAGAAAAGTTGAGGTCACCATCACCAAGTGGTCAAGTTAAAGGAAACATTGTAATCACGCCAGGAGTGTGAGACAGGATGTGGACCTTGGACAACAGCAAAAAAAGCCAAACAACACCTATAGACCCATTCACTCCTCTGACTTCCTCCCAAAAATCCCTGCTTCAACATAAAACCTTCTGTAACTCACGATTGCAGAATAGCTGCACATGAACGTAATTCTTAAGAGACAAGGTTGGAGCGGGGGCCGGTCCGCGGGCACAGTTCTGTGTGTGAGCAGGACTGGTGTGTATGTCCTGTTGGCTGAGTATGTGTGTGTGTTCACAGGAAACGAGGAGTACCCCAGGGCTCTGCTTTCGGCCTGGCTCAGACTCCTGAAGGGGGGGAACGGGGGCTCTCCAAGTCTGGAAAAACAATTCCCAGAGAGCTGCAAAAAGCCAAAAGCAACACGGCCACAAGGAAAACTTGGCCGCTCTCCAATGCCAACAATTAAAATGAGCAATGTGTTAAAAATCATACAGGAGGTGGCGAAGACTCATTAATTTACAATGTTGTACTCGACTTTCAAGGGGAGTGAATGGTAAAACTTATAAGTACAATGTGAGTCAGGAGACAGAAAACCCTGCAAATATCACAAGTCAGCGATTCAACTGATGGAAAACTTCACACTTCCTTTGTGCTGGAGGACATAAACATTGCAGGTCTTTCTTTTAAAACCTAATTTCCAAACGCAGAGTGAGATTACCACAACAACACGGAGTCAACTCTGACACTCCGGCACTTCTTTAGGGGCTCAGAAAGAGTTGGATGATATTGATTATGCAAAGGGGATTCGGATCGGCGCCGTTTTGATGAGCAGCACTGACAAACAAATGGACTTGTTGAACTGAAAACAGCCATCAAACAATATGGATGCATGATGCATGAGGAGTGAAAGGATGAATGTGAGGCAGAGTGTTTGAAGAATAAGGTAGGGAGCTTGTGCTCCACATCAAAATAAATAATGTCCTGTGATCATTTACATTTAATCTGACCGTATTTGTTTTCGAGTCACAGCTCAATTCAAAGAAACAATCTGTATGTGGTGGTCGGTAAAAATCCTTTGAGAAGAAAAACAAAGACACAATTTACAGTTGATTTTCTCCATTTTTTAAGACACTCATTACATTATGCTTGGTAAATAGTTGGGTTTTTTAATCATGGGTGACAAAATTATGTTTTAGCATTTGAAATGACAGTCCTATATGATATCATCAGCCATATTCACATGTTCACTGCTTCGTAACATTTGTGGACATTTGTCAGTCAAGGTATATTCACATTTACACCATGCTTTATATCATTGTGTTTGCACGGGAAATAAACAGAGCAATATCTGTTTTTCACCAGTAGTGGGGATTTTTTTTACGTATAAACATTAAGAGTGGTATGGCTGGAGTTCCTCTGAGTGCATTCAGACCAGTAACTCCACCTGAAGTGGAATGTAGCATTAGCACTTCCTGTTTTGGTTGCATTTTACTCATCATTCACCTGCACATAGAGATCATTTCTCAAACTCAAAGTCAGGTACACACATATAGATTTTATTTTTATGCTTTATTTGTATCCACTGACACACACACACACACACACACATGCGCAAAGGCACATGCAACATCTGTCTGGCTCCCAAGGCAAGCAGCAGCCCAACCAGACATGCCCAATGAAATATGCATGACACACAAGCATGTGATATGTCAGGGAAAAAAAAAACACCATCTACTTCTTCTCATCCTCCAGCGGCTCAGCTGTTCATTCATTATACATGGCAGCTCCGTGCACCTCCACTTTGTGCGCATTACTGTTTCTACCTGAACCTGCTGCATCCGCCCTGCATGCACCGCAAACTGCTGCCCGCTGAATGAGATTAACTCACAACAGTGCTCTTCATATCTTGTGTGAATAACGTTTATCTTTCCTTTCTCTTCCTCCAAGCCAAGACGCGTTCCTGCTGTAACTGTAACTGTATTGCCTGACTGTAATCTGAGAGCCTTTGTAGGTAACTACAGTCTCACTGATGGAGATTATGAGGCTAATTGTGCTGGGGGGGGGTGGTTGCAGACCTACATGAGTATTCCTGTGTTTATCTGGGGCAGATCTACATGTACCACAGTCCTGA
>JAQNCA010000004.1:21580971-21596448 GCA_029783725.1 Acanthurus tractus | reverse complement strand
TTTGAGGAAATTCCTCGGATAATCCGCTCTGCTGCCTGTCTTCCGTCGCTGTGTGAAAACTGGCGGTCGGCTCATCCCGGCTTCTCCTGGATGCCAAAACTGTGACGGTCATGCAACAGAAAACTTTACCTGTCAAGGCAAAGACTGACAACCTCACCAGATGATTAGATTGCATAAATGAAAGGAAGAATAAAAAAGACAGCAGCCATGTGCAAGTTAGAATGTCGATCACCGTGTGGGGCTGAAGATGCGACGGCTGAGAGGTGAAGGTGTTGGACTTCCTGAAGCTTTGCCTCTTTACCACGTATGTGACAGGACACATACTTATTGAGTTTACACTGAAACAGGCATCCAGCTGCATGGCCTCTTACAAATCAAATGCACTTTAGTGTATGATCAGTAATATTCCTGTGTAATACTTCTCAGGGATGGTCATATTTTAAAAAACGTATTTATGGACTGAACTCTCCAAAAATGGCAGTCATCTCACCAACACTGGTAAAAAAGAAAATAAATCCCAGTCTTCGGAATCCAAACAGTGGTTATTTCTGTGAAATCTGCTGTTTTATGTCCTAATAAGCTGGTAATAGAAACTTGATAACCAGCTCAGTCACTGCTCACTGTCAAGCGAACTCTCAGTGGAAATGTTTTTTTTTTTTGGTTGTGGGTATTTTGACTTTTCTGTCAGCAGGAGAAGAGAGGAAAAGGAGACTTTTGAACTAGAGTCTTTTTTTTCTTTTTTTTTGCTGCATTTGTATGCTCACTGTAAAAAGGATGACATTTAGCATTTACTGTGGATTTGCATGTGTTGTTCTCTCCAGAGTTGTAGATCCAAAACTGGAATAATTCTGATATAAATATGTGAAAATTATAACTTGACTGAACTTCCTAAAGACTTGACTTGATTTGCAACTTGAAATCAAATTCCTGTGTTTTGACCTGATAAAAAGAAGACATCGCAGTCATGATTGCTCTTATATTCTCAGAAATAACAATGAAGTTTCTCCTTACAGTATCAGTGCTGGACTGGGACCTGGTTTACATGTTGGACAGAGTTTCAGGTTGCAGGTTGTCAGACTGCTTCAAACAACTATCAAGAGTCAGTCTGATGGTCCGTCCTATCCAGCTTTTATCAAAAAGTATTACATGTGTGTGTTCGGTATATTGTACTGTGTATTTTCCAGGACAGCCGGCCTCAGCAGAGCTCTTCAGTCACTCAGTGGGAAGAGTGCGGGGCTGAAGGAGAGCTTTCTGATCTGACTCCGTCTTGCAGAAGGTCACTTTGTGGTTGAAGCTCCTGTTTCTGAAACTGTGCCTGAAATGACTAAATGAGCAGCTCGGCAGGTGATAATAACACAGTAATGACGGTGATTAAAAATACACAAACACATGTCTTCTCTCAGAGGATGAGGTCTGTCTGCTCTTGCAAAACACCTATAAATGGAAGGTTGATTGATAACATATCAAACAAAAATATCTGTGTAGATTCTCATTCATCCAGGTCATGATTATCTTGTAGAGTCAAAAACAAGGCAACTGGACTGGTTGAGTGTTTGGGAGGACGTTTCAAAACTTTCTTTCACTTTCTTTGCGTGTGTGTGTTGTTTTGCTTCCCCTCAAATATTTCGTTACAGAGGTGGCTTGGTCTGGGTGTGTATGTTTGAAACCTCACAGTTCCTCCTGGAAGAGCATTTCAGTGGTGTTGCTGTCAATGTGTCTCTTTGATTCTGTTGCTTTTTGCACAATTACACATTAGTACTTGTCACTTTTCTTACATACAGGCTGCACTGCAGTGAAGAAGTTAGTGTGTTAAGTTTTGTAAATATTAAAAAACTGAGAAGTGCATTAAATAAAAATGGTACGATTTCAAATCAGACTCCTGCTTCAGCACCACGGACAGTGTCATCGATTTATCTGATATCTTGGAGCCGTGGTCAAGGCCAAAGACTCTGACTTGCACAAACCTTCGTCAGAAACGGGATCATTAAGTTGGGCAGACTAGACTAAAATATTCAGCCGACAAACCCTCTGCCTCTGAACTCTGTGTGCCTAAAAAAAGAGGAATGCATTTTGCTCATTTTGCTGAGAAGGAAGATGTCATCCCCCTTCAACTCCTCCTCTGATTGTAGGTGGAAGTGACTGTGACCAACCATGTGGCTGAAACCCAACAACGGCCAGCTCGTTTGTCCAGCAGAACAATGTTAAACCAGCAGCAAAAGACTGAATCTGTACCTGCTGTCCTCAATCAAAACTTGAAAACATCATCACATTTACATGTGTCCAACGTAAATGTGAACTAACAGCATGCAGAATAGCACACAGTGTCTGACTAACGTCCTTCACACTGCAAAAACAGTCAGCACTCACAGTTTGAGTATCACCCTGATTATCAGTCTTATAGCATTTGTTTCAGGCAGACATGAAATGAATATTTAGAGTGAATCCTTTAATTACTGTAAACAGAAAGTGACGCTTACTTCCTGCTGGCTGGATTAAAATAAGTTTTGGTAGCTAATATTAGCAGTAAACCAATTATTTATGGGTGTTATTGCATCCGCTGCTCCTCCGGCACTGACATGCATAATGCTCCCAGAGACTTTTTGTGTTTGCTCATGTTTAACCACCGTCATTAATGTATTGCTATGTGTCTACCGAGCTGAGCTTCAGCTGCCGGTGTTGTAATTTCAGGCACATTTTCAGCAACCGCAATAATAAAAACCACCTCCTTCGAGCCGGAGTCGAACCAGCGACCTAAGGATTCCAGTACAGTTTGTCCTACAGTCCTCCGCTCTACCAACTGAGCTATCGAAGGGATACAGTGCCAGCTGTTGTGACAGATATACAGCATATAAAAAGGTTGACAAAGGCTAAAAGGGATGAGCCATCCAGAAACCAAACAGCTGTCAACATTAAAACTGTTATAACCACATCTTTCATGCCAGAAATGAAACTGTCAGGAGAGAAATCTGATGTTATTTTAATGCATATCAATGCAATCATGAGGTCAGACAAGGTCTGATTGTCAATGTTTACTCTTTTCATGTTTTTTGTCATGTCAAATGAAGAGGAATTTGCTATCATTTCTCAAGTCAAGGCAAGTTTTTTTAGGGCGTCAAGTCTCACAGCTTTCTTCATTTTTTTTCCTCGACTTGTATCTGACTTCTCCAAGCTTTAGGTCTGCAGCTCTGGAGCAAACCAGAACACATGCAAATCCACAGTAAATACTTTATGTCATCCAGTCTACTCGTGTATCCTCAGTGTTGCAGGCAGAGCAGAAAAGACACATGCAGAGACTTCAGATCGAATGTCTCCTTCCTTCCTCCTCCTCCAGTCTGTGCGAGGAGACTCCGTTTGGCCTCCCCTGGCAGGTCGAGACAACCACAACCAAAAATAATACACTTCCACCGAGGCTTTAGTTTATAGTGTGCAGTGACTGAGCTGGTTATCAAGTTTCTGTCAGTCTGCTGGCCGACGCTGTAGAATCACGTGGAGAGACTTTCACAGAATGGCCATCCTCTTACATGGAGCTAAAAAGGATTCATGTATGTACTTTTTGATGCATATTTGATTAGTTATAGGTCCAATATAGATGCACAAATGTAAATTTACTGAGGCTGTGACCTTTCGTATACATGACACGTGAGCAGGATAAGAACCTGCACAGGAAGTCTTCTTTGGATTGAAGGTCCTGGCCATCACACTGACACATAATCATCACTTTTCTCCGTCTCTTCCCCAGAGATAACATTTGTTGCAGCAAAAGAGCAACTTTGCAGTTACCGGAAAAGTTTTCATCTGATGTTCCCGTCCAGAAGCACTGCTGGGCAGGGAGGACAGTGTGTGTGTGTGTGTGTGTGTGTGTGTGCTGGTGAAGGACACTTTGTCAGGACAGATGGCTGATAAAAAATGACTCTCAGAGCATCCAGTTCCAGAACAAAATACCAAGAGTGTAACAAAGATTTGTTCTTGTGCAGAAGTTGAAACATGTTTTAAGGAGAAAGTATAAAACAAGGCATGATCGTTTGTTACAAAGGTTTAATTCACAGTTCGGGATTCATAAATGTAACAATACAGTGAGATGTGACTAGCTAGATAGCTAACAACACAGAAGGTGTTAGCGACATTGTTCTGGAGCTACTGAAGGCCAAAGTTTTGGTTTCTAACAGAAGCTAACAGTTTGTTTGTGCTAAGCTAGGCTAAATATCAGGGAGTGCATTCATCAGTCGTACTGCACTTTATACCTCGACTCAATACTGCCAAACATGACACAGTTTGACAGATTTCAGGTGACAAATTCAGGTAAAAACAAGAATAATTGATCCAAAAGCATAATACGATCAAATCCTTCCATACAGGCGCACTTCATAAAGAAGTTAAGCACTTAAAATCCCATAATCCTTAAACCTTCAAAACCAGGCCCAGTTAACCGATTTTGGATGAAGATAAAACAGAGAAAAAAGACCAAAAAGACGTTTTAGATGTTTTATTATTGATTCATTTTCTTTCTTCCCGTCCAGTCGATCGTTTGTGTCCACTCGTCTGGCTGATTTCAACTTTCTGAATTCATTTCATGTTTTTTTTCCTTTAATTTTCTCACCCATCTGTGTCTCTGCATCAAAATAACAGAGCTAAAACTATTATTCCTCTTTTCATCGAGCTATCAGTCAATTAGCAAATAAGCACAAAAATCTCTCATGATGATAATAATAATGGGATTTGTTTACATGTGTGGCTTTTCCATCGAAACTCTGCTGCTGGAACTTGATTTCATTTCAGTCACATCTAACTTTGGGTTCGGCTGATGTTTTATTAGCTTTCAGTGCTGATGAATCATCCTGCCACTGAAAGTTCTGCTTATTATTTATTAACCCATCAGGTTTATTTCAAGATCATTTTCCTGAAACAGATCTATGATGACTAATAACATAACTGATATGATGCTATAAATTCCACACCAATAAACTCGTTTGGGTCTCATTGTTTGCAGACATTGTGTCAACAGAAAAGTCACATTTATATCCGAAATCTCAAATATTTGCATTGTGACATTTGCAGGTTTTGTAGATCCAAATCACGTTTTATTGTTGAACCCCCCCACAGGAGCCGATCGCTGATTGGAAACTCTTCATTACTGCAGAAATGACTTTGCCAACATCTGTTTTACAGCTGAGCTCACCTCTCTGCTGCCGCTGAGCTTCCTCTTTAACAGCTCGTCACTGGAAAATTCATAAATTAACATCTTTGCAGCACAGACCGCATTTGTGTTTAGCAGAAAACAGCGCGGCTGCTCAGCTGAATCCCTTAGAGGTAAAAAAAAAAAAAGTCTGTGGAAATTCAGTCTGTGTCAAACCTGAGCCTTGGAATTCTGGGAAATGCATTTAGCACTACTCCCACAGTAACAGGGAGAATTTTGGAGTATTAGAGTCCATCCCAGCAGTCAGTCATCAACTCCCCTCAACACATGGGAGACCGTTATTTCCCCTATAATTACATTAAGCCCAGAATCTCCCAGAATATTAGCTGGAATGGAAAGGAATGTTCGGCGTTCCCGTCCAGCCGGCCCGGCATTGTCTATACTTCTGAACGGTGTGTTTGTTTTCAATTGTATTCTCTCTAAAGCAAAAAACACTGGACCTTCTCAAGGAAAAGGAGGAACGGCCACAGCAGGCTGTGGGATCTCTGCTGCTGCAGATGCAGATGTTTATCCGATCAGCTAAACACAGATATAAAGTTTCATGGAGGGGAGAGGGAGGAAGATGCGTCGCCAGCAGTGAGGTGAACTGCACAGCAGAGTTATTCATGAGCTGCAAGCTTCCTTCTAAAACTTACATTCAATAAAAGAACGATCGATCTCATCCGGCGTGAAAGGATTTTCCCAAAATGCAAAGAGATAATAACACAGCCATGAGCCATCAACCTACCCAGCACTTTTTTTTTGTATTTTAATCACATTTTTTTAGTTGAGTTCCAGTTATATAACATCCTGGATTAAAACAACAGACACCTGCGGCAATTTAGTGGTCAATAAAAAAAGTAGGTAAACTCTGAACTCAGGAAATGTTGCATTAATCAGGAAGAAAACAAACCTCGGTGGCAAGAATTTGCTTGCAAAAAGCTCACAGCTCACATTAATAGGCATCTTTTATTAAGATTTCAACAAGTAGTCCGGCTGTAAAATACACTGATTGTCACTTACCTCTAGAAATATAGAAATCAGTGTCGTCTGAGTCCTCTAAAGCAATGATTTCTGCATCCACCTCAGATCTTTGTCACTTGAATGCAAAACTGCTGATGCTGTATTTCTTCTTGAGAGTTCCAGCATTAACATGTGACCTGCATGAGAATAAATGATCCCTGCAATGTGATCTGATCACAGGGCTTTGAATCAGCACAATGTCATTAAGTGTTTTCATCATTTCAATTCTGTTAGCAGCATCATAATATCCCAGAATTCAGTTTACAGGTGGCTGATTTTCCCCAAACATGGCGTGTCACATGTCCCAGGTGCTCTCTGTTCACGTATTTGTTAAACAAGGTTCCCTTATGTTGTAAAATCAACCTCTCTGGGAAATGAATGGGGCATTAACCGTAAATCAGGAAGCACTGATCGCACAATAACATAATAAAAGCAGCAGAGTTGGGGGTGAAGTTGAGATGGAACAGCAGTGACAGAGATTAATGACAGTGAAGTTTTGATAAGAAGCTGTATAAAGTACAAATATTGTGGCCTGCTGTTGTTGGATGTGGTTTCGCTCCAAACCCTGTTGGCACTGTTGTCTTCTGCACCACATTAGTGAATTGTGCCTCATGAAATATGTTCTGACAGAATCTAAAGTCAGCCGTGTTCGTTAGTCTTGAAACGGTTTCAGCTGTTGATACGAGATCATTTGCAGCATTTTATCGAGTCCAAAGCAAATGAGAACTCAAGAATACGATTAAAAGACGATATTTGTTCTTAAATCTAATCTAGGCTGCTTACATTTGAAGATTACGACATCTGCCGGTTTTGACACACCAATTAAAAAAAAGTGGGAGCACGGTGAGCAGATCATCGGCCGGGCCCGACGGCGTTCCTGTGGTTTGCAGAATCATGAAACGCTGTGAGAGCTAACAATACCTGAGAGTTGAGAGACAGCATTTATATGAAAGGAATATATTTATCTAAGAACAGGAGGATGTGGGGTTGGGGTTCGCTGGGATGTCATGAAAATACTGAGAAATAACAACTCAACATCTGCCGTCGAGTTTAGTTCCAGTTCATTTCAGAACTGTTGTCCCATCTTTCACAACACGGCTGACCTCGAACATAAAGGACTACAAATGACTTCGCCCCAGGTTGACAGAACTGTAAAAACGTCTGTATTTCACATAACTTCAGGTGATAATTAAAGGAAAGTAAGCTGCGGTGTCTTTTGGAAAGGCACACTGCGTAGCACGCAGACACAAGCGTCTGTCTGGGACTTAATCCATATTTGCACAGAGAGCATTTTTTACATGTCACTCCCATATAATTACACCGCTAAGTGTTTCAGAGAGAGACGGAGGAAGAGATCTGGGTGGTCTCTTGACTTCCTCACTCCCTCCAGCACATCGAGCGGAGACCTGTGATTCACCGTCATTAGCATTCCACCACACCAGACTATCAGGATGTGAGAGAGGAGCAGCCACAACGTCTCCATGTCTGACCCCCAAATTAACTGCTGGATTTTAACGAGGTCATCAGTTTCACATTGGATGGTTTATTTAAAAATACCTTGTTTTGTAAAATAACTTCCTTTTAGCTAATTATTACTCGATATTTCTTGGGTTCAAAATTCATGCACAGCTGCACAATTCCTGAATATTCTCCTGAATATTCCCCCGAATATTCTCCTCTCCAGTGCTTCTGTAGTTGTTGCTGAAAATCAGCAATAATCCAGTCGGAAAAGTCTGAGATCACTAATGTGTCTATTTGGTTTCTAGGTTCAAACTCATACATGTAAAAACCTAAAGACATGAAGGTACGCAAAGTCCTCACCGGAGAACAACAACACTGGTAATTTGGAGATCAAATATGCAAAATGTATCTTTTCCTGGTGAGCAGCCTTCTGCAGTCGTGCACATAATCAGTGTTCTGTCTCAGGAAGAAGAAAAGCAGTCTGACATTGTTATTGTGCCATAAAACCTTTTAAGGGAGGTTGTCGGGAAGGACTGATTGTATGACTTTTTAATAAAGAAAAATCTGATAGTTGGATTTTGGTGAAATCAATCCTAATAAATATACTTGTAATGTTGTTTTTGTTACGCCGAAGTGATGATTGAAGGAGTTCACCGGCCAAATGCTCCGTACTCTTGGTCTCATATAGAAAAAGTCTGCAGGGATGTTCAGATAACTGTTTTTGTCAGTGAACTGCAGATGTGTTTCAGGTCTCTATTCCACACTGAATGACAGCCATTTAAGTGCTGTTGAAACAATCAAATTCAGATGTATTTTACCTGGAAATGGTCACTGGATGAGCTCTGACTTTCAATAAAACTGTGGTGGAGACTCGTGCAATTAATTTGCTATTCTACTAGCTTATCCTGTCAGATTTAGAAGTATTTGAGCTGGACTGAGAAGTGGAAGTTTCTCTCCCTCTTCACCTACCAAGATGAACAGATCATCCCAGCTCAGGTGATGAGAATACAATGTCAGCTCCATCCTGCCGCACAGACATCCATCCAGCACTGAAAAAAAAAAAGGTTTCAGCACAAACTCCCGGCAGAGACACAGACGTCCTCATGACTTCCACCCCCTGCTCGCCAACAGGTGCTCGCCGCAAAATGACATTACGACAAAACGTTTTCAGCCCTGTCAATCAGAATGCAAAAACTATGCACGGCAGCCCTGCACGCCAGCTCTCTGTCAGGACATTTATTCCCTTGTTGAGTTCATCCAGTAAGCGACGCCAAGTCCAGTCACACAAAATTAATGCTAGCTTCATGCAAATCTTTCTACCTCAGCTCCTGTTTCCTGTTTTGGCACTTATCTGTCATCCGTGATTACTTATGGTTTGGTGCTTGGACAGTGTGCTCAGAGTCTTTTGCAGCACATCCAGTGAATGATTTGCAGATTTAAGTCCTGTGTCACTCGTTATTAAGTTGCAATGGAAAAGAGCATCAGTCTGATTCCTCAAATGCAAGGCAAAATGCAGGCTTGGCTACCTAGCTAGCTGTCTGCCCAGATGCTTTAGCCTGGAGCCATATTGACTCCTGCCTGACTACAGGTCAGCATGGCCGCAGGCGCTATTCACGCCAGCTCATGCCTGAGCTTGCACAGAGACATCAAACTACAAAGTCGGGCTCACATCTGATTGGACGAGACCAAAAACTCAGACGAGGCCCCCAGGGACCCACGAGGCTATGTTGTAGTACCTCACTCATGCTCTCAAAAACCTTATCTGCTGCTGTTTCTGAATACTGATTTCATATCGATTGATTCAAATCCACAGCTGCAGCCCTGGATGACCATGATGGTTTGGTTTTGTAATGTTTTAGAATAATCTCTGAGTTATATACAGTAAATACATGATACATCAAACATTTGAACATTAATGGCTCAGAGGACAAAGAGACTGAGGTGTAACATTTTTAAATTAATGGTAAATTTCATTGTGCCTGACTTGACCATGATGCAAATTTTGTAAAGGGTAGATGTTTGCCGGCACAATCTCATCAGTTCCCATCATCTGGGCAACAAAACAGGCTTCCTTCGAGCCGGAATTGAACCAGCGACCTAAGGATTTCAGTTCCATCAGCCTACAGTCCTCCGCTCTACCAGCTGAGCTATCGAAGGGATATGTGCGTTGTTGCTGTGGAGAGTTAACAACCATAATATTCCCATGCAGAAAACAGGTCTGGGTAATGGTGAAATAGCAAATATGAGATAACAGTAATACTGAAATAGTAAACAACAGGCAATTACCCTCCTGTTCCTGCAACACTGAGACAGTTTCATCTTGAAAATTAAAAAAAGTCAGGTTAAGAAAAGCAGAGGAAGGAGTGCTTTTTTTAGTGGATGGGTGGCGGAGTAGAAAAGCAACAGGGTGCTCTTTGGTTCAGTGTCGATGGGATCGCAGCAAAAAACAGGAAAAACCAAGGCACATTAATAGTAGAGAATTTTAAAAAGGCCATTATTGGTCTGGGTAGTCAGTCACCCTGATGAATGCATTAGCCACATTAATAGTTTTTCCTGTTTTCACTGGAATGTCAGGTTAAATTCAGGGAACTTGTGTGCAAATTGCTGTTGATGAATTAGATATTTCAAATACAAATCAAAAATTAAAGGGAATGTGAAGGGAAAACTTACTTTTAAAAGTTAAAATGGATCAAACATAACCATTAAAGTTCATAGTTTGAGGAATACGTAAGTGTGGAACATTTATCTCGTGCTGCCTGTCGTTTAAGTGTAGACTTTTGTTCAAACTCGGTCTCTTGTTCTGTGTTCGTGTCCTTTGCCCTCTGCTGCAGCGTGCTCCGACGAAACCTCCGTGTCTTGACTTGACTTGACTTACCCTCCGAAAGAACCGCGGCCCAGCTGTTGACTAATAGTCCACATTCACCGCTAACAAAACACCGTGTTACCACTCCCTGTGTCCAGAGTGTGGGTGGTGGTGGTGGTGGAGGGTGGAGGGTGGGGTGGGGTGGGGGGGGGGCTGGGATGGGCTGGCTGAGTAAATAGGATGGGGGGGGTTGGCGGCAAAGCAGGAGTTGTAGCATTGTATTGTTTGACTGACAGTGGGACAGCGAGGGGGAACGGGTGGTCCGGGCCCGGAGACAATGCCAGAGAACACGCTGCCTCTCAGCTAAGCCCCCTTTGTGTGGCCGGGTGGGAAACCCCTTACAAATAGCCGTCACTAGCATGATTCATGCCTTTATCATGACTTAGGAATCTGCTGCTGGAAACGCGGCGTGGTCCGGGACGTTTTATTGTGTGTGTGTACCGGTGTCAGAGGTGCTAACAGGCTGTTTTATGTGATAAGCTCTGGAGGATGTTAATGTGTCCAGAAACCAAAAAAAAAGGCCTTGTAGACTTTAAAACCATCTAAAGTTATTCAGTTTTCCAAGTATCAAACAAAAAAAAATCTGTTAATGGAATGAGGTTTTTTTTAGAAGTGAGCATAAAATTTATTCTGCTGTTACGTAAAAACCTTCTGCACTGGCAGAAAATAACCACATATGTGCAGTGAAGCGTCAGGAATTGAAGATTAAAGGGTTTAACATGAGAAAACTAACCTTTATTCAAACTCAAAAGTATATTTTCAGTGGTGTGTGTGTGTGTGTTTTATTTTGGATTTTATCATCCTAAAACAAAATATTGTGCCAAGCAGAGCGCGGTCATATTGCAGGGAAACTCGGGAGTTTTTAAGGTCAAGACGAGAGGATTCCCAAGGAGACGTCATGAGAGTTTCCATCCATGTTTCTGACAATAAGAAGAAGAGACATGTTCAAAGAAAACATGATCTTTTCCTCCTCCTTTACCAGCTGGGTTTATGTGCCAACATTAATACCTGGAGACGGGGTTGGGGGTTGAAAACATTTCTGTCAACAATAAAAAAACCCCACAAAAATGTGTCTAAGTATCCTGTTTAACTGCTTGGTATAATATTATTTTTAATATGCAAGGTTTGAAAAATACATGTTTCTATTTATTTTGTTAACATCCTTCATCTGGCATGAAGATGCAAAAAAAAAAAAAAGGAAATCAGAACCTCTAAATAATGAAAATATGAAAAATTGTTAAAAAACAAGGTTAATAAAGAACAATCTAAATATATGTTGAATTATTCTAAATGAAGAAATCTAAATCTCCCAAAATGTCGTACAACATGGCTTCATTCTTCTTGAGTCAACATCCTCTGTCCGTCTGTTTAAACGGTCAGACTGGGATCGTTACAGCTTCATCATTAAAACCCCAATAAACAAACCGCTCATCTATTCTTTTTTTTTTTTTTTTTTTAACTTCTCCTAAGCTGGCTAACAATGTGAAACTCAATGCAGGCTTTAGGAGGAACACACCTCCTGAAGTTGAAGCTGTTTACTCAGAAGCTTAGGATTGTATTCAGTGAGGAGCAGCGAGGTGGGGGGTTGGGGGGGGCACGTCAGAGTATCTGCTTACATTCGGCCCAATTAACAAAACAATGGTTGCAGGGATTTGCAAAGAATCAAGTCTGCCTGTTTGTCAGCATACATCTGTTAATTATTTGTGTAAATTGGGTCCCAAACAATAATTATCACCTACAATTAGGTCAGGTGAAGAGGAGAGGGAACTCTCATTAACCGTGTTTAAAACGCTGACAACACCAATTAGCCGCTACATTCGTTCCCGCCGCCACCCAAAGACCACTCTCCCCGTCCCCGTCGTTGGAGATGAAACTCATTACGCTTCCTCCAGTACGCAGAGTGCCCAGTCATACTGGTTCGGCTGGTCGGCCACACAGAAAACACACACAGAGCTGTAATGTAATCTGGCATGAGGTCATGAAATTTGTGGGCAAATCTTTCTCGGTGTGGAAAACGATACAGCGGCACTGGCACCGATGGTGAGCCTGTGAGAAAAACGAGAGTGTGCGGAGACGACCGCTGAGAGTGCAAACGAAGTAGCATTTGGAAGGTCAGTGTGTGTTCTTAAGTAGCCAAATGTCCCGCTGAAGTGCCCTCGAGCAGAGATATTTTAGCTGCATGGATAAGACGAGGAGAAAGACACACACACACACACATGCACGCGTGTGTGCACAGATCTGGACAACAACAGGTGCAGATTAAAATCCCAAACCATGAGGATTAAAGAGCAGTTCACCCAGAGCGTCCTCCATGTTCGGGTGCTAACAAAGCGGCGCACCTTGGCAGCAGATAAGAGCGCGCACACTCTCCCTGATTCATCGCGCTCTGAACGGGAGTGCCAGCAAAATGCCCACAGTGTGGCAGAATAATGTGAAAGCAGGCCGAGCTCGATGGGATTCAGCCCAAACACACAAAGTTTGACGGAGTAAACAACACAGCGCGACCTCGCTCGAGTCGTATTCTCCAGATTTTACCGTTTCACATTTATCCATTTTAGAAAATGTTAAATTCCAATGTTCATTTTTTTGATCATTTGGAGCCAATTTGCCTCCAACAAGTTTCCAGTTCACACATCAGGTGGAAAACAATCAACATCAGCATTTATATGAAGTTTCTGATCACATGACAGTTACTTGAATTTTTAATCTATTTTTCAATTTGTTTTCTGTCAGTTTCGTTTCCAGAGGAGATTCGCTCATTTAGTATGCTGCGTTTTTTGTTTTTTGTTTCGAAGTTTTGCTTTATTGGTCTCATGACTTGCTTGCTGTGCACAAAGAAAACATTTCCTGTCTATTTTTTGTTTGACTTGATCATTTCAGCCACTTTTGCTTTTATCTTCTAGATTGTAGATTTTACATTTTGTTTAGCTTTTTTTTTTCCAACACCTAGTTTTAGTAGTCTGAGTTAACTATCATAACCTCGCTGCCTGAAGAATGTAAATGCTGTATTTACTCTCCTTTAAGCTCCATCCTTTCATTAACCCCTGTGGGTGAAGCCTGGCTCTGTAGCTGCGATAACGAACTGCTCTCTGTCTGTATTTCCCTCTGTCTCTCTCTGTCTGCTGTTTGCTACCTGGCAGGTTGAGCACTGTGGGTTTAACAGAGAACTTTTTTTGGAAACAGCTGTTCCAAAAAGCTGACCTGTTGATGAGCTTCCTGATAGCGAATCACATCCATAGAGTTAGAAAAAGACTGCAGAGTTAGAAGAAGACTGTAGGGTTGGGGGAAAATCTCTGAATTCACCATTACACTCAGTCAATATATATGTTGATTAGAGCACTTTTAATGTCACGTTTTGCTGCCAGCATGTAGGGTTTCTCAGTTTCGATATTTTCTGCCAAGTCTTGCTGAAGGACACAGCAACAGTCACATACGAAGGAGGAGAAGGTGTTTCCTGCTGATCTTCTACACCCAGATTTTCACAACCGGTCTGCAGGTTTGAACTTGTGACTTTAACCTGCAATCTTTATCTTTATAGTTGTCAGGGTTGTGATTAATTTCTTTGTTTTCCCAGCACAGATTATTGATGTTTGTCATCTCGTCATATAACAGCCTCTGCATTCTGCCATGTCCATGTACTGAACGTTATTGTTTTATATCGTACAAAATGTGTCGCTGGTTTCCTTAATCACACTGATTAGTTAAAGCAAACGGACTTCAGGTGAATCATAACTTTAATAACCGTAATTTTCTTTATTGCATTATAAAGGCATGAGTCAGGTGTTGAATGAGACACCTGTGTGATGAAATCGCAACCAGTTATCTTACTTCACAATGCGTTTTACAGGAGTCAAAGGTTTAAAATGAAGAAAACTGACAATGTTACTGATTTAAATATTAGTGTTACAGTGAGATTATATGTACAGAGCTACTTTACTGTCATTTAAGTGCTGAATCGTGTTACCTTCGCTTTACAGATATATGTCGCCAAGCTTAATCTTTGACCTGCATATCACTAAACAGGGCTGTTAATAGTCCATCCAGATGATGAGCTGCAAATTCAGTTTGCATATGCTGAATGTAAATCAGATTACTTGTTGTACGACCTTCATTCTCTCCAACATGCGAGGAAGGAGCCGGTTGAACCTCCCTGTGCTCCTCAGCACTGAGTGGACGCAGAGCAGCTCTCAGCCTCGCTTCACAGATAAGATTTTGCTCCGACAAAGAGCCAGTGAAAGCAAAGACACAAAGGCATGAAATCACGACCGTGTCCACTTTGATCCCGGCGGTCTGTTTTAACGTGAAACACAACAATCTGCCGATGATTCAGCATTTGGATCAACGTCCAAAAAAAACCTTCAACAATGCAACAAGGATACCATTCTTCCGTGTCACAATAGAGAAAAAAGAGGGGTAAACATTCACATAATTATACACGTAATAATACCTACAGGCGTATCAGTTATTGAGCGACACCAAAACACCACAAATATCATTAAAACAATGGGCTAAATTGGATATCACTTCATTGTGCAGATGCAGCTAATTCGACAAATTAACAAATGAGCCAAAACACGGCAGAACACTGTGAACCGAGTTCATTTTCATTAAATGATAACACATTCCAGCCAATTCAGGTTTTTTTTTTTTTTTTTAGTTTTTTTTTTTTATTTGCGTATTCATAAATTCCAGGCACGGGCGCGTGAACCTCAACCTTTGTTAATATGAATATATTGTGAGACATTTGCATAATCCACTTCATAATCCACTGCAGCACTCGGCGGTAACAAAGATAAGGAGGGGTAGCCACTGTTTCTCCTGGGAACGCTACACAGATAAACGGAGAAAAAGAGACCCACTTTCTGCTCCTATTATGAGATAAAAAAAAAAAAAAAAAAAAAAAAAAGAGTAAGGATTTGAAAATTTTACACTTTCCAATGCATTACCCCTTTCAGAG
>JAQNCA010000004.1:21553593-21578792 GCA_029783725.1 Acanthurus tractus | reverse complement strand
TGGAGCGTTCTCATAGAAAATGGGGGTTTATTGTGCAAGCCGAGCCTCTGTGGCAGGGAATATCTGACACAACAGATATCACTTACCGTACAAACACCACACGTCAGTCAGCTCTCTTGAGAAAAAAAAAAAAATGCTGCATTCTGGGTTGAATTCGGCGCGCGGTATAATACTCCTCCAGCAGACGAGATGGCAGGTGTGACCTGACGGATGAAAGAAAAAAAGAATAATTAATGAAAATAAAAGGCTTTTAAATTTAGTCTGAGCTGATTCTCTCAAGATTGGACGGACTGAACCGCTTGACATTCCAAACTTGACGATCTTTGTCTTTTTAAAAAGAATTTAATCTGTGAGAATCTTTTTTGCTTTCGGCTAAACGACTAGACAACAGTGTGTGTGTGTGCCCGTTTGACCTGCACACACACACACAAACACACACACACACACACACACACACACACACACAGAGTGACATAGATAAACAGAGAGAGAGAGATTGTGCACACATGATTTCCCATGCACAATAATAGGGAAGTTAAACTAGAAAACACCGTGAAACAGCTACTTTTGAGGCATTGAGGAAGTTGAGCTTTACACATCAGATCCTTCCAAAGGAACTACTTTTCCTTGTGCAATTGTGGCAAAAAAACCTTCATAAAGCTTTCTGTCTCAGCAGTGATGTGGCCATCAGTCTCTCTTCATGTTTCCAGGGATCATTTATGGATGGATACGTGAACAATCAGCAGACCTCTTTCCGAACGGCATGTGAGCAAACAGGAATGAAACTAGAGTTCTAATTTAACTTCCTGTCATCCGTTAATTGTGCACCAAGGAAACAGGCAGCAGGATTCACTGTCGAATAACCTCCAGTGATTAACTGGTGAACAAATATATCAACAGTTGCATTATTAGAAACAGAAAAAAAAGGTTTGACTCCATCAGTGATTCTTTCTGATAATTATTCTGCTCTCTTATTTTCCCCCTTTTCTCTCCCTCTTATTGGACTCCTTCTTTTCTGGTGTCAGGTTCCACACATTAAATGATACGATGTCATGTGACCTCAGCAGTGTGTGCTGCCTTTTGCAGAAATCAATCTCAGTTTCCTTATTTTTGAGCAAAAAAAAAAAAAGTGAATCCCACATGGAGGGAGGATGAGTGGACTCACCTCTTCAGCGTTCATGTCGGAAACGCTGCGTCACCACAGCGCCTCACTTTTTTTAAACATCGAGAACCGAAAGCAGAATAAATTCTATGCTGTTCCCACTTTTCAGATTGTAACTGCTGAATGTGAGAAAAGTGTGTAAAGTGTCATCCAGAACGCACAAGGATCTATTTTTGGTTTGCTGTAAGCTTTTTTTGTGAGCTGTATCTGGCCACGCTTTTTATTCTTTAGGCAGCAGATCACATGATCTGTGTAAACACAAACCGGCTGAAGACGCAGCAGAGGAGTTAAACTCAGCAGTTCAGCCGTCATCAGAAACTCCGTCGCCTCTGACGGCGCTTCAGTGGGCACGATGGCTCTTTTCAATAAACACATTTTTCTCAGATTCTTGTTTCCTCACATCTTTTCCTGACGTGGATGATTAAACAACAGGAGCTTAAAAACAGAGACAAACGAGACTCACATCTCTCTTTTACGTTTGTTGAATTAAAGCTCAAACCTGCAACATGCTCACTCTTACACACACACACACACACACACACACACACACACACACTGCCTTGGCCCCATGTTCCTTTCAGTGTGTGCAGCCTCTCAGCTCCTGACTGAACCCCCTTTGTTCGGCAGTGACCCTCTTAAGCGCAGGTTGAAGCCTGCGGCCATTCCACTTTGGATTTGGACCCTATCGCGTGTCACACGGCTAAGTCGACCAGGACCGGGGCCTCTTCACTCGGATACACGGAAACAAGAATCCATTCAAATTAGAGTGAATACCGCTGCAAGGCTTCAGTTTAAAAATGGCCCGATCACCAAAACTGTGCAAAATTAGCAAATCAACATCCTGATGATATTTCTGTTTTTTGCATTCTTTCTCTCATCCGTGCTGTGGGCCCTCAGCGCTGTTTTTACACACTGCAGTCAGGCTCAAGAGTCCAATTAGTTTAAGCAAATCAACGCAGTGTTTTCGAGAGAATCAAGTAAATCATGTTAGTTTTTATGAGTATTTTTTTATTTTTTTTCCCGTCAGTAATCAGTGTCAGAAATATGCAGATCACTGCTCAGGTTTCAAGATGATGCCACATGATGCAACACGATTCTCGATTCAAGTTCATTTGCAGTGGAAACAAGTGAACTCATCTCACCTCATTGGCACATTTCTTTTTTTTTTTTTTTTTTCTTTACAGCGAGTATCAAAGACCTGTTGAGATAGTTTATTTTTGGATTCGCCTTTAACGTCTGCCTTCATATAACTGTCAGCCAGTTGCCGCTTTAACAACGCCGTCTGACACACGTACAAAGTGCGTCTTTGTCAGTTTCAAGTGGCTCTCTGTTGGTTTCATCAGCTTAATCAGGTCCAACTGTGACTTAGATTGACAGGTCATGTGTCAAACGTGGCTGTCTCACAAAGCGACGCGTATTTCCTGGAGTTGCTTTTCAAACCTTATTTATCCAGGAAAAGGTTTGCTAATCCTTTATGCCTTTATTTTTTTTTTTTTTACCCTCGCTTTGATTTCACTCATTTAGCTCCAAACATTCAAATCTGGGAGAAGCTCAGTGTCGCTGTAAAGTGTGAAAAGCGAGTGTGTGAACACCATTTGCGTACATTATTGTAAACGCGTAGCTTTACCTTTGAGTAAGAGTACGATTTAAATTCATTTTTTCACTTCGTGGTTACATCCATACACTTTTGTACCAACTCAATCACAAGAAAAAAAAAAAGTTCTGCAAACCGAAGACGCGTTAAGACTTTACATTCTTTATGTTTAAACTGACAGTTTTACATTGTGACTGTTTTCTTTAGGGTGTGGTAAGGATGAGGTTTAGGTTTTGGACTCAAAAACCACTCAGTTACAGTCAGGAAAAAAACTATTTTTGTCTAAAAATACAATTTTATCGTGGGCACATACACAGTTGGAAAGTGTCCCAAGGTCTCGTTAAAAATACCCAGTTTTATTGATTGACACAGAAAGCAAAGGTGATCGCCATCATTCATTCTTGTGTTTGTTTGCTCCGTTTAACTCCTCTGTCATGCAGCACAGATGTGACTGATATCAAAATGCACTGCTCTTGTCCAGCCTGGTGTCCCTGGAGGTCGGCCAGCCGTCGTGCACGCCGGGTCCCTGCTGATGACGCACCTGAATGCAGCATCGTTCATGTTATTACTCACACCTGTGTTTTACAAGTCAGCCATGACAAAAAAATTGAGATTTAGTCCAAGAAAAAAGCAAATCATTACACATTGAATTTGTTTTTGTTTTTCCCCCAAAACAACAATTCCTTGCAGTATTAATTATATATTATCACATCAACACCCCCCCAGCTGTCAGACAGAGCAGGATTCTGGGTTTTTCTGTCCTTGATTTTGTCTGCGACAGCTCGTACTGTGTAATGTTGCAAACACCGAGAGAAAACATTAACAAAGTCTGCATGGACATCGATTACAGGTCGGTAATCATTATCCAGAACAACAGCTCAGTGCAGCTGGTTTGGCAGCGAGGCCTTCAGGTGGTCATGTGATGTGGGTCATCAGATGAAGAATTGATTTCATGCAATGCATTTTTATAGCAGTCATAACTGCAGTGAGGTGTTAGGTGTTTTTTTTTCTTATCTGTTTACTGTTTGGTAATGTGCAGGTGAACCACAAACCCCCATTCAAAACCTGTGTTGCATCTAAAAAAAAAAAAAAAAAAAAAAAAAAATCATTCTCAGTTTAAAAAAAATAAGATTGAGTTTCAAAAGTTCTCCTTGTTCGGCTTTGTGAGGATAAAAAATGTTTTGATCTGACAGCAGCGCAAAAAGGCCCGGAGCCAGTCTGAGGATCAATCTTTGCTTTGACTCTGAGTGATGTCCTTTAAACAGACAGATGCAGCAGGTCTACACGACAAAACGCTGCTGTCACATGTCACTCTCTGTCACCGCGGCTTCAGCAGCCTCTTGATGGCGGCTGCGGCGGCGGCGGCAGCACGGTAAACATGCAGCGAAATGGTTTCATTATCCTACGCTTGATTGATCAGTTCTTGACCAAATCAACAGCTGAGTGTCTTCTTGACAAACGGCGACTCTTTTGCTTGCTGATTTTCTGGGGAATGTTTACTTCCTGTCGAGAAACAGGCTCCTAATTTAAGGCCGTAGCCTCGGTGTGAACCAGTTCAGAACAGATTGCTTTTTGTAAATCATTATCCAGCGTTTTAAATCTTTTAATCACTGTCTGCAGATCAGCCATTAGCTTCACATAAAGTGTAAAACATTTACTAGTCCGCCCAGTGTTTCCTGCACTCCAAGCAATCCGGACAATTGGTTTTATGAAAAAAATGTCCCTGTTTTTTTCCCTTTCAGCTCCGTCTGAGAGATAAGACGGATGATATTTGAATCCTGTAGGTTTTTTTTACAGGCTGTTTCTTTTTATCGTCTTTTATCGTTTGATGCAGAATCCTTCAGCGTTAAGCTCATGTAGGTCAAGCAGTAAAAACATGGACATTTTTGCATGAACCTCTGACTTAGTTTCTTCAAAATAATGAAGAACTGCACTTAAAATGTTAACAATGCTGAGTGTGACAATAAACCTGAATTTCTCAGCACAAGAAACCTATTTACACTTTCTATAATTGACTGTCAAAGCACAGGTAACAAAGACGTCCTCGTAAATGTGGGTTTATTGTAGTTCACACCTCCAGACACATGGTGCTGTTGATGTTTAACACTCTGTTGCTTCAGATCTGAACCACATTGGACGATTGTGTCGCATTAACGGCACAGCAGCTTTACATATAAACTTGCAGCTTTAGTCTCAGATACTTAAGTATTTAATGCTAGAACAGAAAAAAAAGACAAACACGTCAGATGCTGTCAGATATTCTAACTTGTGTCCTGCTGTGAATTCAGCATGGGATTAAAATCTGAACAAAAAGAGGCTCCGTTCTGAAAACATTTTGCATTTCCTTAATCATTTACTTGAATAGAAATTTAAACAAAAACTGGAGCACATTCAGCACATTACTGAAATGATTTATGGCTGCGCAGAGGATTCAAACAGCTTCAAGCCAATAGACTGGCTTGTTGAAATCGTGCAGTACAAAGGTCATGAAAATAAAGCACTAATACCGGTTCAAAGGTCCTCGTGTTCTTCTCCTTTCTGTACATTTTTGATGCAACAGGGAATGTTGTTTGAGCACTCCCTGTTTGCTCTGTGATTGCCAGATTTGGCTGCTGACTGCACATACGCTGCTGTCTAATGCAGGCTAAGCAGTGAAAACTGTCAGATCACCGTCGATGAACGTGTCGCATGGGTTTGATGACCTTCGATTTTATTTGGGTATAGTTTAGGTTTCAGTTCTTAAACGTAACAGAGTGAAGGAAAGAAACTTGTTTTCTTGTGTGTTTTGTTCAGTTTTGTTGATGAGGAGCTCTGTGGTTTAAGAATTGCACTTGAAATCAAAAATTTCCCCTGCAGATTTCAATCATGCTCACAGTTTAAAATGCTCAAACATCCTTCTCTTCCCTGACCTCCTGTGGCTTTACATACATGTCATTATCTCAGAGTTGTTAATATTCAAATCATTTTATAAAAACTCCCACAAGGTCAATTAAGCATATTTACATAACACATTTTTTCTTAAATAGTCAGAGAGCTTAACAAGACTCTTTTTCACACACATGCTGACGCACCAGTGCAGGCAGAGCTGCCGTGCATCAACCTGCTACAGCCCCTCCAATCAGGAGAGGCTCTCTCACCTGCCTGTCTTACAGGTGTTGCATTGTGTGCAATATGAAGGACAAATTCATGGTTGCAATTAATAATGTTCAGTGTAATGTATGGCTTCACGCTGGAAAAACAGCAAAAAATTTGCATATTCACAGGTGTCATGTTAACATCCCTGCTGATCTGAGTCATGTGACCCAGGAGTGAATGATTGTGAGATTGGTTTCGCTCATGTGAGTCATTTCTGGATCTGTCATGTATCGTTTAGGTTTAGGCACTGTGTTCTTCCTGCAGCACCGTGTTCTCTTATGCACTTCCTTTAAGTATTAAGGAGGAAACAAAGTAAATGATAAGATGTTTGATTTTTCCTGTAGGATGTCACTCATTTCCATTCATTTTCTGTCTCTCTCTCTTGCTTTTCCTCTCTTCATCATCCCCATCTCCTCCTCTCCCACAGTTGTTCACCTTTCTTTCTTCCCCCTTCATCTCCCCACACTCCCTCTCTTTCTATACCCCCCCCGCCTCTCTTTCTCTCTCCCTCTCCCCCCCCTCCTTCATTTGGCTGAAGCTAAATGTCTTGTGTGAGATAACATCGCAGTAGGAAATTCCGCCTGTGTTGCCAGACTGCTCAGTTTTCTCCCCAGGGCTGGCAACAATGTGCGTCCTTCATAAGTGCCTCTGCAGCGCTCAGGATCTCCACTCATCCCCTGTGAGCCCGGTCAAAAGACCCGCCGGCGAAACCTTACGCCGCGCTCCAAGCTCCACGCCGGGGCCACAGCAGCTATAGCAAGCGGGATTATACTGCAAAGACAAAGAAAAGTTTGCTCTACAATCTCACATTCACTAACATGACCCCCAATGTATGTGGACACCATCAGCATGAGTTTTCATTCTACGCTTGTAGAGTCTCAACCATTTGTTCAGTCCAAAATCTCTTCGGAGAATGTGATTGGCCTCTCAAAGTGGGTAAAATTATCTTAATCCAGCTGTGTTAGGTGGACCTGAGTTGGTTACTTCAGAATTATTTTTGCAACTTTAAAGTTGTCTGTCAATTTTACTTTTTTACTTCCTGATGTCTCAGTTAAGCAGCCTGTTGACCTCAGAATGACATCACTTCAGGAAATAATTACACCTGAGCAGGAAATGTTTCAGGGCAGTTCCTCCTGAGCGGTTACAGCTTGTTTTCCATGATAAACAATGTGGGAAATAAAAAAACTCGATGATGACTCTGTTGCCCTCTGAGCTTGTTTTTAGCCTTTCATGCTAAACTAAGCTAACTAGCTGCTGGCTATCTCATATATTTACTATGCAAACATCAGAGTGGTATCAGGATTCTCATTTAATCCCCAGCAAAAACTAAATCAAGCACTCTTACATGTGTGACACATGTTCAATAACGTGACACACTTGCTGTTTTTAAACTTTGAAATTGGTCAGAGTTTTGTTAGTTTAAGGCATTAGATCTAGTTGATTGGGTTTACTGAGAGATCAACAAGAAGAATGGAGGAGAAGCCTATAAAAAGTGCATATCAGCTGTTATAGAAGGTTTCTTAGCTCTGTCACTGGACATTTTGGGCTGAAATCCTTTTGGAGTCTTAGTTGGCCCCCTACTTTACATTTAAGTACAGTAAATATCAAAAAGCAGCAATGCTCCATGTGAGGCTCCTAAACAACTTCAGCTTTCACTTCCGTGCACAGGACGGACACAAGTGACTGACTAAAATACACATGGGGAGTTACATTGTAACATGGCTCAAGTATTTGACCATATGCTTCAATCTTTTATTTTCTACAACTGAGTACGGCTGCATATCTGCAGCAGTAAACACTTTATAGCATCAAGAGTAACTAAAAGGAAAACCATACTGTTCCCATACCGCAGATCCAAGTGTCTTTGAGGATCCTCTGGTCTCTCTTTATGATGACAGTGACACTATGAGATTGACTAAGATGGCTAACTGTGCAAAACCAGCTAGCGTGTTTCAGCTAATGTGCAACAGTTGGTTCTCTGTTCAGAGTAAAACGCCGGCACTACAATTTCTGCTCCACATGTGCAAGTAAGTGGACATCAGCTGACTATCTTGACTGGGATTTTTTGGTTTTAGAGGATGCAACAAATCTAGGAGGCTGCAAAGTGAAATGAACAGTCTGAACTAAACAGCACGACGGCTCATAGTTTAGACTCTTAATAATGCACAACAGAAAGCAGACCTTTATTGTCAAGCTTCAGCGTCTTTATTTATTAAGCAGGTGAAGGAGTAAAGAGTGAGAGATAAAAAGTGAAAAAAAATGTTTTTCAAACGCTTGCCTGCAGAAGTGACATCTCCAGAGACAAATTTATGTGTTTATTTTGTGAAACACCCCTGAGAATTGAAGCCCACAGCATTTCTGGAAAAAGACTCTGCAGAGGCTCAAAGCCACGGAGATGCCGTCCTTAAAGCCTTCAGTCGTGTTTTAAGAGACGGAGGCTAAAGCTGATGCTCAGTGAGTAAAAAAGATTTATCTCTCATGGCTGTGGACTATAAGGCATACCATAAGGACATGAAGTGCAATGTTCAGTTTACCTTCCATATGGCTTCCACAGTGTCCGTCATCCATGAAGGGCCAAGAAAGCTCTGAGCCTACATCATTTTAATGGGCTGTGTCAAATACTATTTATCAATTTCCTGCAATGTAAACATCGATTTAATCCCTATATGCTTTATATAGCCTTCACCGACGAGCCGCAACACACACTGTTACCACAGCAACTAAACAGTTACCTTCAGCTCGCAGAGATTAGTGGGTTGTTGTCTGGGCAGGACGAGATGTTTGCACAACGTATGGCATAAAAAGCTCTATGTATTTAGGATTGTGTCTCTAAATTTGGAGCATCTGCGCCATAATGCTCAAGGCTCTTTGACAGAAAGGAAAGGAGTGTCTCCCTGTGCCAACGTCCATGACCTTTGGCCGAACCTCTTCAAAAAAATGTCCACCAAAGAGACGCAGGAAGTTTGAGGAAAATACCAAAACCTTGAAGCTTCCGTGTCTAATTGTACCAAAAGCAACTGGCTGTGCACTGCAGGTGCCTGACACTGTGGCTACGAGCACGATTATTAATCTCAATAACCAATGGAAAGACTCATAATTCCAAATCATTTATAATTATACCTGAAACAAAAGTAGAGATTTACCAGAAAGTAGATAAGATCTAACATCGGTCCAAATTGCACCATTCAATATATTTCACAGCAAAACAAATCGATTAGTTTTACCGCCGTCGTTAAAAACAGGTCCTGAAACAAGCAGAGTTTAAATGTAAACAGGTGGAAGCACGGCCCTCATTTGCAGACTATAAAGGCCATTAATCAGCCGTTGAGACTGACGTTTTTATTGGCGTCTGAACGTTCACAGCCATCCCTCCTCGGGTTGGTTAGCTTTCCACAGCCCTATCTCGCAAATGAGGGCTCTTGCAGCTGCAATCCTTGTCGATTGCTGCACTAAATGCGCCTGTTGTCAGACTTACTTGAGGTGTGATAAGGTTAATTACGCTCCGGTGTGTGCTTTATCATCGCTGAGTGACGTTCCCAGAGTTTGTACAGGGGCTGCACTTCCGGGGCTTCGGGAATGCCATTCACTAGATGTGGTGCTCTTTAAAAGATAACTGAATCGTCAAAAAAAAAGCTGGCTTTGCCTTGAGATATAATCATTAACTGGGGGCCAGTAGCACCACTCAGAATACAGACTGTGGTGGACATCATAGAAGTGCATTGATAAATATACTTAATATACCCACATAATAATAAAACCTACTTTATGTCATTCAATCACATGTTGAGTTGATGCAACAAAATAAGGAATAGCAAAAGCTTGTTTGATTGTAGAAGCAGTAATATGTATCAATACTTTGTGACAGTGATAACAGAAGCAATACAAGGTGAAGTTTTATTGTAGCAGTATCAGTGTTACGCAATATGATCTGTATACAGCAGAATATTGTTGTTTGGATCCAACCGGTAACAGCAGAAACAATTTAAATAGGAGTAGAGGTTTTGGCAGCAGAGATTAAGGTTTTTATATCATATTAAAGAGGTATTTTGTGAGTTTTTCCTTCTCTACATTTCAAAGAGAAACATTCTTTCCCCTCACTGTGCATATTAGTACTTTAAAGTGGATTTAGTCCATTAAATGCTCTAAAAACAGCATCAAGCAGTTGTTTAGTTTTTGGTGACTTACCTGCTTCTTCCAGCAAAATGAGTAGTTTTACTGCACAGTTGCATTTACAGCTACGACTTCTTCACTTTTATTTTAACAAACTTTTGATTTATGTTTGCACTTCTTTAAAAGACAATGAATATAACACACTTAATATTCAAACGTTGCCATTCAGAGAAGTAGGTGCTGGCTTGTAACTCTTTAACGTCTGACATCAGTGTCCGCTGAATTCTCAGCATAATAACCTGGATATTTTGTTGTTTACGTCTGACATACTTGTCTGTCATTTATCTAACTCCTCCCTCCCTGTTCCCTATCCTCTCCCTTCCCACAAGCCACCCCTTCCTCTTTACACCATCTGATCTCCTCCTCCCTCACTCCCCCCCGATCGACCCACATTCACCCCAATAATTCACTCCTGTCTGTTTGGATGAGGTGAGGGCCCTCTCAGTTTACTGTGAGCCTGTTGATGTGTGTGTGTGTGTGTGTGTGTGTGTGTGTATGTGTGTGGACTGAAGGATTTGGGCTGACAATGGGAGTGGGTGGGTTGGTCCGACAGGTTGGGTGGAGGCTGCTGTGAGGTTTTTCGTCTGGGTCAAGGTCGACTCGTCACCTTCATGTGGAATGTGTCGATCCTCCTGGTGCAAACACACGTGTGTAAACTGCCTGAACGTGGCCAACACTCTGCATTCAGCTCGTATTTTGAAGGTGGAGTAAGAAAAATATAGATACACCCAAAAAAGTAGGCTGTCAAGGGTGTGCATTTCATTTTAAGTGGATGAAATAATCTAATATATGTTATTTCTGTACATATTTTCTCTAATTCTGTCAAAAATGCTTGCACATAATTTATGAGACCACAAGCCTCTGACATGTCACATATCGTACAGTACATTTGCATGCACTGGAATATCTGCACACACACGCACACACACACACACACACAGAGTCTTAGTGAATGAGATGCTGTTACTTAAGGGGCTAACATGGGTAAATATTAGCAGGGAACACTTGGTGTGTGTGTGTTTGTGTGTGTGTGTGTGAGAGAGAGAGATGCATGTGCTTGACTGACTGTTTAGGCTAGGTGCAGATGTGTGTATTTGTGTGTGGGATGTCTCTCTGAGTGTGTTTCTGCATGTGTGTGTGCGTGTGTTTTTTTGTGTGTGTGTGTGTGGCTGAGTGTTTATTAACCCGTCTGCACAAATGTGTATCTTAGTCGAATTTTTACCAAATGAGTAAAAACGAGGCCACTTAAACCCTCCAGGAAATAAGCTGAGCCTTCAGACTCACACGCTGCGTACATGTTATTTTAAGCCCAAATTACACATCATCTGATATCCGTCCTAAATGGCTTTTCCAGCTTCACTGCTCCAAGCATTCGGAGGTAGAAGGAGAGCAGTAAAAAGGGGCCAACAGGTTTACCAGCGGTATAAAGAACAGAAGAAAAAAAGAAAAAGACAAGGCCAGCTCCACTAAGATGAGGGAAACCTGCCAAATCCCCAATTCCCTGAGAAGGACAGGACGAGGCCCCGGCACTGCAGAGATGCTATGCTACTTATCTCTTTTTCAAACATTTACACTCACAGCTTCGGCACTTCAGGGAAGTTGATCTTCCCAAATGTTCAAGACTCTGTGTGATGAAGCGCTGGATGGATGGATGGTGGGTGTTTTCGAGGCATCCAGTGTGATTTTAAGAAAAAGTTTTTGTTTTTCTGCTTTTTCTGCTGCTTCTGAGTTTTTTCATCCATCCAGCTGGATCCGGCTGGACTGTCCTTCCTGCCGCCATGTTTAAATTCATCATCCTGCTTCTTCACCATGCTGCCGGGAAAGGGATCTCTGTAGCCGACGTGCCGCTGAAAACTTCAGAGATAGAGAATGACTGCACGAAGGCTGATCTTGTCCATTTTCTCAGTGCTGGCATGCAGTTTTAAATAACCAGACACAGAATTTCCCACAAAAGTTATTGACTTCAAACTGCATGATCACTCAAAGAGTTGAACTGCATGTGCTGCATGTGTATGAAGGGCTGTGTAACTCTTTTACTTCCACCTCAGGTCACGAACTTATCAATCACCCATCGGACAAATGAAAAATAAACCACAGAAAATTTAATCTGACGGTGTTATAACATCGGTTTTAGTTTGAGAGAGCTTTAAATAATCCAGAACCACTTCTTGCTTTTTTTTAATCACACGCTGTTCAATCAAGAGGCAGAGTTAATGTGTTTGAAATGACCCGAGAGACACGCGGCACAGCGGTCGCATGGAGAAAGGTGCAGTGTGTTGCCTCCGTCAGCCGCGGTTCACTCATGACTGCCAAACACTAATGGAACACTAATGGCTTTCAGCATGGCTACATTTCCCACCTCGTCACCGTTTCTGCCTTCAGAACAGCCGCGATGACAGGCTCCCTCTGAGGTGAAAGCCGCTCGTAAAACGCAGCCAGCTACTCGGAGTTAACCGAGCTCCGGGCCTGTCGTCACGGCTCTTAATGAATCCTCAGGTCTGTGCAGGACCAGAGCCGGCCGAGCGAGCCTGTTTACCGCGTGAAAGACGTCACAGAGCGTAATTATAAACATGCCACTGCTGGTTTTTACAGTGGCAGCAATTTAAAAACAGGCCTCCTGTCACTCCGAGCTCTTAATGACGCCGGGAGAACAAGTGGCAATTTAGAAGGGACCCTGGCACCCTCCCTTTTGAAACTACAGCAGGGAGGGATCACGGAGGGTGCAGGGGACAAACGGTCAGACTTTGGCAACTAGTTTCATCCTTTTGAAAGAAGAAAATACTTTAGAATCAAACTCATTCACTTGTCACTAGTGTCCTGTTTCATGAGGCCTTGTTTGCCAACATGATCGGTCTTTCTTTTGTCTTGGATGAGTTTGTGTGCATCTTCATCATCCTCACTCAAGTTATGCAGTTTGTTGTTTGAGGAGCAACTCTGGTTAATATAAACGTGTGTTTGTCAAAGCAAAACAGCAACATCTGTGTTACAGGGTCAGACGAGGCAGAAACCCAAGCAGTAGTCCGAAGTGATATTATGGGATGGCATCAACTTTGAAAGAACTTTTAAAGAACTTTTAAGGAACTTTTAAGGACATTCTGCATGTGTGTTGACACGTTTTAAGCTCATTAGCATCTTATGAGTTTTTAAACATGGAGCAAAGGATGCTGTCAGGTGACCTTTGTCAGCTGACCATCGTCATGGTAACGACTTCGGCATGGTAATGGTAATAAAATCAAAAAGTTATTGTTTGGTGATGTTTGGGCACCAAAACTACTTGCTTAGATTTGACATTTGTTTGGATGAAACTCAGTATGTGACTTTAATCAAATGCATCAGTGGCTTAACTTTTAAATATCAGGTTAAACAGGTCAACATCAACATTTTGGGACATGAACATTGATCTGCTGCGGAGAGCTGATCCATCCACCCAGACCTCCTCACACTCAGTCACTCGCTGTATGACCTGATGTTCTTACTCGATTACATTGATGTGTAAAAGATTACAGTTAAAACAAGAGGTGATGTGTTTATCCCTGAAAAGCACAGGAGGCCCAGCTGCAGCTCGCACCACAGGTCAGGGCTAAAATCATATCTCTTAATTTTATACCTTGTTCTATAAAGTCGCTTAATTGTTTTATTGTAGGTCAAAGTCACATCTGAGATGTTTCAGACACTTCTAAAGACAGATTGTGCTGAAAGTAAAACACAAAGAGAGGGTCCCCTGTAAATGTAAGACTGAATTAATGTACAGAATCAAAATTACAAGTGTTGACAAAAGAAAAAGTTAAATTAAATCAGAATGGGAGGCTGACTTTGGCTGAATTGAGGATGAGGAGTGGAATGATATCTGGCTGAATCTGTCTGTTTTACTACTAACAGAACAAAAGAACTGCAATTCAAGACAAACCATAGACCACACATTACCCCAGAGAGACGTCCCAAAATGAGCCCAGCTCTGTCAAAGTTATGTCATCAGTGCAAGAATACAGAAAGTACATACATTCACTGTTTGTTGGAATGTGTATATATCCATGACCTCTGGAATGCTTTTCTTAAAGACATCAATGATATATTTGGTCAGACAGTAAACATTTCCCCCTTATCATACATTCTTGGGGTAAATAAACCTCTGAATATTTCTCCAAATCCACTAAAACTCCTGAAAATCCTTCTTTTCTGTGCCAGAAGGTGTGTTTTATTGAAGTGGATGTTAGAGGAACCTCCAAGCATCACTCAGTGGATAAGCAGTGTGCTAGTGTTCATGCCATTAGAAGTGCTTAGCTTTTATTTAAGAGAGGAACCTTTTCAGTTTTATAAAGTATGGAGTCCTTTCATTGCTTATTTGGGACCTGATAGTTTAAAAACGATAACTGCAGGGCTTTGTGGTCTGGCATGGAAACAGTAGATGTATCACCTTAAATGCCATCCCACTCAACATGAGACATCTGATCGACGGGCAGATCACATCCGTATTGCGTCCGTCGGTCCAAGACTAATTCTGGATGACTACAGGACGTGCAAATCAGGTCATATATGAGGTAGAAGAGACTCCCTCCAAGGTGTTAGATAAAACGTGACAGTCTGATGTCCATTACATAACTTTTAGTCATCCACAGAATTTATAAAATGAAAGTATAGGTTCAAGAACTGTCGTAAAAGCCCGTGCTTGTGAAACAACATGATTTGATGATGATTTTGCCAATTCGGCTGTGACCAGCAGGTGATTAGCTGTTGGTTTATGCCCTCTGCCATTACGGATCCCTCCATTCTGAGTGTTACCAGCTTCATCTCTGTGTGAATGCACCGGAACTGTGCGACAATTTTTTTTTTCAATTATATAAATCTTATATTTTTTAGTTGCATGTTTTCCAAAACAACTACTCTGTATAACAAAAAACCTAACAAATAGAAATAAAAACACTTCTGAAAAATTACTAAAAAATAGATTATGTCTATTTTTGATCAGGCTGTATAAAAAAAGATGGCTTACATGAGTTTAAATTTGTCGTGGAAAAGACGTCCACGACGACCATAGCTGAACTAAATTTTGACCTGAAGCTGAGGTCAGGGGACCAAACTTCGATGTGCAAAAAAGACATCAAAACGACTTCTGGACGTTCTGGACGTGTCACTGCGCAATGGGATGTGTCATGACGATGTCTGTGCATTCCTGTACAGTCTTTTTTCTTTTCTTGCTTGTAATTAAAGAAATGTTATTTATTGCCATTGGCTTGTTCACCTTTCAGATCTGTGAATGACTGTAAACCTGTCGATGTTAATAAAAATTAAACAAAAGAAAATATGATTTGTAATCACACAGGTTTAAACTTGATTGGCTGCTCAAGTTTCTGATTCTGTTTAATGATTTTGCTGCGTTCATTCAGAAACAAGCAATTAGCCCGGTAAAGACATTCTCACTCTTCGTGACAGAAATGATGACATAAACTGTAACAGTACGACACAAATTGTAAGAAATTGGAATTTCCCTCTGAGTTAAGTAATTTTATTTGTGCTCCACAAGGTTGGAAATCTGTTTGAGGAGTTAATGGCTCTGATGCAAATCATCTGCTCCTGCAGTGAAACTGGAAACAGGTGTGTGTGATTAACTCCATGCAGTGGGAGACTGCACACTGATCACTCGTAGGGGGATAAAACTGTTCTGCAGCAGATCACATTCATATTACTTGTTTGTGCTTGTCTACAGTTTAATTCAGGTGTCTCTAATGAACCCAGTGTCCTAAATTACATCTTTGTTTGTGGACCGTGTGAATGCTTGTGCTTGTGTTTGTCTCCCCGTGCATGCCTAAGCAGATGGCAGGCTCCGGGTCAGGTGAGGCTGCCGAGATAAACACCAGTCTGATCTGCAGAAGCAGGTTTGGTGGCAGTTTGCTGTGGAAGTGTTGGTTTTGTCTACTTTGTTGAACTTTTTTTTTTTAGTGAATAATACTCCATTTTTGTAAAATTAAACAACAATTTGTAACAACCAGCATTAATGAGCCACACAGGTAGTTTGGTTCGATATTTTTTAAAGACTTTTACTGCTGAGATTTCTGCAACCTGCAGCACTTTGAACAGGAGCAAACAACAGTGTGTTTGATATATTTTTAAATCCATTTTTTATGGGACTGTAGATCTGTCGTAGATCTCTTCATTTTAATAAAATTCTTAAAGAACCAACCAATATATGAATATTTTCATGTTTACTTTGGCTGGATGTTAAAATGAACCACAGAAATCTGATCTTCCTTCAACAAATGTTTGTTGGTTTAAGGATACATTTTATTTTTTTAAGATCCCTTAGGTCCTATCTGGCAGCCTATAGTGTGTGTGTGTGAGTGAGAGAGGAGGTAGGTTAACACACCTGGCTGTCATGTTCTAGACTGATTGGATGGGAGGGTTTTTGTCCCTGTTTGCTCTGGTTAATGAGCGGAAGGAAGGTGAGCCAATACAATACACACACTCTATCAACAGAGGGACACTGTCGGGGGTGTGTGTGTGTGTGCATGTGTGTGTGCTGTCAAAGGTGACTTCTTTAAGCCTCACATCCTACCTCAGGCTGATTAGTAGTCGGTCGTTAAATAAACACACACTAACTGCGGAGGAATCTAACCTGTGGAAGGAAGGAAGGGAGGAGCCGTCCATCCATCACTGAGCAGCAGCAGCAGCAAAACAGACACACACGACGGAAAACTCGCATTTCCACCAGTGATGGGCAGAAAATTAAAGATTTTTACTCTATAAAAAAAACACACACACACAAACAAACTGCTGAGGCAGTAAACCCGAGTCTCTCTGTCAGCGTCTCCTGGTCAAACTCCAAAAAAGTTTCATTTAAATAAGATTTTTAGAAAAATATGTCATTAGGTTTCTGACAAGAAAAAAAGCAAGTTGTGTTAAATGTGTCATCCTCAGACAGGATGCATTCATATTTGCATATTTTTTTTTCTAAAAGCTCTTCGTATAGTTATTTATACACTGATTATTTATCTGGCCAGTGAGAACTCAGTGACAGCAACGTTCCCTCCGAGATCAAGGATGGCGTCTAAAAGACTGCGTCCAAACTTAAGGAAAGTAAACATCTTCAGAAGTCCAGGGGGCCTCCGTGTCTTATCTCGAGTCATACATCAGATCTAATTACACTCAGGCCTCTTCTCTGATACACACATGAAGTTTTTAAATCAACTAAATTACCCCGGGGACCGAGGCGACACTTTATTTAAATATTTGTTTAATTTCCTGCTGCGAAAAAGATGTTCAGGGGAGTTGTGGGGGTTCGATGAAACTGGGTCAGGTTGGTTCTTGGACTTGCAGAGTGAAGCCTTGGAAAAATCCAGACTTGTTTTGACACATTTAAGAGTACGCGTTTGTATTTGAGGCAATGTCATTCGTTCTGTTACGTAATCCGCGCAGGATTATATTAGGAAAGTCTGAAATTGAACTGAAAAAAAAAATAATCTCAAGAGGCCTTAATTTCTCTCCCTGGCTTTTATTTGTATTTGAAGTGCAACGATATCGGGCAACAAGCAGCCACTTCCTCTCTTTCACTTCTAACACGTCAACTGTCATTATGAGCGACATTATAACACAACAAACACTCGAAACATCACGTCATTTACTGACAGAGTACAATACAGAATATACCAGACACATGAAAGAAAGAAAGAAAGAAAGAAAGAAAGAAAGAAAGAAAGAAAGATGGAGGAAATGTAATGTAATCGCTGCTCCTTTTGGAGAGTCTGTGCACAGATGCTGGGAAATGTGAGAGTGACATATTGTGAGGAGTTGACATGAATCAGCCTGAACTGACTCACACAAAAACCAGTAAAACCAGTGCAGCAGTGACCACTGAGCTTCCAGTGCCCAGTTTGCAAAATCAAGCCAAACTCCATACCTTAAAAACATTGGGGTAAAATGTGATTTTTTTTGTTTGACGTATTTGCCCCATGGCATTTTATTGTTTACGTTTTTGCTTTTACACTCAGGAACTTTATTTTTCATCTTGCATTCGTACATCGAGATCGAACTAAGTTAAACTCCTCAAGCATAAACACATGCAATCGATATTACAGGGTCAGATTCTTCTTCATTTGTTCTATAAAGACTCTTTTTGAATAAATCTTCACTCACTCAGTCACTCGCTCACCGGCGGCACCGGACAGATGCTGTGTGTGTCTTATGTGTCTTAGGTTGTGTGTCCCCACAATGGAAAAACACAGTGTTAATCGACACAATGTTAAACAAATGAAATTTAGCAGATTACGTCATAGGAAAGGATAGTAGACTATGGAGGCCAAACTTCCCATGAGGAGGTTGCAAAGACAAACATTTGAGAGTTTCACAGCGCGCCTCAGTAACTCTGTGAGAACCCCCCCCCCTCCCTCACTCACCTTTTTTTTTTTTTCTGGCGTCATGAACTTTGAGAGTCCTGGGAGAATCGCTGAGGAAAGAGATCGCAGCGAGGAGAGAGGTTAGATGGAGGAGTGGTGGGGTGGGCAGCCTGAAGAATGCAGAAATTGACTTCTAAACAGATGTAGTAATTCCATTTCCACCCCTTTTAAAATGTTGGTATGCAGATGGGGGGGGGGGCAGCGCGTAATCCTAAACCCGCTATCGCCGTTGCACACAGAGGGGCAGGAGGCGTAGTCGACAGTTGGTGGCTGGGGCCGCCGAGTCTATCAGCCTTGTTAATCAATACGGGTTCCACTCTGATAGGCAGCGATTGGTGTAACCGATGCCGTCTGCCGTTCTGTTGGCCCCGGCGGGAGGAGGAGGCACCTGTTTCCTCCGGCTCTCACCTGCGGTTCACAGCTCGGCCGGACACAGCTGGCCCAAAACGTTCCTGCACCAACATGGGAATGTCGGAGGAGTCTCATTCCTTCATGAGAAAAACCTTCCACCTGTTCTGAGAAAATGAGGGCTGGTATGAACATCAATTAAAAAATGATAAAAGTAAAACTAAAAGCTGCAGGTCCACAAGCAGTATGTTTCAGCCTTTATGCAGAATTAAAGGGGATAAATTCTCTCAAAAGTGAAGTCAAATATCTCAAATTAGAAATCTCAATTAAAAAGGGTTTTAATTTATAATACAGATGTAAGATATTAGAACAACATGGATATTGACACAGAGCAGAGATTGTAAGCTAGCTCTTTTCACTCTTCTGTGAGTAAAAAGGTCTAGTCCTACACTAAATTTAATTGTTACCTTGGAGCCAGAAAAACATAAAAGGTAGAACACCTTGATGGAAAACTGTACGGTGTCTGGCAGGTGTGGCAGCGACTGTTAGGACTGGTTTACCAAAGTTTTAGCAGGATGAAAGCAGCAGCTGCCCGGCATTTAATAACTTGTTGGTTCAGTCCCAGACTCCCAAAGCACCCATGAGCAGCACAGAGCACACTGTCTGGTCCAAACACGGTTTCAGGGAATTAAATGTAAGTGTAGATGTTGCATGTTTATGTGTTCCAGTCAAGATAAATTACAGCAGCATCTGCGTATGTGCACATGTTGTCAGGAAACAGGAGAAGATGAGTGCATTTTCTGTTTTTTTAACATAATATGAGATAAAATTTTTCTCACATAAGACATGTTTCTTCCACTCTTTGATGGAAGGGGTTAGTGTTGGCAAGTAATGAGTTACATTTCACACAGTTACATTATTTAATTACAAAATGAATTAGCTGTAATCACTTACTGAAAGTTAATTAATTTTGGGGCGGCACAAAGGTGTCAAATCCAAGTATTATTTACAGTAAAAAGCGTAAAATGTGTAAAATATAACATTCATTGTGTTCTCTCTGCAGCTTTTTTGCTGTGCAGGAATTTTTTGCCTTATTTTCAGACAAAGTTGAAACACATTTGAATGTGACGCCATCAGATAAAAGATGGCGAACAAGAAGCTGTCTCCGACAGGCTCCACATGTTGGGCTGCAATCCCTCAAATTAATAGTGTTGCCTTTGATTGGTTTGCTTGTTTAAATTTGCCTCACCACATATCAACCAATCAAATCAATGCTCAATGCTCAAGGCAACCTGACCGGCTGACCGCGTCGAGGCGGGTGGCCGTGTTTGTTGGACAAAAACGCCTTTCAGTGCTGGAAATCCAACAATATTTTCCTTGTGAAATCAGAAAAGGGCTCTAACACGACTGTGCAGCGTCAAGCTTGTTTACCAGCAGGGAAAATGTTGTCAACATCCAAATGGTGCACGTCAAACCAGAGGAGACGTACAGGTCAACATGCATGTGATCAGTCACATAACAAAAGTTTAAAAAATATGTACGAAAAGTCTTAAAAAAGTAATCAAAGTTACTTCACTAGGGTTTTAATAAGAGTAATGTTACTTATTAAACATTTAATAGGGTAACTAATACTCTATAACCTATCTCATCTCTAAAATAACCTTCCCAATCTGTAGATGGTAGACCTGGATTGCTTTTAATTGTTTTTCTGACTTTTTTAGTCAGACTAATACAGTCAGAATTAAAAGGAAAGTTTCTTACACTCAGTTTAAAAATGTCTCTGTGACTGCCAGCTTGCCCAGCGCCCTCAAAATGATCTTTTCACAACACAACACACACCCTGCCGGGACCCCAAACTGAGCTGCAACGAGCCTCCTTTGGCAAATATTGGAGTTTGGGGCTAATTGGTTGTGATAAAAGTTGTGCGTTGAAAACACGCAGCCTGTCTGCCTGACTGTCTCAGCTCCATTTGAAGCTGAGGAATCCAATAAGAAGTGTGAATGATCTTAATTAGTGCTATCACAATGCTGTATCTGCCCGTGTTAGCTAATTTTCTTTAGGCTGAGCTCTGAAACTGTTTACACACACACACTCACACACACACACACACACACTCACACATTGTCCTGTTTGTTGGGCCCAGTGGTGTGTCGCAGTAATCACCGGCCCAGCATGCACTGAGTGAAACATTGACACCGACGTTAAGACAAACAGCCCCCCTCCCTTTAGACCAAGACGACCCCCCGCTGTGGGCTAACAAGAACACATTAACCTCCATTACCACACACACACACACACACACACACACACATGCTCTCTCTTTCTGTTTCTCCCACAGGATGACAGACATGCAGACATATTTGTACACTGTGGACACATTAACTGGATTTCTTTCAAACAAGCAGCAAACTCCGAGGACACAGGAATCATTTCACACTCAGGAGCCGTGAAGCCGTTGGCTCTTCAGAGGGCAGATGATGGACGGCATCAGACGAGTGCTCCCTTGTGGCTCTCACACGGGCTTTTCCTAAACTTTGTCCCACAAACGTTCGGGGTTGTCCCAGTTAAAAGACTTTTCCTTAAAGGACTTGCTCACACAAAGTGGCTGAACAAAAGGCTTTCCTAACTTCACTCAGTGAAAATCCTCAATAGTGATGGAAAAAATTTAAAAAATGAAAAACAGAAATAATAAAAATATGAACTTGGAACCCTGACAATGATTGTAACTGTGTTTTAGTGCATTTTACTTTCTATGTGGATTTCCTTGATGAAATTTGAAAATTCTAAACAACTCAAAAGTTAGAAATAGAAAATGAAATTAATAAAATCTCATAATATTTCATAATTATTTAAATAAATCAACTAATTATTTTATCAGTTCTTTTTCCACAGCGATCTTCTCTATTTCAAGGAAACAGTGACACAGGTTGCAATATTTTAATTCAAATTGAGGTCAGCAAATACTAACAGTGAGTTTCCAGGACTCTGTGTTTTGTATTGTAGTTGTTGACAGTTGTTGAATACAGAAATTGCAGGCTTTAAAACTGCACCAGGACAGTTTTTTTATTATATTCTCAAATTTACAATTTTAAAAATTCAAAATACAAACACAGAGAGGCGCAGATCTGTGTGACTTTTACAGAAGGAGCTCTGTCAGGGTCGATAAATGATGGTTTCTTTGCTTATAACTGTGCAACATAATTTTTGTTTTCATTTTTAGGAGGATTCATCCATCAAAATTAAATCCAGAACAGTTGTAGAAGCATGATTAATTCAGCACTAGAGACTCACATCAAACATGAATATTTCTATCATTTTCACATGTTGCTTAGAAATTTTCATTAGTGATGCGTTCAGGAACACGTATCCTGATGTTAAATGCACAGGTGTGGGTTAGTTCACTCCCCACTGTCTGCATCCCTAATTTCATTTCTCCCTAATGTTTCTATTGTATTATAACTCTTTGTTCTTGTTGGAGGAAGGTGTGTGTGTGTTTGGGTGTTTGGGTGCGGGGTGCGGGTGGGGGGGTAGGCAGAGACAAAGTGATTATAACCCTTCCTCTAGGGTGAACATTTTAAACAAACACCTATAGAAGGAACCATTGATTGACTTACTCTCCCTCTCCGCCCTTGCTGGGGGAGTGTCTTCCCTCCTCCCGTATAAAAACCGACGTACCCGCCAGCTACGGAGCATGCAGAGAGAGACACGGTGCTGCGCCGACACAAAGGGAGACGGGAGACCGGCAGTATCCCAGCCTCTGTCAAAGTGAAGCGCTTGCGATTGGATATTACAGACGTTTCACACCATCACAAACTCTCGGCGCTCTGTCATGACTTCGGCAGCATCCCTGGATTAATCGGACTCGCAGCCGACTTGCAAAAGCGCAAGTTCGCTGGCACTTAGTCGAGGACGAACCGCGCATATAAACAACGATGGAGAGGAGCATCCCGGGATGGTGCGTGCTGTTTACCCTCGTCCTGCACGGAACGGGCTGCATGGCGGCCAAAGAGCTCCAGTGTCAGGAGATCTCCGTGCCTCTGTGCAAAGGAATTGGCTACAATTACACCTACATGCCCAACCAGTTTAACCACGACACGCAGGACGAAGCCGGCCTCGAGGTGCACCAGTTTTGGCCGCTGGTGGAGATAAAGTGCTCCCCGGACCTGCGATTCTTCCTCTGCAGCATGTACACGCCGATCTGCCTGGAGGACTACAAGAAGCCTCTGCCGCCGTGCAGGAGCGTGTGCGAGCGGGCCAAAGCCGGCTGTGCTCCGCTCATGAGGCAGTACGGTTTCCCCTGGCCGGACCGGATGAGGTGCGACCTGCTGCCCGAGCAAGGCAACCAGGACACCCTGTGCATGGACTACAACCGGAGTCAGACCACCACCGCTTCCCCTGTGCTGGCCAAGCCGACCAACCGTCCCCTGAAGCCGTACAACCCCAGGAAGAAGAGCGGCCACGGTCGCGGCATCCCCGGGAAACACAAACCAGCAGCGTCCCAGTGTGAGACGGGTTGTTTCTGCCGTGCGCCCATGGTGCCGGTGACCAGCGACGGCCACCCGCTGCACAACCACGTCAAGACAGGACAGATCCTGAACTGCGCAGTGCCGTGCCACAACCCTTACTTCACCCAGGAGGAGAGGACTTTCACCGCCTTCTGGATTGGCTTGTGGTCCGTCCTGTGTTTCATCTCCACTTTCGCAACCGTGGCGACTTTTCTCATCGACATGGAGAGGTTTAAGTACCCAGAGCGGCCCATTATATTCCTCTCCGCCTGCTACATGTTCGTGTCCGTCGGATACATCGTCAGACTGATCGCCGGACACGAGGAAGTGGCCTGCAACAGAGAGAACGGCGCGGAACACATCCACTATGAAACCACGGGTCCTGCGCTTTGCACCATCGTTTTCCTGCTCATCTACTTCTTCGGCATGGCCAGCTCGATCTGGTGGGTGATTCTGTCCCTCACCTGGTTCCTCGCCGCGGGCATGAAGTGGGGGAACGAAGCCATCGCCAGTTACGCACAGTACTTCCATTTGGCCGCCTGGCTCATCCCGAGCATGAAATCCATAGCCGTTTTGGCTTTGAGCTCTGTGGATGGAGACTCTGTGGCTGGGATTTGCTACGTAGGCAACCAGAATTTGGATAACCTGCGAGGTTTCGTGTTGGCACCGCTGGTTATCTACCTGTTCATCGGCACCATGTTCCTGCTGGCCGGATTCGTCTCGCTTTTCCGGATCAGAAGTGTCATCAAGCAAGGTGGCACCAAGACTGATAAACTGGAGAGGCTGATGATCCGGATAGGAGTGTTCACAGTCTTGTACACAGTCCCGGCCACTGTCATCGTGGCTTGTTACTTTTACGAGCAGCACAACAGACAGACGTGGGAAATTACGCACAATTGTACGTGCATGACGGACCCGAACAGGCAAAGGCCGGACTACGCTGTTTTCATGTTAAAATACTTTATGTGCCTCCTGGTGGGCATCACCTCGGGAGCCTGGATCTGGTCCGGGAAAACCTTGGACTCCTGGAGGACTTTTTGCACGCGGTGCTGCTGGGGGAGCAAAGCCTCCGCGGGCTCCATGTACAGTGACGTGAGCACTGGACTCACCTGGAGGTCTGGGACAGCCAGCTCCGTCTCCTGCCCCAAACAGATGCCACTGTCCCGGGTTTGAACTGGGAGGGAGGGAGGGAAGGAGTAGCGGGGTCATCCGTGCAAATGCATCTTATGTCATTGGACACTTAAAAAAAACTTAAACCAGCGTTTATCAGCTCTTTTTGGGGACAAAGTGACGTAAAAACTGTTTTTTCAATGTTTTATACAGTTAATTTGTTAAATGATTCAAGTGAGTCGCCAGACTGTCAGTTTAGATGAAGCTTTAGACCTGAACCCCCCTTTTAATGTGAACTCTTTTTCTTTTATTACTATTCGTTGTATCTTCTTCATTCTGTTCCTAAAAGTTAGAAGGTCAGTTTGGACGTTTACATATGGAAAGCGCTCCTTCCTTTGCCTTATCCAAATGACGTCCATCGGTTTGAATAGAAGGGGGGGCGAGGGGATGGGGGAGAGGGGTGACTAATTGTGTAGGGATTGTCCATCAGCGTGTTGTAATTAGCACATTAATGAGCGCCTAATGGCTTCTCTTTAAATAATGAGACTGTCAGCGGCAGAACAATGTACCTGGCACGAAGAATGCGCAGTCTTATCTGCGCTTAATTGAATGCGCGCAGCCGACAAGATCCCCCTCGTCGATAGGTTGCGTGGTATAGCTGAGTCTCTTCTTCTTACTGTAAAGAACCGCTGTGTCTTAAACATGAGATTCACAATGGGACGGCTCTGCTTGAGTTGAGGCCACGGCTGTGTGTGTGTGTGTTTGTGTGTGTGTGCATGTGTGTGTGT